>CM035409.1:36763261-37283261 GCA_020310875.1 Ceratopteris richardii | reverse complement strand
AGACACACACACATAGACACAGACACAGACACACACATAGACACATACAGATACACATACACATACACACACATAAACATACACATACACATACACATACACATACACATACACATACACATACACATACACATACACATACACATACACATACACATACACATACACATACACATACACATACACATACACATACACATACACATACACATACACATACACATACACATACACATACACATACACATACACATACACATACACATACACATACACATACACATACACATACACATACACATACACATACACATACACATACACATACACATACACATACACATACACATACACATACACATACACATACACATACACATACACATACACATACACATACACATACACATACACATACACATACACATACACATACACATACACATACACATACACATACACATACACATACACATACACATACACATACACATACACATACACATACACATACACATACACATACACATACACATACACATACACATACACATAGGCACGTAAGGAAGCATTGTGGCTTTCTCGTCTTTCTTGTGATATGGGTTTACATTAGCCTGTACCTCGTTCGCTCAGTGATAGTCAAAGTGCCATTGCTTTGGCTAAGAATCCAATCTAGCATGCAAAGACCAAGCACATTGAGGTGAGGTATCACTTCATTAGAGATTGCGTATCCACTGAGTGCATTATTCTTGAGAAGGTTCACACTCGAGATAATGTTGCATATGCTTTGACTAAAGCTCTACCACATGATAGCTTTCGACACTGTTGTCACTTGATGGGGGTTACTTGATTCTTGATCTTACATAGGCACTTGTATAGTGTGTAACATGCCCATTAGGTGGGAGGTATGGTTTGTATACTTACACTCAGGTATTATTTATCATTCTTTATTTTTCTCCCATAGTTACTTTGGCCATATTGGCCTTTAGTGGGAGATTGTTACCAAAAGTGTCCATGTGAAAGGTCAAATGGCCATCGAACACTTCTTTGTATCCAAGAAGGAGAGTGCACTGTGGTGCGTTGCCATCAAAATACTTCATTATACGTACATACATACACTTACACATACATACATACACTTAGAAATACTACATGCATATAGACACATACATAATAAATACATACACATTTATAAATATGCATACATATACACACACATACACATACCCACACATATAGATACACACACATACATAATAAATACGTGCACACATACACATACACACTTACACCCACATATATATACGTACATACACACCTCATGCATTTATAGTTTTGTATGTGTATTTATATGTCAAAATGTGTATTTGTGTATATCCAAATATGTGTGTATGTGTAAATGCGTAGATGTGAATGTGTGTGTATGTAAATAATCAGATTATTAATATCTAGTACCTTTATTTTCTACACAATAAGATTTTGATCAATCAGAGGTCAATGGCATCAAGACAATGCATCAAGAAATGATGCTATTGTGTCTTGATGCCAACCTCTCATCAAGATCAATGGCATCCAAGACAATGCATATACGCTAACAGAAGGTTCTTGTTGTATCAATACAATACAACTTTCTAAAGAAGGTCCATGGATCTGTGAAATATATAATGTCATATATCGAGAGCTCAAAGCAAAGATCAAGCAGAACGTTGTACCAAGCTTTAAGCATCAAGAAACTTTCTTGGAGAGTGCTGATGATGATACTGAGATACCATATGTTGTGATTCCTAATAGGACTGGATCACATGGTGGGTCATACAAGGAACAACAAAGGGTGCATTAGTGCCTTTTGGGAAACATTGAGATTCACACGAGAAAGGTGGATCAATGCTTCTAGAAATCGACTAGAGGTGAGGAAGAACATGACAGGCCTATTGATATGAAGAAGAAAAAGGCGGATGCAAACAGGTAAATTTTTTTTTTATTTTTTATGATATAGTTTATTATTTCTTTAAGCACATAATAATGAATTTTTGTTTTTTATATTTTAATAGGTTATTTTGAAGGTTGATTGGTTTCGAACTGAGTATAAAGGTAGTAATTCCACATTGAGATTCTTCAAAAGTAATGTGATTAACTAGAGAACCATATAGTCTTCCTAGGCATATTGAACAAGCATTTTTTTATAAAAACCATGATGCTCATCCTTGATGGCAATTCATTCATGTTCAACCTAGAGATCGATCACTGTTTGAACAGTTTATTGTTATAGAGATCGAAGAAAGTCATGTTGATGATTTATCATCAGTTATTGATATATGGATATCTTTCATGTAACAATAATAATCTACTTGATGAAAATACTCTATGTGCTGATTCTACTGATGATGAAGATGAATTGCCAAAAATCAATATTAGTTCATCAATAGATAATGTCATTTATGATAACATAGATTTAACAATAGAAGAAATAATAGAAATCAATAAGGAAAATGAAGATGATACTATATTGATGTCTTACCAAAATGATGGAAATAATTAAAACACATGTGTAGATTAGATAGTAGATCCTACTTTAGTTATTGATCGTTAACTTGAATCATTTGAATGGGTATCAGACAATAGGTTCTTCTTTGTTGAACTAGAATATAGGTGAATCCCACTACAGAGATGAAAACATGTTCTTTTAAGTTAGAACATGAAGCTCGGGGGTATGCCTAAAATTTTGTATATAGATTTATTTTTGAGGACAAAATTTCTCTCATGTATGTATGCATATGTGTGTGTATTCATGTTTGTTATATGTATATGAAGGACTTTGGTGTGCAAAACAGGAGGAGCAAGGAGGAGATGGAGGAAGAGAGAGAGGAGAGGAGATACGTGCACATATGCATGGGAGCCTCGAAACCCACATAATGGTCTCTCTTGAGGCAATGCTCTATAAATGATGTATATATATGAATCTATGGTAAGGTCACATGAACCTTACATCCCGAATAATCTCCCACTTAAGGATCAATGTGACCATAATTGGTAACACATACAAAGAATGATGTAGGACTATATAGTGATGTACAAGAAGATTCCGGATCTCAACCCATACGGATTGGCCTACACCAACTACCTCGAACAAGGTGTATCTATGCACCTCAAAGTACTCTAGACTCATATAGATAAGAGTCGAGCTCACATATGACTGATGCAAGAACTGATGAAGTTCTTGCAAAGATCCCACTCGTTCTATGCCTCTGTCAATCATCAAACGACTTACAAATCCAAGTGCAAATGCTCCAATAAGAACTACAACATCTGGTCTTGAGCATAACAACTCGTACACCAGACTCTCGAATGCTGATGAAACATGTGCTATCCTGGCTAAGCTAAGCGTGTTAGCCATCCATGTATCTGAGGCATCCAAAGCACCATCATCAAGACTAACATATCCTAACATATCTATGTCAACATCTGGCATGAGTGAATCCAAGAATGACTACATGATCATTGACTCATCAACATCTAAATCAATCAAGAATGACTACATGATCGTTGACTCATTAACATCCTATCAACCAAGGATGCGTATAGTTGTGCATCCCGAGAGCTAAAATGCTCTATCACACACTCTTTACCATGAGAGCAATCCTGCTCTACCACACCAAGTGTATGATCATGCTCCACATGAGCTAGTCGCACACCATCAACATCAAGGTCAAAGTGATGATCACATTCTAATTGAGTATCATCACGATGCTCTACATGAGCATTCACATCATGATGTAAAGCATCCAAGTGATCATCCAAAGTGTGCTCCACATGAGCATCTATATGATGCATATAAACATCACGAGCATCCAAAACATGCTCTACATGTGCATCCATCAGGTCATCGGAATCCTGCCATACATGTGCATCATGAATATCAATAGACCTATGTGTAGGTAGACAAAATGAGACATGAAGAGTCTCACATCGCAAATAAGGCTGAACTCACCGACTGAGACAAGATTGTCTCTCACATGGAACACCTACAATGGATACCTGTGCTTAATCCTAGCACTTCTAACAAGCATAACTTGTCCCAACTACAACTGAAAATGATGCTCATCGAGGAATGGATAACATCTTCTCTCTTGTAATTGACTAACTAAAATTAAGCTTGTAGGGAATGAAGGCACATAGCGTACATGTTTGATTATAAGTGATGCTACACTAGGTAGTATAAGACATACACTTCCTGCATCCTCAATGTCATATGTTGCACCATTAGGCATGTGCACACGTCCACGACTCTCACCTGAGAATCGATAAAACCACTCACGATATGGGATAACATGAAAATTGGCTAATGCATCAAACAGCCAAGGCATATATGTGTTATCCAATGAACAAGAGGAATCGTGAGATGGACCATAGAAGAAAGTGATATCACCATCACTAGCATAATTAACTACCATAGATTCTCTTGAAACCATTACTTGACCTACATCATGTGCATATCTCCGATGTCATCATCACATCCACATGAAGCAACATCGTCTAGTATGGCCCTCATGACCAGTGTCGATTTTTGACGGCCGTATTGCCCGTTTTGGCCATTTTTTACTGTAAAATACAGTCAAAAAATTTTTTGAGCCTTCAAAAAATACATTAAAATTATGAAATACAGGTACCATGTGTAGATAACCTTCAAAACTGAAGGGCATGGTAGACCGTCCAAATACACCACTGCTCATGACCACAATGCCAACATGGAAGTTGTCGATGTGATCTATGTCTCACATGAGTCAATGGACACACATACATATCATGTAGTCTCTGCCATAACACACTACTCATCTCCTCATACATCACATAATCATATATAGAATCCACAAGCTATAATTGGATAGTGGAGCTAGCCAATGCATCCATATCCATCCATACATGGTCAGACATGTCATGAGGCATCTGCAAGATGGTCCAATCTTTCACGAATAACATGTGATCAAGTTCAATTAAATGAAGATAAGCAATGATCTAAAGCTCTCCCACAAGCATAAAGGATCTACTAGAGTACTCTTCTAGCATAAAAGCCGATGAAATTTCAGCAGTTATATATATATATATATATATATACATATATGTATGTGAGTCTAGTAAATAACACATAGAATATAGTAAATCAACCTGAGCCTTGAAAGAAAAAAGTGCAATCAAGAAACCTTATCTGACATGGTAGTCAGGTATAAGTAAGTAAAGTAAGGAAAGGGGATTCCTGATGCATCAAGAATGTATGTATATATGTGCGTGTGTGATCAGGATTAGAGATTGACATGAAGAATCAAGAGACACAGAGAGGACCCAAGCATCAGAGAGGCATGGATGAGTTTCCCCTGCCTAGACCTAGTTAACACCATAGGATGTTGAGACCCACTCAACTAGTAAAGTTGATGAATAATTATTTTGATGGTACTAGACACCCTTACAACCATGTATCAGAGTTTAGATAGGTGTTGAGAGCCAAACGGGTTGATGATTTGGTCACTCAATACAATGCTTTTGGTTTAACCTTAAAGAATACAACCTTGACATGGTTCCAACGTTGCATCAAGGTCAATTAAGGGATATCAACTAGTTGCTATAAGCATTCATTACAAAGCTCTAGAATGAGGCATAAAACTCATCCTTGATCCATAACTTTAAGCAGACACCTCGAGTGACAACCAAGCTAGCAGGATGTAGGTTTAGGAAATACATTGAGAGATGCCCCATTCTAGATATAGTTACCCTGGTCAAGCAAGTGGCATTGTTCTTAGATGGTTTGTTAAGTGCAAAACTCCAATCCTATGTGTACTTGAAGGAACCCAAAACCATAGAGAAATGTGTGCAAGTTCTACTGGTTTCACATCCAAGTCCTCATCATCAATTGATAAATTAGCAGAAAAAGTTGCTCAAAAGCTAGGGGTCTCAACTAGACAAACCCTGAGGATGGTATCAGTAAGACAATGCTATGATTATTGAGGAGACCACATGGCTAATGTTTTCTGTATAATGGCTTAGAATCAATGGAACTTGAATGAAAATGGTAGAACTAGCCTAGAGTATGTTTGATGTAAGCTCTCTTTTCAATCAAACAAACTCTATGAAGCCATAATTACATTTTGAAGGATTGTTGGAGAGGTTAGAGTGGGTGGTAGCTAAACCCAAGACCACAACTATGCCGAAGGCTCAAAGTAGTGGAAGTGAAATGATAAACTTAGCCCCTCAGGAAGATTATGTTCCTAATTCTACGGATGATGGAGTTTCTTCCTCTATAAACTGATACTGGATGATTGTCATGATCAATTCCATCAAGACATTCCCTCTATCTATGGGGAGCAAGAAGATGTGCAATCAAGCAAGTGACTATATTTTGAATCCAATTCCTTGTAAGAATTGCCTCACTTCACAAGCCCATGGGATTCTAAGTCTATTCATATGAGAGTTCCCATAGTCATGGTAAGAAATGAGGAATCAATTCTACCAAGTAACACAAAAGTAGTGAAGAACACTAAGTGCAGTGTCATCTCACTTTAGAGGAGCTACTCGAGATTAAACCTGAATTGTGGAAGCACATAGCTGACCAAGTTCCTGAAGTAGCAAAGTCCCCTTCTCAGGTTGGATCACATAGGATAGTGCCAGAAATACCCTTGGATAAGATAGGAGATATGATTTAAAGAGAAGGAAACACCTATCTCCCTATATTTATCAGTGTTATACAACAAAAGCTATTTTGGATTCAGGAGTAGGAGTTGCAATTGCTACCACTTCCCTATGGAAATGATGGTGAAAGCCAGCTCTTAGACCAACTAGAATGAAGTTGCAAATGGCAGATGGACATATTGAGAAACCTTTAGGGTTACTAGAAGGGATAACTCCCAGTACTTGTGATGTGGAGTTTGAACATACATTTGCCATATGGGATTTTGGCAAAAATCATGTCCATGAGATGATTTTTGGTAGAACCTTCATGAGAGAGTTGTAGATAGTGCAAGATTGGGGAACCAATTCCTTGTACTTACAATATTTAGGAGTAACCACCAAAGTCAATCTCAAAGATTACTCTCATAGAGAAAAACCACCCTTGCAATGGAACCCAATCCATAGAACATTAGACGAACATGAGACAAGCACATATCCCAAAACTTAAACATGCCTTTGATAAATGTAGATAATATTAGGTCTGCTTGAACCCCAAAAAGTGTGTTCTCATGGTCAAGCAAGGCAAGATCCTAGGTCATTGTGTCAAAGAATGGGATCTCCATAGATGAAGAAAAGGTTAGAGCCATTGCCGATTTACCAAGACCAAAGATGGTCAAGGAAGTACAAGCTCTCATGGAGCATTGTGGATATTATCAACACTTTATCCACATGTATGCTATAATTGCAAAGCCTCTGTACCACCTATTGACTAACTTTGAGTGGAATGAAGAGTGTGAGACTTCTTTCAATGAGCTCAAAACAAGAATATGTTCAACACCAATCTTAACAGTGCCAGCTTGAAATACACCATTACAGGTCCATGTGGATGCCTCCAATTATGCTATTGGAAATGTGCTAGCATAACCCATAATTGAATGAAACATAGATCTTCCAATTGCATATGCAACTAGGTAGTTGAATGTTGTAGAGAGAAACTATAGAAGAACAGAAAGAGAAGGAATAGGCATGGTATATACATTAAAAAAGTTTAGACATTATTTTCTCACAAATAAGTTTAAATTTTTCATAGGTCATCATGCCTTACTCTACCTTGTGAAGAAACCTTGCAATACAGGTAGATTAATAAGTTAGTTTATTTTACTAATTGAATATGATTTTGAAGTAGATAACAAAGGCAAGTCTTACCTTAGGGTGGATCTCCCTTCTAGACTTACTTCAAGGCAATCACCACAAGGACTATTATATGAACTTCCTGATGCTTACTTGTTCAAATTAGAAATAGTACCTAAGTGGGCTAAAACACTTGTGCCTATTCTTACTTTTGGGCCCAAAAACCCTAGCAGGTGAGAACAAAGAATGAGGAGATTGTTAAATCCCAAAAATACCACATACTCGTAGGTAGCATATACAAGCAAGATGATCAAGGAATCATAGCTTGTTGTGTGGAAGAAGAAGAGCATGCTAAATGGTTGCAATTAGCACATGTAGGTGCACTAGAGAAACATCATTTGAAACACCAAAACCTGTAGACTCTAAAGAGATTAGGCATATTTTGGCCAACAATGGAAGCAGATGTATATAGGATGCATAAGGAGTGTCCACTTTGTATTAACATACCCCTTGTGGAGCATGCAAATATGTATCAAGTCTCGTTAATACCTGATCGAATCAGTCCATTACTTGATTTTTTGATGATGAAAACATTCCCTCAAAAGATAACTTTGGCACCAAGAAGAAGTCTAGAGTAGGAAGCTCAAGACTATATGCTCAATGGAGATAATCTTTATAAGTGCAGATGAGACGGGTATCTCAGACTATGTGTCCATGAAAGCGAATATTTGAAGATCTTAGAAACTGCACACCAAGGTGTTGCAAGGCGGCACTTTGGACCTGATTTAGTGATCAAAGCAATTATGTTCTCGGGTGTTTGGTGGCCAACCCTTCATATGGATGCTCATACCTATGTGAAGAGGCGTGATATATGTTAGAGAACTCAATTTCCCTCTGTAGGAGGTTTTTTCCCCCCGACTTGTATATACGCCTATTGCCCTAATGGGCTACTTATCTTTGTACATTCTCTAGTAATACATTCAATATTGTGTGTTGTGCTCCAAGCTTCTTCTTCTTCCTTGTTCTGTTCACGTGCTTTTGTAGACGTCTAACTCCAACAATTGCACAGCAGGTCGTCGCTTCATCTAGGGTGTCGTCGACACTCCTCTGGTTGCAGTCTCAGAATCACACGAATTTTGGTGAGCATACTCAACATGTTTTTGAGATCAAAACAGCTTTGCTGTGTGGTGCCGAAATCGCAATCTGAGCTCGTTTCGGCCTCTGAATGCACTATCGCAACGCTTTTGCAGGCTATTTCATCTTTTTGTGCCAAAGCTATATACCAATTTTTGTTCGCCAGTATAAGCATCTCGAAGTCTCCTACAGGTCTAGTGGAATTCGTCTGGCAGTTTTGTTCAACTTTTTGAGATACAGTCAATTTTCTGCATCAAGGTATTTTAGTCACCGGCCATGGCTGAAAGCAATGATGTATTCCGTTTGTTGGTTGTTGAGGATAAGTTGGATGGTACCAACTACCCGTTATGGGCTTATATGATGCGACATCTGTTGGTTGCAAAAGGACTGTGGAACATTGTGCAGGGTGTTGAAAAATATCCTATCACACCTGCAACTGTTACAACTACAGGTATTGAAGCTGAAGCAGAAGGTGTCGAAGATGATGATATTCTGCATATTCCTGTTCGTGTTGTGGTTTTTGCTGCACCTATTGCAGAGCAGATTCACTGGGATGACAGAGATGCCCAGGCACATGCATTGATAGCTTTGTCTATCAAACGTACTATTATTCCTCACATTCACTCTTGTAGAACAACTAAGGATTGTTGGGATACACTTACCACATTGTAGCAAGCTAGGAATGAGACTCATGTTGCTTACCTCCAAAAACAGTTGGAGAGTGAGCACATGAATGAAGGTGACTCTATAGACAATTTCCTAACGAAGATCAAAGACTTAAAGGAACATTTGATTTTTGCTGATGAGGTTATACCAGATAGCTCACTTGTGCAGACCATTCTGAATGGTCTTCTTGATTCATATCAAAGTTTTGCTTCTACTCTTCGCTTGATGATGAAAGGCAATCCAAATGCCTTATCATTTGAGGAGTTAGTCTCTGTTATGTTGCAGGAAGATCAGTCTAGGTAGAACAGGTCCATTATGCAAGTTGCAGATCAAGATTTCCTGGCTAGTCAGAAGAGCAAAGGAAAATGGAGCTCTTCAACTAGTAAGCAGAAATCTGCTAATTCTACACATTCGAAGAAGGAAGATAATAATGAGAAGAAATCAAAAAAGCAGAAATTTTTTTGTAAGTACTGTAAAGGGAATGATCATATCATAAAGAACTGTCCAAAACTGGCTGCTAAAGAGGCAAAGAAGAAAGAGATGGTTGTTGCAGAGGCCTCTACACCAAAAACAAAGTCTGCTAATCTTGTGCAGGAAGAAGAATGGGTGTTTACTACTATCTGCAGTTTTGACCCATCTTCTCATGAGCAGTGCATGTCTGCAGTAGACTCAGATATTTGGTGTCTTGACAGTGGGGCGACCAAACATATTACCTCGCAGTGCAGTTTCTTCTCTTCATTCGAGCCTGCCTCTACAGGGAATACTGTTACATGCGCCAAAAACTCCACTTATCCTGTTATGGGAGTTGGTAAGATCATTTTGACTACTACTGATGGTAGTTCTTTCACTTTGTCAGATGCTTTATTTGTGCCAAGGATCAAGAAGAACTTGTTATCAGTTTTCGCATTATCCAAGATTGTCTTGGTTATGAAATTTGTTGATGATAGGTGTACAGTTCATGATCTGTCAAATGGCGATGTGATTATTGCTTCTGGCATTTTATGTCGTGGGTTGTATAAGCTCATAGACTATGAAAGATTTGTAAATGATTTGGCATGTGTAGTAAATGATTTTGAGGCTATGTCAGATGCAAAGCTTTGGCATGCACGCTTTGCTGATCTAAATTTTCTAGTTTGCTACACCTACAGAAATCTGAAATGGTGTCCTCTTTGCCCAAACTTGAGGCACCTAGAAAACATGTTTGTGAAGTCTATAGTTTGAGCAAAATGCAGCATTCGTCCTTTCCAAAAGATGGTTCAGTTTGGGCGACTCAGAAATTGTAGCTTATACATAGTGATGTCTGTGGTCCTATGCAGACACCTTCTTTTGGCAATTATCTTTACTTCGTGACTTTCATCGATGATTTTTCCAGGCATGCATGGGTATATCCATTGAAGGCAAAGTCCGAAGTGTTCATGTGCTTCAAACAGTTTTTGGTTTTGGCCCAAAATCTGTCAGCATGTAAAATGGGCACCCTCTATTTTGATCGAGGGGGGGAATATATGTCTTCTGGTTTTAATGCATTTCTAGCTGAACATGGGATAAAACACCAGTGTACAATGCCATATACACCTCAACAGAATGGAGTTGCTGAATGAAAGAACAAGTCACTCATGGAGATGGTGAGGTGTATGGTCAAGAGTCAGGCTTTACCACATAGTTTCTGGCTTGAGGCTGTGATGTGTGCAGCATATTTATTGAACAGGTGTCCCACTAAAGTGTTGCAGTCTATCACTCCATATGAGGCTTGGCATGATCGCAAGCCATCTATTGCTCATCTGCGTGTTTTTGGTTGTTTGTCATATGCATTAGTGCCTGAACAACATCGTAGAAAATTGGATGATAAAGAAGTAAAATGTATTTTTGTTGGGTACAATTCTGAAAGTAAAGGCTATCGTCTGTATCATCCATAGACTAAACGCATTCTGGTTAGCCGTGATGTTGTTTTTGTGGAAGATGCTATTCATCCATTGCTTTCATGTACTGAGGAGACATCTGTTAGCTCCAAAGACATGTATGATACTTTGCTGCCTCTTTTTACAGGTGGACAGTCTAGTGCTGGTCCCAATGAGGCAACTTCTCAGCCTTTGTAGGTTTCATGTAATGATGCAGATCATTCCATTTCTGATGCAGATTTACATGATGCACTAGTTGATGAGAGAGCTGATATTGAGCAAGCAGAAACTATGCCAAAATGGTTGGTGTAGACTTTGCGTGATAGCAAATTAGATGCACCTCTGTCATATCGTACTCGTTCACGCTCTCATAGTGCCTCTTTTGCATGAGATTGCTATGCTATGGCTGCATCTAGTCTCTGTGATGAGAATGAGCCTGTTTCGTTTGATGAAGCGCAAAATTCAAAAAATTGGATGGCTGCTATGCAATCTGAATATGATGCTATAATGCCGAATCGTACTTGGTCTTTATGTGACTTGCCTCCAGGCAAGAAGGCCATTGGCACTAAGTGGGTATACAAGCTTTAGCATAAATCGGATGGTACAGTTGACAGGTATAAGGCTAGGCTTGTTGCAAAGGGTTATGCACAAGAAAGAGGCAGTGATTTTGATGAGACCTTTGCACCTACATGTCATATGACTACTGTTCGGAGCATCTGTGCACTTGCAGCTCATCATGGTTGGAATGTACATCAGTTGGACATTAAAAGAGCATTTTTGAATGGTGACTTGCATGAAGAAGTGTATGTTTTTCAACCTCGTGGCTTTGTGCAGAAAGGGCATGAAAACCAGGTGTGCAGGTTAAGGAAGGATTATATGGTTTAAAGCAAGCACCACGTGCTTACATGCCTATCTGATTGCACATGGTTTTAAGAACAATCCAACTAAAAGCACCTTAATGTTAAGCGTGCTAATGATGTGCTTTTGATCATTGTTGTCTATGTTGACGACATGCTGCTCACTGGTCCTATTGAGAAGCATATTGCTGATTTTGAGGCTGATTTGCATGCCTCATTTGAGATGTCTGATTTGGGGCATTTGCATCACTATTTGGGCATTCAGTTTATGCAAGTTGATGGTGGAATGGCTTTGTGTCAAAAAAAATATATTGACATATTATTGCAATGTTTTGGCCTTGAAGACTGTAAGCCTATTGCCACTCATATGGAGACATGATTACGATTGAGTCTTCATGAGATTGGAGATGCATTTGATGCTGTTCTCTATCAGCAGGCTGTTGGATGCTTGATTTACTTATGAATTACTCGGCCAGATATTCAGTTTGCTGTCTCACAGATGAACAGGTTTATGCATTGCCCAGGAGTCAAGCATTGACAGGCAGTTAAGTGCATCTTTCTCTATTTGAGTGGTACTCGAGTACTTGGGTTGTTTTATCCCAAGGGGGGATCACTACCGCCAGATTTGCATTCTTTTTCTGACTCAGATTGGGCTGATTGCTATGACACTCGTGTGTCCACTAGTGGCTTTTGGTTCATTCTTGATAGCTCATGTATATCTTGGTTGAGCAAGAAGTAGCCTACTATGGCCATTTCCAGTTGTGAGACTGAGTATAGGGAAACTTTCACAACGACTGTTGAGTGTGTGTGGCTCAGATGCCTTATGGCTGATTTGGGTGTTGGTCAGACTTCTGCCACCACCATGTTCACTGACAGTCAGAGCGCATTGGTAGTTGCGAGGAACCCTGTGTTCCATGCTCGCACTAAGCACATTGAGGTGCATTATCACTATGTCAGGGAGAGGTTCTCTGTTGGGGAGATCAGCTTGGCATATGTGCCCACACTGGAGAACATTGCAGACCTTTTCACGAAGGCTCTGCCTAGGGAGAAGTTTGAAGCTTTCCGCAAAGCTTTGGGCTTACTTCCTTTTGTGGAGTGATTTCCACATAGCTTGGCACTTCCTTATACATGAGTGTGTTGACCTAAGCTTCAACTTAGGGACTTGCGGAGAAAGAGACTATACCTCAATCCCCTCACAAGTGCATATAGTGGGGATACACGCTTTTAATTATCAATCCAAAGAGTATGCAAACCTAGCCGAGTGTATGAAGACATGCAATCACATAATGGTCAATGCACATAAGGTACTCAAGAATGAGAATGAGGTAATTACTTATCCTAACAATCTTCAACTGTAGGTCAAGATGAAACGATACTTGGTGCAGCAGCTGTCAGTATTTTAGACTTTTCTCTTAGCTCCGAGCTCCAAACATAGCAAATAGCATATGCGTTTCGAAGCTCTCAAGAAGACGCATCCAATGGCAGTGGTTTCACTCAATTCCGACGCTCCTACTTCAAGTTATGACAGAAATACTGAATCGCGAAAATACTTTCCTACTCTTCAGCACTTCCTACACCTCGCACACACCTTTCCTACAGCAAAGAAACACTCTCAAGGATAGACAACACTCACAAGCACTCTTTCCAAGCACTACACATGCATACAAGCTCACGAAGAAGAAGATGAAGAGGAAAGAAGACACAAATTCGAATTTCTGTGCTCTCTCTTCTCACAATGGCAAAAAGTCCTCTACAAAGAGTCACATTTGACTTATATACTAGTGCCCTAAAAATGGTCCTTTCACACAAATGACCGGCACTTTATTCACTAAAAGCTAATTTCCTACTATTTTACATGGGTAAGTTTCTATTCTTCTGTGGGAATGCATCTAGAGGACTCCTCTAGTGCCTTTACAAAGGGAAATATATTACAAAAATGAATATGTTACAAAAATATGTGGTCCAAATCGGAAAAATTTTGGGGCCCGTCTTTTTTCTCTGCTTTGTGCGCTCTTTAGCTCTGCAACACTCTCCCCCTCTTCACCTCTGTCGTCCCTTGACAGACTTTGCTTCCCGCACGCGCCTTGTGGTCAGTATTGTCTGATTCTTGATCTTGCATTACGTTTTAGAGGCGCTCTGATTTGTCCTGGTTGCACACATTGGTCCTGGCTGATTTGGTTTGCCACGCACGCCATCAGTGCACATATGCGGATGTAGCTCGTAAGCCTTGATCTGAAACCTCTGCAACTCAAGAGGTTGAAGCATCCACATAGGTGATACATGTTGGCCCTGATTCCTTCTTTCAGCTGCGTGCTTTTCCTTAGTGTGTGCGCCCCTGCGGGGCTTCCTGCAGAGATGTATCTTCAACTTTGCCTTTTAGTGAAGCTGTTTCCTTCGTTGCTTTCTTTTTTTCTTCTTTTTACTTGTCTCTCCCGCAACACTGCCCCCCTCCTGGACTCTGTCGTCCCCGACAGGCTTTGATAAGCGCCGGGCATATGTTCTGTATACTTGTTGCTCTGTATCATTTAGCAGATTGGCTTCACGTATCATGATCTGTTTCCATTGTTCAGCTTTGACTCCATCGTTTGGCGGTTGTCGGTGATCTGCGAAGAAGCTTAATTCGTATGCCACAAGTCTGGCATTCAGATTGGATGACATTTTCAAAAAAATCTCTGAATCTATTTCAAAAAATCCTGTAAAAAATGCTTCTTCAAATGTTTGCATATACGGACTTGGCAAAAACATGAGTCTGGAATAGTATGCCATTATTGTGGGGCGGCTCGGCATGACTGATAGATCGAAAATAAGTATATCTGTGCCTTGATTAATGCCGATGAAGTTTAGAAATGTATACTCTGCATGTTTGAAGACCTTTAAAACTGTAAGTAGCATACTAAGTATTTTATTTGTCATCTTGACTGCTAAGTCTGGTACTGTCGCATAGTTTTGTAGCCAAAATTCTATTGTTTTGATCATATAATCCTCTGTTGGCAAATAGTTATGTGGCGGGCTAGGTAACATAGGATAATTTAGCCACTGTTTGTTAATAGCGCCGCTGCGTTGTAAATCCAAAAATTCCTTTGTATCCCTTCTGCGTGGTATTGGGCAAAACGAAGGGTTTACTTGTAATAAATAAGGTGCGGCTTGCCAATGCACCCGTAGTGTGGGATGTTTCTCCAAAAATTTTCTCCTCCACACTGGTTGTGCAGCTTCAAATTCTGCTTGAGTGTACGTGAATGTGTCGTTCTTGAAATTGAGCTGCTCATCTGGATTTTTGTGTGTAACCTTCTTTATATATTGTCTTGCTTTCTCTTTCAACAATCCATATGGAATGTTGAAAGGCTTTATGATCTTTTCCAAGTCTTTACCTTTGATTTTTGCTTCCTTCATGACCTTGATGACTTCATTCTCAAAATTTTCCGTCAATCGGGACACCACTAGTGCCCGTTCCTTTTGACTTATTTCTGCAGTGTATGGCATCGGATGATCATCATGCATATCCGCCATCTGCTCATGTATTTGAGAATGATAGATCGGTTGAGATAGAGGGCTTACCTCTACCTCGTCAGTAGGATGTTCTTTTTCTGGCACTACTGATGTCCCGATCGGTTCTTTGCCTTTCTGCTGATTTTTTAGCTCTTCGATGCATTCTTCTTTTTCCTTTATCTTTTGTATGGCTTGACCAAGTCTTTCTTTGGTTGTTAGAAGCTCCTTACCTATGTCAGCTACGTGATCCATGTTTTCACTGTAGCTCTGTACCAATTTTGCCTGTGCTGTACTCAGCTGCTTTTTGAGCTCACTTATTTCCTGACTGTGCCGCCGTTCTGATTTTTCTTGTACTTCTTTTGCTTGTCGCAGCGATTCGGCATATTTGGCTATCTGTTCTCTTAACTCCTGTTCATTACCGTCTGAGGGGCCCTGTTGTATCAATGGTTGATCATATAATAAAGATTTCATTAACTCTTTATTCCTGCTGCGTAAAGTATCATTCTCATCCAGATATAACTTCAGCTGTGTCTCTAATAGAGTACTTCTGGTCTTCATTCTTTCTTTTTCTGCTTCAGTAGCGTCATATAATTTCTGGAGATCTTCGAGCTGTTTTTGCAGTTGGTGATGCTGAGTGCTTAATGATTCATATTGCATTTTTGTTTCCAGCAGCTCAGTGCTTTTGATGGCTATCACTTTTTGTGCCTGAATTATTTGTGCAGACAACTGTTCACTCATAAGTTGAAACTGATTTTTTTCCTTCATGGCTTTGTCATAGTCTGCATCAGTGTCCATCATTTGTTGTTGGGTATCCATGGCCGTCTGGATCATCTGCTTTACCACAGGCTTCAGTTGAGCCACATCCACATTGAGCCATGTTTTTGGTATACTGGGTTCTTCTCCTGTATTGACATCTTTACCCTGAGCCACATGTAAGGTAGTGTCATGGGGCTGCCTAATCTGAAGCTGGATCCTTGGCTCAGCCACCATGTTGTCTTGATTTTCTTGAGGTGTATCGTCTGGCACCTCGATCACCATTTTTTCTTGGTTTTGTAGCTTCTTTGCTTCCTTCTTCAGTGGAGTCTGTTCTTCCTCTTTGATTGGTGGTTTGACATATGTCTCTTTGGTTGTATCTTCCTTGATGCTGATTTTTGTATTGTCATTCAATTGAATGACGTGCTCCTGTTCGTTAGCATCATCCACCTTCTTTTCTTTGTCCTTCTGGTTGTCCGGTGTCACTTCCACTTGATTGATTTCTTGTCCTTCTTCTTCATATGTTTCTGTCCTGATATCAGTATCTAGAGTGTCCTTTTCAGGACTGGAATCTGTATTCGTGCTGGAATCATCAATACCCAATTCTTTGTATCTTCCAGTTTGTCTTGGAGTCTTTGCTGTACTCTGTTTGGGTTTTACCTGACTCGCTTGTCGATAATGATGTCCTTGGACATTTAGATTCACCTGCCCTTGCATATACTGGTGAGTCTCCTCCAGGGCAGCAGACAAATCTCTTTTTGTAAGCGGCGCTTGTACTACGGGGATCGTGGGTAGCACATGTGTTCTCTTTGATTGTGGTGTAATTTGGGCTTCCTCCTCCCGTAATCGTTTTGTACCCCTCATTGGTCTTTGCGAGCTGGTTTCAGCTTGTTCCGCCACTACAACTGCTTTCTTTTTCTTCGGGACCGTAGCGGATTTTGCATACTTTGCTAGCCCTTCTGATGTCGGCATCTCCCGTAAGCAGTGTTTCATGTCTAGAGCTTCATATATCAGCAAAGTCAAAGCTGAACCACCGTTCAGGAATTTCTTCTGCCCCCATTTCTTTTGGGCTTCAAACAAGCGCTCTTGTACATAGCCTGTGAGATTCACTTTATTGCCTATTTGTCTCATGGCATGTGACAGTAGTTGGACGACTATCTTTTGAGGTGCGGTGTACCTGTGCATACTTGGAAAACAAAAGTGTTGATGCACCAGTCGTACAGCATCCTCTATGTCAATTCGATTGATTTCCAGGAATGACCTCTTCTTCGGGTCATGGCATTCTTCCTTCACACAAGTAATCCCTGCTTGATTCCATCCAAACGCTTTATTAATTAATTCATGTGTGAACTGTATGGTCTTCCATTGCCCGACTTTGTCCAATACTTGTGCTTCTGGGACGGAGATTTTTGTTCCAGCAGGCTGCATGGTGTTCATTACCTGTGTACACCTCTGAAAATCTGGTACATATATGGGGATCTTTAAGAATGACTCTATGCCTGCTTGTGTCCACACGTCCTCAATATGAGGTAATCCTTGTATTATAGTCTTGAAATCTTGGGACATGATAGGAAAGTAATGGTGTGTATCCATGATTTTGATCGTAGCCATGAAAATTAGGTCGGACACTGGCTGATCGTCCCTGAACCAGTGACCTCTTGCTTTAGTTACTGATTCCATTGGAAGAAGTTGCACCTCTTCTTGCTGTGTTGCTTCGGAATCAGTAGAAGTCATCTGCACTCAATATGGAGTATGAGTTAGTATCCATATATATTTTTTTTTTCAGAAATCCTCCTCCATATGTTAATTAATAATTTGATGTTGCTCCGAGTGCATGGTGCCGTCCCTCTCCCGTGGGTGTGAGAAAGGTAATACCTGAATTTTTCCTGTATTTTTACATTTCTTTTTGCTGAAAAGAAAACATAAAAGTTAGTCCATAGCCGAAGCGGTTAGTGAATTTTTTTGGAGTAATATTTTTATGTATGTACAAGTGCTCTCCTATTTCCAAAGGGAAAATGTGTGTGACTATCCGGAAGTAGAAGAAAGACGTGCCGAATGCTTGGCCTTGTAATATGGCCCTATCATGCATACTTTGGATCTCGACAACTCCTCATGTGTGCAATTGGAAGTAGTTTCTTGATGTATGCAGCTTGTCTTGTCTTTCGGCACCCAAATTTGCTTCACTTGGGCGGCATGTACTGTATTCTCCACCTCTTTGATGAATGTGGTTCTTCTTCGGTAGTACGTCTGCTTATTCTGTTTTGGGAATCTCAAGTTGGTTTGTATTGCATCTGTAGATTCCTTCTTCCTCCAATATGTCCTTTTTCTCGGCTGATGTGCCTGTTGACTATGTTGATGGTGATAGCCCTTCTGAGGATGTTCCTTGTTTGGTATGATCGTCCTTGGATTACATGACTTTGGGATCCATATTTTTGTTCGATCAGGTTGTGCCGTTATCAGTTTCCTTGGGATCCACCTGCTATTGAGTCGTGGTTGACTGAAGTGTTCGAAACTCTTTGTCTTCTTCTTTGATTGGACATGCTGATGTCGAAGACTTTTCTGTTGCTGAAGGTATGCCTTCTTTTGATCCTTCCTTATCCAAGCTAGTGTAGAATGTGGAATAGGGTACACCTTCATGGGTGTAGACTTCAATTCTTGCAGAGGAATATTCTCTCTTGCGCCTTGTGGTTCTCTGGGCTGGATTTTAGGTTCTTGTGCACTCTTGTGACTCTCTATACTGAAAGATGGAGTGCACACAGGACTCACGGTATTTTCACATGAAGTACTTGACGATGGGGTTTTTATAGTACTAGTGAACATACAATCCTGACTTTGTTCATTGGGATGAACTTCTGGCTCTATAATAGCAGCTTTGGGTGGTCGTTCGTTGAGCAAACTAAATACTTCACGAGGTCCTATTCTGGCCGAGATGTATCCTAAAGCCAATTGAATGGTTACCTCATATTCGTAGATCCAATCTTGACCTAACACCACATCTTCAAGCAGATCCTGGTCCTGACACACTAAGAGTCTCTGCTCCATAGTGTTGTTCCCCATATGTAAAGGTAAAGTTATCTCTCCTATGCATTGAGTAATTTTTCCTCCTATTCCAATTAGCTGTGCCTTCGATGGCCGTAACTCCTCGTTGAGTCTCTGAGACAAAGAAAACCGGATGCAGCTTATTGCTGCTCCTGTGTCTATGAGAGCATCCACTAAGTGGTACTCTTTTCGTCTTGCTCCCAGATTCAAGTAGGGCTGTCTTCGTTGTTGTCCTGAGTTTTCAGTGGCTCTAAAATTAGCCATTGGGATGAGTTCTTCTCCTATTCGATATCTCTCGTCTCTTTCTCTCATCCACTCTTTCCGTTTTCTGATACGTTCTAAGGCTTCTTGTCTCGCTTCTTCTCGTATGCGTTCTTCTTCCTTTTTCCTACTCTGAGCTCCTAACAATCGTGCTAGCATTTGATCAGTCAAAGGCTCCATGAATCTTTTCACTCTGCAACCACTGATGTAGTTGGGAAGAATATCTCCGTCTAGTGTGGCGAGATTGACTGCACCACTAGTAGAGATTCGATTTATAATCATGGGTCCGTATCCGCGTTTTTGGAGCTTCTTTGCATGTTGTTTGAGGGTGTAAACTAGGACTAAGTCACCTTCTTTTAGTCCCTTGTCTTTTATATGTGCATCATAATAAGCCTTTTGTCTCCGTTTAGCTGCATAAATGCCCGCTACCGCTTGCAATCTAGTCTCGTGCAGCTTTTCAATTTGATCTAATTGCTGAGACAATTCATGACCGTTCCACTCATATTGCTGGGCCACTTTCAGTGTAGGTACTAAGAAATCAATTGGCAAAATTGCATTCTGCCCATACACTAGGTTGAAAGGTGTAGTTCCAATGGCCGTTTTATATGCCACTCAGAAGGCCCAAATTGCGTGATGCAATTGTTTGTCCCAATCTGACCTTCCATTATTGACAATTTTTGTCAATACAGTACATAGTACTTTGTTGGAACTTTCAGCTTGCCCATTAGCTTGAGGGTGGTATGGGGCTGATTTTTTATGAATCACCAGAAAGTCATTCATTAGTGACTCAATGACCTCGTTTAAGAAATGTGTTCCTCGATCACTCACTATCTCAATTGGTAGTCCAAAGCGTGTGAAAATATGCTCAAAGAGAAATTTTGCAGTGGTTTGAGCATCATTCTTTCTAGTGGCTTTTGCTTCTACCCACTTAGTCAAGTAGTCGGTGGCTACTATGATGTATTCAGCATGAGATCCTTTGGCCGGTGGGTTGATAGGTCCTATGAAGTCAATTCCCCATTTGGTAAATGCTCTTGCACAAACCATCGGTCTTAAAGGCATGTCATCTCTTCTAATGGGGTATTTTGCTCTCTGGCATGTTTCGCAACTTCTCACATATGCCTCCGCGTCCATATGTAGAGTTGGCCAGCACAAGCCTGCAAAGAGAATCATCTTGACCGTTCTGTCTGCTGAGAAATGTCCTCCCGCAGCTCCTGCATGTGCCATTTCTAAGACAGAGAGATATTCATTTTCATGAATGCACAATCTTAGCTGGTTATCCTTCCCGCGTTTAAAGAGTTGTTTTCCTAAGATGACGTAATCCTTGCTCTGTTCTTCAAGAGCACGTTTTCTTGTTAGAGTAGCTCCATCAGGGTACTCTCGAGTTTTCAAGAACTTTACTAAAGGCATGCTCCACCTTGGTGCTATTGTAGAATAGCATAACGTAGAGTTCTCATCTGGGATTTGTTCTTGACAGGTTGGACAGGTTGACACATAATGATGTGCATCTCGTTGCATGGTTGGCCAATATATACCAAATCTCTTGAGTGTTTGCCACGTTCCAATTGCGTTCAAGTGAGTGTTCCACTGATTTATGTGTGCTTTCTAAAGCCACATTTTTTGTTCCCCTTCTTCCACGCATCTCATCAGAAGTCCGCTTGAATCCTGGTGGTACAAACTTCCAGCAATAATGTGAAGGTTTTTAGTCCTCCAAAGATCTTGCTTTCGGTTTGGCGTGATCCCATCTTTAGGTCCATGTGTAAGTATCGGAATCAACTTTTCGGCCCATTGAGGACATACTTCCAGGTTAAAAAGATAGGTGTCTGGCAGATCATCAGGAACTCCTATAGGTGGTTCTCCATGGGTCATGCGAGATAAGTGGTCTGCCCTTATGTGTGTGTTTCCCTTCTTGACTATTACTTCAAAATCAAATTCCATTAGCAATAAAAACCATCGTACTAGTCGTCCTGTATTGCAAGGCTTGTTGACTAAGTACAATAGAGCTTGATGATCAATGAAAAATTTGAATTTGTTTGCCAATAAGTAATGTCTAAACTTCTTGACGGCATAAACCATCCCTAGACCTTCTCTCTCCGTAGTAGTATAATTGCGTTCCGCTTGATTTAACTGTCTACTGGCATAGGCTATCGGGTGGTCTAATTTACCTGTATCCGCTGGTTGAGCTAAGATGCAACCAATGGCAAACTTGGAAGCATCAACATGAATATGAAACGGTTTATTCCAGTTAGGGACTCGAAGAATGGGTGCTGAACTCAATCGCTTCTTCAACTCATTAAACGCTCTTTCGCATTCTTCGGTCCAATTGAATTGAGTTAACAATGCATAAAGAGGTCTAGCAATTATGGCGTACATGTGTATGAATCTTCGATAGTAACCGCAATGTCCCATAAATGCTTGAACTTCTTTAGCAGTTTTCGGTCTTGGTAAATCCAAAATGACTTTAATTTTGTCTTCATCCGTGGAAATTCCATTCTTAGAAACAATATGTCCTAAGATTTTCCCTTGTCGCACCATGAAGACACATTTCTCAGGGTTGAGGCATACTCGATATTGTCGACATTTGGCAAAAATCTTTTCTAGTTCAGGGATGTGCTCTGATCGTATAGCTGAATATGTACACAGATCATCCACGTATACCTCCATGCTCTTTCTCAAAAATTCCTTGAACACGTGACACATCAGTCTTTGGAATGTAGCTGGGGCATTCGTTAAACCAAAAGGCATGACTCTAAAGGCGTATACTCCCCATTCAGTTGCAAATGCAGTCTTGTGTTGGTCCTCCGGAGCAATAGCTACCTGATTATACCCTGAAAAGCCATCCAAAAAACTATAAACTTCCTTCCCTGCTACCCTTTCCAAGAGATGGTCAGTGATCGGTAAGGGATAGCTATCCCTTATGGTTGCGGCGTTTACTTTTTTCAAATTGATGCACACTCTTAACTTCCCATTTTTCTTTGGTACAACCACTAAGGGTGACACCCATTCTGTGTGCTCAATTTCATAGATGAATCCAGCATCCAACAACTTATCTATTTCTTCTTTTATTTTGGCTGAATACACATCATTATAAGTATAAGGTCTCTGTTTAGAAGGTTTGGCCTCGGATGTCATGGGGATTCTATGCGCACATATAGAGGGATCTACTCCTTTTAAATCCTTATAAGTCCAAGCAAAGACATCCCGATATTCTCTTATGAGTCGAATTAACTCTCGTTCTTCTTCCGCTGAGACATCCTGTCCTATGAAAGTACATCGTTCCTCTCCTCCTTCCATGGTTACAACTATTTTTTTGGTTTGTTCTTTATTATCATATGCTATTCCAGGTTGTGCTTCTCTTTTAGGCATTTGAATAGCAATCTTCCTCTCTTCCACTTCGTATTTTTTGAAATGAGCTGGTACCTCAAATTGGTCTTGAAGCTTGTTATCTTCATCTTCTAACTCCCTTTCAACTTCTAATTCTTCCTTTTGTGTGAGGTCCTTATGTTGTTCATTGGCAGTGATATCCATGTTGGTGGTACTAATCCCTAGATCCATGGGTTCTGGTTCCATTTCAATGCTCTCGTAGTCCTCCTTCCAGTCTTTCTCAATTACTTCTCCTTCTTCTGCCTCCTGAAGGACTACCATATACAGACTAACGTCATAACCCTCTTCGTCAATACATTCGTTCATGGTTACCACTTCTTCATTTACACAGACATCGAGGGTGGCTAAAATTTCCATCCAACCGTGAGGTTCGAATTCTTCGTCTGGAAATACTTGTGGCATATAAGCCGGATCTTGTACCGATCTCACTATTCCTTGTTTCTGCTGCCAACTTTTTCTTCTCTCTTCTTCCTTTTTTGCCGCTTGGCATATCCATAGATGAGTGTCCTCGTTCATCCAGGATTGGTCACTAGAACCTGCACTATGAATCGATTGGTCGTCTTCCTCTTTATGGATTTGATTCCATTGCAGAGGTGGTACATCTTGATATGTGTACGTATGTAGGTTGATCCTAGTGGTGACTCCTGCGTGTTGTAGGTACACTGCATCCTTTCCCCAATCTTGTACGGCCTTTAGCTGTCTCATGAATGGCCTTCCCAAGATCATTTCATAATTGTTTGGCCTTTCAAAGTGACATATTGCTAAAGTATGTTCGAATTCCACTCCGCATGTAGTGAAGAATACTCGTTCCAACAATCCTAAGGGTCTTTCCGTATGTCCATCAGCCATTTGAATTTTCATGCGTGTTGGTCTCAATGCTGGTTTTCCCCATTTCTCCCAAATTTCTTTGGTAGCAATGCCAACACCAGCTCCTGAATCTAATATGGCTTTGGTTAGTGTAGCCCCTAAAGGTGATTGGTAGACAGGTATTTCCTTCATCTCCTTCACTAAAGTCTCCTACTTTATCCACTGGAATTCTCACCGTTTTCACTTCGTCATCTACCTCCTTCTTTTCCTCCTTGACTTCCCATTGATCGATCAATTTCTCTTTTAAATGTGGTTTTACCTTTAACAGTTCTTCAAATGTTAAGGTACATGGGATTTTCACCTCTCTAAGGCGTTGTATGATCTCCGATGTTTGAACTGATGGATTCGTTTCTCGTCTCTTTATTGATGGAATGCGATACAATTCTGAGTTGTGCTCGTATTCCCCGGTGTAATTGGGTAGTTCCTTTACATCGTCTTCCACTTCTCTGTCACTTGCATCCATTGGAAAACTTTCTTCTGAATTAAGTTCAGGTATTGAACCTTCCATTTCGTTTTCTGCTTCTAATTCTTCAAAGGGCGGTTCCATTCCTTCTACCTTTTTCCACTTGTCCTCTTGAACTCGTGCCCATAGATCCTTAGTCCAGTCTCCTTCTGTTTCAGGGACTATGGATCCTTCCTTTCCCTCATTACCAATTTCATTATTCGTAGGTCTACTTATGTTAGGCTTTTCCTGATTGTTTAGACACTCTTGGAATTTTTCTTCGCAAATTCGGTTGTTTGGTAAAGGTGATGCGGGTTTTTCTAATGTTTGTTGGGCAACTTCTATTAATTTTTTGCAGATTTCCAATCTTTCTTTCTCTAAGTCGCCTCTCGGATACTCTCTCTCATGTTGTTCTATGGTAGGCCCTGCTTTTATTCTCGCCTTGTATGCCTGAATCCACATGGCTAATTCTTCAGGCATTGGGTCTGCTAATACCGATCCTACCTCCTTCCTTTTATTCTCCTTTTCATTTTCTTCTTCTACTTGTGATTTTTCTGTTGATTTTTGTCTTCTCTTTTCATTTTCCTTCTTTTGCAATAACTTTTTTTCTTTAATCCTGTCTCTCCTTTGCTTCCATCTTTGGGATCTTTTACTGGCGATACTTTTTTCTGGTTCTTCGGAGTCTTCTACTCTGTGAGGGATGGGTGTATTTCCCTCTTTGTCACTCTGATTATTTCCGTCTGTTTTATCAGGGTTCTCTCTAGCCCTTGCTCTTGTTATGGCTTTTAAAGGTATAGTGTACTCTTTGTCGCTTCCTGACGATTCAATCACTTCTATTACGTTGATCTGCACATTAGATGTGACCTTATTGGGATTCTTAGGACAATCTCTGAAAAGATGTTCCTTCCCACAATCGCTACAGTAGCCTTCCCAAATTCGTTGTGGTGGTGGTGGGTTTGGCAATGTACATTCTCTAACATAGTGGTCACCTCCACATCTGTAGCATGGTCCTCTAGGTACAGGCGGTCTATTCATTGGTCGAGGTGGCATGGTTGCTCTAGGAGCTGTGTACATTAAAGGTACATAATCCTGCTCGTAATTATATGAACTCTCTGGTGTCTCCATGCCATAAGCATATGGGTCATATTGTTGCCCATATTCCATTATTGAGCTCTCATAACCAGAGTATGTTCCTTGACTAGGTTCGTAAAATGAGTCATATGGTTCACTACTAGTCAAAGGTGTGGCTGGCACTATGGCCCTTTCTAGGTTTTCCTCTGGTTGCGCTATCTTAACTGGGACAACGTTCTGAGGGTGGGGCGGTTGTTGTCCTAGCACTGGTTGAGGTTGCGTATATCCCTGATATGCGTATGGTCGTGGTATTGGTGCCTGCGGCAGATATGAGGGATATCTAAAGGCTTCTCCTCCCTGCTGGTTCTGCGGGTATCCATATGGTCTCACATAAGGCTGGGTAGGTCTGGTTTGCCTATTGTAAGGGCAGTTGTCGGTGCTATGGTTTGTGTATCTCTGCTCTATACTGCAATACTGTAGTGGTCCGGGGACAGAGGATCTATGAGGAGCATAGGCAGGTGGTGGGACTACTCCCCTAGTACACAAATGAGAAGGATGATCTCCTCCGCACTGCATGCATCTTCTAAGCATAGGCATTCTCATAGGATTGGTGGGATAATTCCTCTGTCCTTGAACATTCAGTTTTTTTGCTAACAAGTCGGCAATTTCCTCTACGTTGTTTTTAGGGTTTGATGTGCTGCTTGTTGACTCTTCACTTTTCACACTACCTTGGGGTATTTTCAAGTCTTCTGCAAGGTTATCTTCTAGGTCTATACATTCCTTCATACACTCTTGCAAAGTTTGAACTCTCTTCACGTACACTAATGACCTCAAGGTTCCGTTCAACAGTCCTTCTAAGAACAATGATACCATTTTGTTTTGTGTTGGTCTCTCTTCTACGGGACATCTATCCACATACTGTTTGAATCTCCTGGCAGCCAATCTGACTGACTCAGTTGGAACTTGTTTGAAGCTGTGGATTAATGACGAAGAATTGTTTTTAATTCCAGATTTGGTGAATTCTTCAATCATTTCTTGATACACCTGATCCATGTTCTGAAAGGTATTTGGATCCAATGGCTGAAACCAAGCCAAAGCTGTATCTGACAAGGTAAGGCCAAAAGACTCATATTGAATCATGAAGTCATCTACCTGCTCGGCTCTAACTACTTGTTTAAATTCTGCTATGTGATTATAGGGTTCATTAGAGCCATCATAATGATTTCTCATGCATTTGGCCACTTGGATCGGCCTTAGTCTCCTTCCTGCTTCAGGTGGTCTAGGCATTACAGGGTAGTTGGGTCTTCCTATAGGTATGCCTGGTCCTCGTACTACCTGTGGTCTGACTGGAGCATGAACTCCATGTCTTGGGTCATTGGCTGGTTGTGGCCGGTAGTTAGGATTAGTGGCAGGCATTGCGAATTGAACATGTGGTCTGACAGGGATCTGAGTTTGATGCGTTTGTTGTGTTTGTCCCGATTGTTGAATTGAATCATTTTGAGAAGTTCCATGTGGATTCCGTGAAATAGTGGCTTGGTCCCTTGGGGGGAACACTGGGATGTTCTGATATTTCAGCTCAGCTCTCTCTAATTCTGTGACTGGCCAATACCTTCTGTGATTTTTGTCCAAATATGTGATGATGGTGGAGAATTCGTGATCTTGTAACTCATAGATGGTGACTGGATTAGGAGCAGCTTCCCATATAGAGGAATGGGCTCTGAGCAGGTGCTCCATTCCATTGATCAAATATACATCTATTAGAGTGTCATCCTGGGGAACTAGGTCTCCTCTCCAAAGTTTAGTAATTGTTGATCTCCCTCTAGGAGTAGTTACTTGTTCTTCGGTTCCATATCCATTTAAGCTCGAAGCATTATTTTCCTCACCACGCTCATTGATGATTTCAGGGTGTTCTGTGACCACGTATTGAATGTCTTGTTTGTCCATGTACAGTCCTCCTATGTACTTAACTGCTGGTCTTGGCACTATGTAGGCCTCTGAAGCCTTCCTCAGTCTGGCCACTGATCTGTTTAGACCATCCAAATAGATAGGGATCTCATTACGGTTGGTGTTCACATACTCTAAGGAAGTTCTGTATTCGCCCTCAATGATGGACATCTGGCCAATCATGGGCACAGTGTTTTGCATATCCTCGGAAGCCATGGGGATTTCTCCTTCTGACTCACTGGAGGTCTCAGAATAGTGTGAACGGCTGCTTGGTTCAGCTACACTCCCTACGGAAGAAATTACACTTCTTCGGCTCCCTAGGGTTCTTCCGGATCTCAGGTTCATTCACTTAAGAGCTCTGATCAAATCTTGTCCACCTCTAGCCTCTAGAATTCTAAGTTATGGCTTAGAAGTCCAAGAAAAAGTTAGGCTGGGAAGTGACTGAAAGAAAATTTCAAGTCACGATACTTGACTCTCACGATCTCTGAGGAAACGATCGCTGACTGGCACGATACTTGGACGAAACGATCGCTGGAAAACGATCTCCGCCCAGGCGATACTTGATGGACACGATACACGATACCTGAGTTTGAAACGATACTCGATACCTGAGTTTGAAACGATACTCGATACCTGAGTTTGAAACGATACTCGATACCTGAGTTCAGACGATACACGACACACGATATTTGCCCAAACGATCTTTGGCAAAACGATCTCTGGTCAACACGATACACGATCGACGATACTTGACCAAAAACGATACACGATCTCTGTCTCTACGATACTTGGATAGACGATACACGATACTTCACAAGTATCGCGATCTTCAGGCCACGATACACGATATTTCACTTAGACGATACTTGCCACTGACGATACACGACCTTTGGTCGGTATCGCGATCTCTACTGACCCGACGATACACGATCTCTCACGTAACGATCTTTGGCAAAACGATCGCTGACCGCAACGATAGACGATACTTGTCACGTATCGCGATCGCTGGAAACCAGACGATACCGATACTTGGCCAAAACGATATCTCACCGAAACGATACCGATCTTTGACCTCAACGATCGACGATCTTTGGCAAGTATCGCGATCTCTTGGAACACGATACTTGAGCCAGCGATACACGATCTTTGAGCTCAAACGATCTCTGATCGAGACGATACCGATATTAGGGAAATATCGCGATACTCAACCACAGGAGTTCCACGATACTTGACAAGTATCGCGATACTCGAACGCGGGAGCAAAGACGATACTTGACCCTATTTCAAATTTTGACAAAAATTTTTAAGTTTTGATTCAATGCACTTGTGTAATGCACTCTCCTCCCCCTTCTCCACTCTCTGGATCACTCAAAACTCACCTTTTCACCTCACTCCGACCCAAACGATCTCTGACGCAGGTCGTTTCTGACTGAACTTGATTTTTTTGAATGATGTAAATGGATTAGGACTTGCTAGGCTCACCTCTGATGCACTTTCAACTCCTTTCTCACCTCCCCTTGCTTTGTAACACTCCAGATCGCCTGAAAACTCGCCCACGATCTCTGCAAGCTCTCACGATACCCGACTGCTCTCTCCACGATATTTGTTCACAAGTGATTTGAAAAATGAAATTTTTGGCTTTTATACTTGGGAATTTCTAGCTATCAAAAAGGAAAATTTTTGAACAAAACTAAAGCCTACTCTAATGATTTAGACTACTCTCTACTCACTCCTACTCTCTTCCCTAATCTATCAACTCACTACACACACTCCAAGAATGAGAAGTAGCAAGTGCGGCTGAAAATGACTCACCAAAGAAGAGAAGATTTCCGCTCCTCCAAGTTCTTCAAAGGAAAAAGCTACTTACCATCACACGAGTGCCTCGGTTTGATTCGTCACTCCCCGGCAACGGCGCCAAAAAGTGTGTTGACCTGAGCTTCAACTTAGGGACTTGCGGAGAAAGAGACTATACCTCAATCCCCTCACAAGTGCATATAGTGGGGATACACGCTTTTAATTATCAATCCAAAGAGTATGCAAACCTAGCCGAGTGTATGAAGACATGCAATCACATAATGGTCAATGCACATAAGGTACTCAAGAATGAGAATGAGGTAATTACTTATCCTAACAAGCTTCAACTGTAGGTCAAGATGAAACGATACTTGGTGCAGCAGCCGTCAGTATTTTGGACTTTTCTCCTAGCTCCGAGCTCCAAACATAGCAAATAGCATATGCGTTTCGAAGCTCTCGAGAAGACGCATCCAATGGCAGTGGTTTCACTCAATTCCGACGCTCCTACTTCAAGTTATGACAGAAATACTGAATCGCGAAAATACTTTCCTACTCTTCAGCACTTCCTACACCTCGCACACACCTTTCCTACAGCAAAGAAACACTCTCAAGGATAGACAACACTCACAAGCACTCTTTCCAAGCACTACACATGCATACAAGCTCACGAAGAAGAAGATGAAGAGGGAAGAAGACACAAATTCGAATTTCTGTGCTCTCTCTTCTCACAATGGCAAAAAGTCCTCTACAAAGAGTCACATTTGACTTATATACTAGTGCCCTAAAAATGGTCCTTTCACACAAATGACCGGCACTTTATTCACTAAAAGCTAATTTCCTACTATTTTACATGGGTAAGTTTCTATTCTTCTGTGGGAATGCATCTAGAGGACTCCTCTAGTGCCTTTACAAAGGGAAATATATTACAAAAATGAATATGTTACAAAAATATGTGGTCCAAATCGGAAAAATTTTGGGGCCCGTCTTTTTTCTCTGCTTTGTGCGCTCTTTAGCTCTGCAACAGAGTGCCATCTCCTTGTTCACCGCATCACTCCCAGGGGGGATTTGTTGATATATTTAGGTAGTGATGTGTGTGAACACACTAGGACCACCAGGGCATTTTTTCCCCTCTTTAGGAGGTTTTTTCCCCTTGGCTTGTATATACGCCTATTGCCCTAATGGGCTACTTATCTTTGTACATTCTCTAGTAATACATTCAGTATTGTGTGTTGTGATCCAAGCTTCTTCTTCTTCCTTGTGTTGTTCACGTGCTTCCGCAGACGTCTAACTCCAACAGTGGGCAATAGACTTTGTAAGTCCTATTAATCCCCCTATATAGAGTGCACATGTTGAGTACATCATTGTCACAATAGAATATCTGACTAAATGGGTAGAGGTAAGATCAACCAATAACAACGATGCACAAACAATACCAAAGTTTCTATTCAAAAACATATTTATGAGATATGGAGTACCGATAGAGTTGGTGAGTGATCACGACACTCACTTCTTGAACAAGGTCATTGAATATATCTTACAAGGTTCATGGTCACTCACAAGAAGTTTACCTCTTATCACCCACAAGAAAATGGACAAGTGGAGAGCACGAATAAGATCATGTGCACTATGTTGATTAAGCTTGTTAATAACAAATGTTATGATTGGGACAAACAACTATATCATGTTGTTTGTGCATATTGAGTTGCCTAGAAGGCGATACTTAATGTCACTCCCTTTCAGATGGTGTTTGGCCAAAATTTTGTGCTTCCATTAGACTTTTTGGTGCTCACACTGAAGGTGGCACAAGAGCATGATTGGACTTACCATGAGCTGTCTTCAAGGAACTTGGATCTAGAAAAATTGGGCAAAACTAGATTGAGAGCGATCGCAGGTATATATTTTGCAAAGAAGAGACAAACAATACATTTTGATGCACATGTGAAAGATAAGGGCTTGAAAGTGGGAGAATTAGTTCTGATATATACATTGAAGCAACACACATGGAAGTTGGAAACATGTGGCCATGGACCATCATCATCAATAGGATATTAACAAGTGGAGCTATCTAATTAGCCACCTTAGAAGGAAATGTTTTACCAAAATGCATTAGTGGATGTAGTTAAATCTCTACCAAGATCCATTGATAGAGGAGATGCTAAATCAACTCAATATAGTTAAGAAGCACAAGGAAGAAGAGAAAAGAATTTGCAAAGAAGCACAGACAAAGACCTTAGAACATATTAGACGTATGAAGTTGAGAAAATAAGGCATAAATTGATCTAGACATCATAGTTATGAAGTTTCCAGGTATCACATGGCTATGTGCCACACAAGATTAATCCCTCTTATTGCATCACAGATAATGTACTTTTATAAACAATACGATTAGGATATGGTGTGACTGCTATGACAATCAAGGCTTTGATTGATTCAAGGGAAACTACTAGCACCATCAATTATTCTTGTTGACAAGCCATGGACTTGTCATTTAATATTATTGAAGCTTATCTTGTAGGATTAGGAGGAGTGGAAACTCCTTGCATGGGCAAGCTGGAGCTTCCCATCTGTATTCAAGGAGTTTAGATGATAATAAAAGTGCTAGTTTGCCCCAATGAAGACCTTATTGAATCTCTCATCCTTGGTCAAGACTAGATTTATGATCATAAAACCAACTTTAACCTAAGGAGATGGACTCTGCCTCAGCTTGAGCACGTATTCTATTTTCTTCCTCCTTACGCTTCTTTGCCAATGTGAGTCGTCTAAGCATATCCTCAGTAAGAGGTTCATAATATAGCTTGACTCTATAGCCACTAATGTAATTAGGCATTATGTCTCCTTCTAGGGTGGCTAATTGTACTGCTCCACTTGTCGAGAGTCCGTTAATGCTCATAGGTCCATAACCTCGCTTTTCTAACTTCCGTGCATGTTGTTTCAGTGTATATACTAGGACTAAATCTCCTTCTTTTAAGCCTTTATTTTTCACATGTGCATCGAAATAGGCTTTCTCTCGCTTCTTTGCTGCGTATATTTTGCTGCTGCTTTCAGCCTGGTTTCTCCTAATCGTTCCAAGTCCATTATTCTTGCTGATAGTTCATGGCCGGTCCACTGATGTTCTTGTGCAACCTTAAGGGTCGGTATCAAGAAGTCCAAAGGAAGCATATCATTTTGACCAAAAACCATTTGAAAGGGAGTTGCATTGAGTACGGTCTTGTAGGCCACTTGATATGCCCAAACAACGTGGTGTAGCTGTTTGTCCCAATTTGAACGTTTGTTGTTCACGAGTTTCGTCAGTACGTTACAAAGGATCTTGTTAGTACTTTCTGCTTGACCATTGGCCTGCGGATGATATCGTGCGGATTTCTTGTGAATCACCATAAAATCCTGTAACAAATATTCAATGACTTGGTTTAGAAAGTGAGTTCCTCGATCGCTCACTAACTCTATAGGGAGTCCATATCTTGTAAAGACATTTTCAAATAAGAATTTTGTAGTCGTGTGTGCATCACTTTTTAGTGGCCTTTGCCTCTACCCATTTGGTAAGATAATCTGTCGCAACAATAATGTATTCCGCATGTGTTCCTTTTGCAGGGGGATTAATGGGTCCTACAAAGTCTATACCCCACTTAGAAAATGCACGTCCTCCCATCATGTGTTTCAATGGAATTTCATCTCTATGAGTAGGAGATTGAGTTCTCTAGCACACATCACATCTCTTAACATAGTTATGTGCATCCATGTGAAGAGTGGGCCACCATAATCTTGCAAAGAGGATGGATTTGATTACTCTATCAGGGCTAAAATCACCTCCTGCAACACCCTGGTGTGCAGTCTCTAGTACAATCAGATAATCACTTTCATGGACACATGGTCTTAAGTATCCATCTCGTCCTTGTTTGTATAGATTGTCGCCAATAAGTGAATAGTCTTGAGCTTCCTGCTCTAGACTGCGTTGTCATGCTAAATGCATTCCTTGAGGGAATGTTTTCGTCCTCAAGTACGTCACTAACGGTTCACTCCAGTCTAGTGTGAGAGACATGTGATATATTGTAGCATGTTCTACCGGTGGTCTTTCACAACAAACAGGACATTCTTTACACAACTTGTAGACATCTGCTTCCATAGAAGGCCAATATACTCCTAATCTATGTAGAGTCTGCAATGTACGATATTTCGAATGATGTTGCTTTAATGCACCTACATGTGCTAATTGCAACCAGTTCGCATGTTCTGATTCATCCACAACAACAAGCAAGAATCTTTTGATTGTCTTGTTTATATATACTTCCTGGTATTATTTGATATCTTTGAGACTTGGTAATCTCTCCTTCCTTGATCCTTATCCTAGGATTCTTGGGTCCATATGTGAGAATAGGAACAATAGGCTTAGCCCATTCTGGTACTATCTCAAGGTTAAACAAATATGCATCAGGCAATTCATCCACTACTCCTTGAGGAGATTCTCCTGTGGTTAATCTTGAGAGGTGATCAACTCTAAGATGCATCTTTCCTTTCTTGACTACTACTTCGAAATCATACTCCATAAGTAATAGAAACCAACGTATTAATCTTCCCGTGTTACATGGCTTATTGACTAAGTACAATAATGCTTGATAATCTGTAAAAAATTTGAACTTGTTTGCCAACAAATAATGTCTGAATTTCTTTATTGCGTAGATCATTCCTAATCCTTCTCGTTCCGTAGTGGTGTAATTTCTTTCTGCTGCATTCAACTGTCTGCTCACGTAGGCTAAAGGGAGATTTATGTTACCAATCTTTGCAGCATAGTTATCATTGTACGTGTATGGTTTTTGTTTCGTAGGTTTTGCATCTGGAGTCATAGGGATTCTATGGGAACATATATCCGGATCTACTCCTTTCAAATCTTTGTAACTCCATGCAAACACATCTCTATATTCGCGCAATAGGGCAACTAACTCTTCTTCTTCTTCATTCGTCAAATCATGCCCTATGTAGGTACATTTTTCTTCTTCTTCGTCTATGGAAACTATGATTTTTTTGGTTTTCTCATGGTTATCATATACTTCTCCAACATCAGCTTTTTTGTTAGGCATTCGTACCATGATTTGTCTATATGCTATCTCATACTTCTTGAAGTTCTTGGGAACCTCAAACAAAGATTCTTCTTCTTCTGACATGGTTTCTTTCTTCTTTCTTTCCTTTCCTTCACTTTTGATAGTCACTTGTGTGGCTAATCTCACATCATTCATGGTTTCTTCATCTCTCTGAGGGTAAGTTTCTACCTCGTAGAAATATTCTTTGTCTGATGCAGAAGGCGGATCCATAATAATTGACTCTAGATCAAAGTCACTTGCATCCTCAAATGCATCAGTGCTAGGTTCACATTCTTCAATAACTGAATCACACATGATTGGCACTATCGTGAAATCTGAAATGTCATAGCCATCCTCGTCACAGTGGGGTGTCCATTGTTCTTCATTGATGGCTAAATCAATGGTTGCTAGGATTTCTGCCCAACCATGAGGCTCAAACTCCTCATCTGGAAATACTACAGGTGCGTAAGCTGGGTCTTGAAGAGTTCGTGGATGTTGTTTTGCACCTAAGGTTCTGGCTTCTAACCGTTCTTCCTCTTGTTTTGCTACCTTACGCATCCATAGATGAGTATCCTCGTGCAACCATGAGGGGTCTGATTCCAATGAGTGTACTGATTCTGACTCTTCTTGTGTCTTATGGATGATATTCCATTGTATTGGGGGTACATCTCGATGTGAATAGTCTTTAAGATTGACTTTAGTAGTCACTCCTAAATGTTGCAAGTACAAAGAATTAGTTCCCCAATCTTGTACAATTTGCAATTGACGCATGAATGGTCGTCCTAATATCATCTCATAAGCATGATTTTTACTAAAATCACAAATGGCGAAAGTATGCTCAAATTCCACACCACAAGTGGTGAGAGATATGCCCTCTAGTAAGCCTAATGGTTTTTCTATATGTCCGTCAGCCATTTGTAGCTTCATCTTGGTAGGTCTTAATGCTGGCTTACCCAAACATGTCCATAAAGTGGTGGTAGCGATGGCTACTCCGGCTCCTGAATCTAAGATGGCTTTCATGGTGTAGCCCTGATGGGTTATTGGAAGATAAGTGTTATCTTCCTCTCCTTCGCTTACATCTCCGATTCTTTCTACATGTATCTCTAGTACCTTCTTGTGTGTTCCTATCTGTGAGGGAGTAGTAGCAAGCTCAGGGAATTGATTTGCTACATGTTTCCACAGTTTTGGTTTAACCTTTAACAACTCCTCTAGAGTGAGGTGACATTGTACTTTGGTGTTCTTTACCACTTCCATGTTTCTAGGGATTACTGATTCTTCATTCCTCACTATTATCGTGGGTGCTCTCATACTAATAGACTTTGCTTCCCAAGCTCCTATGAAGTGAGGCAATTCTTGCAAAGGATTGGATTCAAAACCTGTGTGTTCACTCAGTTGCTCTTCCTCTACATCATCGTAGATAGAGGGGATGTCTTGGGGAAATTGCTCTTGCAAGTCATCTATTTCTTGAATAGGAGGATGGGTTCCTTGTTCTTTTCTCCACTTCTCTTCTTGTATTTCTCTCAAGAACTCATGTGAATACCTATGTATGGAAGACAGGTTGTCTTCACCCTCTGTGTTGGGTACTTGAGATAGGGATGGTGCATTCCTTTCCTGTGTCTCTGAGGCAATAAGGTTCCTATGCTGATCCTTTTTCTCTTTGCTATCGATCAAGTATTCTAGCCTCTCCATTAATCCTTGAAAGTGTAATTCAGGTTTTGCCATGTTGTTCCAATTAAGATATCTAGAGGCTTCGAACATTGCTTGTGCTAATTCTACCATCTTCATGCAAAGTTTAGTTCTCTCAATTTCTAAGTCTGTTCGAGGGTAGTTCTTGCTCATTTCAGCTATCTGGGGTCCTTCTTTTAATCTTTCTTGATATGCACAAAACATCATGTCTAGGTTTTCTGGTATGGGTTCCGCTAAAACTGATCCTGATTTTTGAGCTAGGTTCTCTTGATTCAATTCGTGTGAAGTCAATTCTAGGATTTTGGCTCTAGATTCCTTGAGACTTCCTTCCAACTCAATTATCCTTTTCCTCCACTTTCTCTTAATTCTTTCTCTAGAATCTTTCCAAGATTTCGTCTTTTTACTGCTAGACTCTCCAACTTCACTAGTTCTAGCTATTTTCTCCTAATTAAGCTGTTGGTTTTGTAAGAGCGCCTGGGCTCTTGGTATAGCTTGGATAGGCATGTATGTAGGGTTGGATCCATCTGCATTGTGCACAATACCTATCACATTGATGGGTGTCACATTTGAAGCATTAGCAGGGTTCTTAGGACACTCTTTGATGATATTTCTTTACCACAATCGGCACAAAAGCCTTGTATATTATAGTATTGTGATTGTCCTGCTATCGGAGGATGTGGACAATCCTTTTTGAAATGATATCCTTGGCCCCTAAAGCATGGTCCTCTAGGGCCCTGTGGTCTTTGCTGTCTCAATTGGGGCCGCGGATTAGGGTTGGTATACATCACGTTAGCATAGTCGGGCTCCCAATTGGGTTCCAATGGTGGACTATCATACTGATATGTTTCCACATGTTCTGGTGACTCTGTGTAATATGCAGGTGGACTATCTACATGAGTAGAGTCAAAACTGTTTGAGTTCGGGTCACTTTCTGTGATCAGGGGTGATGAAGGCACTAAAGCCCTACTTAGGTTCTCTTCTGCAGCAGCGTATTTGACTGAGATGACATTAGCTGGTGGGGGTGGTTGCTGAGCTAAAATAGGTTGAGGTCTCTGTTGAGCCTGATAAGGGTAGTTCTGAGGAGGCCTATAGTAATGAGGCTGAGCATTGTATTGACCTTGATACCTACCTGGCTGTGCATATGCTTGCGGGTAGTTCTGTCTTACTGCTTGTTTTTTGTATGGGTAGTCTTGAGCCGTATGATTAGTGTATCATCTCTCAATCGTACAGTATTGGCCACTAGGGTTGGCTTGTGGTTGTGTTGCATTGGGACACACATTTGCCATATGATCACCACCATAGGTGTAACAACGCTTGTTTGTTGCTAACCTAGGCATCTGTTTACTAGAAACTCCTAGTTTCTGGGCCACTTTTTCTGCTAGGTCTTCTATCGAGCTAGACAGTTTTGTGGATGCTAGAGAGGAACAATCTGAGTCCTTATAGACCTTTGAGAGTTCCAACTCGTCTCCTAAGTTGTCTTCAATGTCTATACAAATTCTTACACACTGCTCTAGCGTTTTGGGTTCCTTCAAGTCGACATAGGAGCGTAGTTTAGAGCTCAACATGCCATCTAAAAACAATGACACTTGCTTCGCCTGTGAGGGTAGCTCTTGCATTGGACATCTCTCCACATATTGTCTAAACCTACGTCCTGCAAGTCTAACTGTTTCCTAAGGGGTTTGTTTGAAGCTATGTATTAACAAAGACGTATCATGTCTGATTCCACTTTTAGAGAATTGAGTGATGAATGACTCCAAAAAGTGATGGATATCTCTAAATTTCCTTTTTTGCAATGGTTGGAACCAAGTTAAAGCCATGTTCTTTAACGTTAGTCCAAAAGCATTATATTGCGTGAACATATCTTCTACTTGCTGTGCTCGTAGAACTTGCTTAAATTCTGCAACATGATCATAGGGATCTCCTGTCCCATCAAAGTAGTTTTTCATGGACTTCACTAACTGAGTGGGTCTTAATATTCTTGCATGTTTGCGTGGTCTAGGTAGAGGAAAATCATCTCTACCACCTGGTATTCTAGGTTCTCTTTGTCTTTCCACTCTATCTGTGTCCATGGTTGCTCTATCTCTCCCTATGGGATGATTGAAACTTACTTCAGGTCTTTCTTTGTTTTTCTCTATTTGAGTGCCATGGGCTGATGATGTTCTAGCACCTTGATGGCTTGTGTTTACATTTGCTTGAGATGGAGGGAATACTAATTCGCCTCTCCATGTGTAGGTATTTCTCACGTGGTCTAGTACTACAAATACTCTTTCTGAAGTTTCATCCAGGTATACAACCTTTCCAGGTGTATCTAGGTCCTTAAATTCATAGATCGTGATGGTGCCTACCTCACTAGGTTGTTCCGTTCTGTACCTCCAAAATGCTTCGTCTGTTTCTTTATTTACAAACAGCTCTATGCTTCTGTTATCTTGAGGGATCCACTCTGGGATTAGCACTCTTGTTAATACATATTTCCCTCTAGGTGTTCTAGATTCTTCTAATGGTTCTTTTCCTTGGGCTCTCGCTTCCGTCTCTAACTGAATTACACCAAACTCATTGGTATTATTTGGCTGAGTACTTATGATGTACATTGTTCCCTCTTTGTCTATGTATGCGTCTCTCTCAAATTTCACCACTGGACGTTCCAATCCAATGGGTTGATCTGGGTTGTGCATTTGCACCACGTCTTCGCAAACCATCCTCATAGATGCGAGCACCTAAGCGGTTGGTTCGGAGAAATTCTAATTGAGTTCTATATGGTCCTTCGGGTCTTTCCAAATATGCTACTTTGGACCCTCCTTCTGGTCTTTCCGTGCTAAAACCCATTTTTTATTCACTTGTATCTGAGCTCAACTTGTAAGGGTAACTATTATTCAATTGTTGTGCCCACGATTGTGCAGTAGTTCCTACAGTTGCTTCTTATGATCTAAGGCTTTGTCGGTCTGACTTACCTATATGCTTGCCCAACCTAAGGTTCATGAATCTACTTCGCGGCACTCTCTGATCGTTAATGATTCCTTTTTTCTTACTTTCTTGATTCTTTTTAAATTCCTTTAGATTCTTGTCTAGATGTATGCGTCAGGAATCGACTTTCCGTGGTTCTTTTGAGTTCTTGTTCCATCAGACTTAAATTCTTTCCTTTAGATTTTCGTATCACACACCTTTACTTTAGTCTTGGATTTGAAAAATTTAATCTCTTGAACTTGATCTTTCCTATCATTGTCAATCCACAATGCTATCGTTTAGCTTAAGTTAGTAATTGAATGAGGGGGTTGAGTATTCTTCCAACCTCAAGTCAGCTCCTTTGGTTGCTTTGATGTCCAAGAAGCCGCACTTCCCAAGCCCTGCGTTCTTCACTGCCTTGCCTTGATTGCCCTTGATTGCCCTTGCTAGACCTGTAAAATTCCACTATTAGACCAATTCTCAAATGGATGATCAAGCACTTGAATATATACACCTTTAAAGGTCCTTTCCCTTTTGCCCAAAATTTTTATGCTGCCCCCTGGCTTTTCTAGTCCCAACAAGGTTAACCTCAAAATTTCTTATCTAAAAATCAACATCAAGAGCTTTCTAACGAGCTATAAAGCTCAAAAAACGGACTTCGGATGAAAAAGATATGACCGTTCAGGCCCTCGGGGGTGAAAACTAACAAACATGTTTTTCTTCAAATATGAGCTAAGGGGTCTCTAATGAGCTTAATGATCCAAAAATTTTCACAAAATTTTGGTCAAAAATTGAAACCCTAAAAATTGTGTTCGGGGTGGACAATCGCGATGGTCTGGGACTGTCGCGATGGCTCAGATGAACCGTCACGATGGCATGGCACAATCGCAATGGTCCGAAGGCGCGAACTTTCCCGATGGTCTGAGGTGAATGATCGCGATGGCGTGAATGAACCGTCATGATGGTCTAATTGGCGAGCAATCACGATGACGTCGGTCAAAGGTCAACGGGACAATCATGATGGCGTGAGCCTGTCGCGATGGTCACGAGGCATGATGGCTTGAGCCAATCGCGATGGTTTGAATTTCGAGGCGTTGCGATGGTATGAGGGTATCGTCGCGATGGTCTAGCTTGCCACGTAGCAGCATCGGCGCGATGGCGTGAGCCAATCGCGATGGCGTGGGCTCAACGGGATTGTCGCGATGGTCAGGGACCGTCGCGATGGTTCAAGTGAACCGTCGCGATGGTCCGGCCGAACCTTCGCGATGGCGTGAGCCAATCGCGATGGTGTGACACAATCGCGATGGCGTGAGCCAATCGTGATGGTGTGACACAATCGCGATCGGGTGAGCCAATCACGATGGTCCACCAAACTATGAATTTTTGCAAATCATTTGTGGATCCGTGTATGCGCTTGTCGCCTACCTCGTGGTGTGGTCGCTTACCAAGAATGTCGAAGTTGACAGACCATCGCGATGGTCTGACACACATGACAGAAATCTGACAGAAAGTGAAATTTTACCTTTTGCAATCTTTCTTGATGCACTGGAGCACTGTACCTGCAAGAAAACTCAAAAACACAATAGCACATGCAAGCACAAAAGCTCTCTCTCTCTCTCTCGCATGCACAAATGAGGGGAAATACGGAGAATGGGTGGATATGGTGAATTTTTTGATTTTTTTGGAGTGGAAGATGATGATGTGGTGATGAAGATGGAGTGTGGGAGAGGTGAAAAACAACAAAAACTAAGTAAAAACAACAACAAAAACTGAAATTTTTACCTTTCAGCACCACTTCTTGCTATACTCTTACCATCACACATTCGTCCTAGACTCGATCCCCGGCAACGGTGCCAAATTTGGTGTTGCTCTAGCACAATGGTGAGAACCACGTTAAGAAGCTCCACCTCCTTAATGTCAATCCGCGGAAGAGATAGGAGGGATATGAAGATCGTGAATGTAGATGAAGTGAGAGTGAAGGTGAGAAGCATAGAGATGCACACACACTTACACACACACAACGAATAGACAAGCAAGACACAATGGAACGTAGGAATATTGAATCTATTACTCAAGAACACTCTTACAAAATCAAAATAGCTCTAAGCTCCCTCTACTCATACAAGCTAACACTTAGTGACCTCAAAAATGAGCTCTCTAGCTCTTTTTATAGATTCTAGACTAGTTTTGACCGGTTTCACATCTAGTGACCGGCATATGTTAGAAAAATAGGTTCTAGATGCTATTTGAAAGGTAAACGGTGTCTAAAAATAACCAAAATTGGTATGCTCATTCTACCTAAGCTCCTCAAGCTTGAGGACCCCTCGGCTTGCACAAAATGGAGCTATAAGTTACAAAAAAGGGTTTCTCTATGCTACATATGGTAGAAAAGTGATGAAAATCACTGTTGGAGGTTTTTGAAAAGTATTTTAAAATATATTTGTTTGAAAAAATGATTCGACTGAATCCCTGCTACTTCGTTATGCTCTATCTTCACATGCTTCCGCGTCTTCTATGCCTCTCACTACTGCCAACACACATACACATACACATACACATACACATACACATACACATACACATACACATACACATACACATACACATACACATACACATACACATACACATACACATACACATACACATACACATACACATACACATACACATACACATACACATACACACACATACACATACACATACACATACACATACACATACACACACATACACATACACATACACATACACATCCACATCCACATCCACATACACATACACATACACATACACATACACATACACATACACATACACATACACATACACACACATACACATACACATACACATGCACATACACATGCACATACACATGCACATACACATGCACATACACATACACATACACATACACATACACATACACATACACATACACATACACATACACATACACATACACATACACATACACATACACATACACATACACATACACATACACATACACATACACATACACATACACATACACATACACATACACATACACATACACATACACATACACACACACATGCACATGCACATGCACAGACACATACACAGACACATAGACACATACACAGACACACACACATAGACACAGACACACACACACACCCATAGACATAGACACATACACATACACATACACATATACATACACATACATGCACATGCACATACACATACACATACACATACACATACACATACACATACACATACACATACACATACACATACACATACACATACACATACACATACACATACACATACACAACATACACATACACATACACATACACATACACATACACATACACATACACATACAACATACACATACACATACACATACACATACACATACACATACACATACACATACACATACACATACACATACACATACACATACACATACACATACACATACACATACACATACACATACACATACACATACACATACACATACACATACACATACACATACACATACACATACACATACACATACACATACACATACACATACACATACACATACACATACACATACACATACACATACACATACACATACACATACACATACACATACACATACACATACACATACACATACACATACACATACACATACACATACACATACACATACACATACACATACACATACACATACACATACACATACACATACACATACATATACACACAGACACACATACACATACATATACACACAGACACACATACACATACATATACACACAGACACACATACACATACACATACACATACACATACACATACACATACACATACACCTACACATACACATACACATACATGTACATGTACACCTACACATACACGTACACGTACACCTACACATACACGTACATGTACACGTACACATACACGTACACGTAGACGTACACATACACATACACGTACACATATGCGTACATGTACATGTACACCTAGAGGTACATGTACACGTACACCTACACGTACACATACACCTACACGTACACATACACGTACACCTACACATACACGTACACGTACACCTACACATACACCTACACGTACACGTACACCTACACGTACACGTACACATACATGTACACCTACACGTACACGTACACATACACCTACACATACACCTACACGTACATGTACATGTACACCTACACGTACATGTACATGTACACCTACACGTACACGTACACATACACCTACACGTACATGTACATGTACACCTACACGTACATGTACACATACACCTACACGTACACGTACACTACACCTACATGTACACCTACACGTACACGTACACCTACACCTACACCTACACGTACACGTACACATACACGTACACGTACACCTACACATACACCTACACGTACACGTACATGTACACATACATGTACACGTACACGTACACATACACCTACACGTACACGTACACCTACACGTATACATACACGTACAGGTACACGTACACATACACGTACACGTACACGTACACGTACACGTACACGTACACACACACACGCACACGTACACGTACATGCACACACACATGCACATGCACATGCACATGCACACGCACATGCACACACACACACACGCACACACACACGCACATGCACATGCACACTCACACGCACACGCACACGCACATGCACATGCACACACATACGCACACGCACATGCACACACACACACGCACATGCACATGCACACGCACAATCCCAAAATCATTTCATAGGCATAGTTCTTTCCAAACTCACGTATGGCAAAGATGTGTTAAAACTCTAAACCACAGGTGGTGAGAGTGATTCCTTGTAGTAAACCTAAAGGATTCTCTATGTGGACATTTTCCAGTTTCAACTTCATTCTTGTGGGTCTTAGAGCTTGCTTGCCTCATCTCTTACAAAGGGAAGTAGTGGCAATAGCAACTGCTGCTTCTGGATCTAAAATTGAGTTTGTGGTGTATCCTTGATAGGAGATAGGGAGGTAAGTGTTCCCTTCTTCTCCTTTGCTCACATCTCCAATCCTATCAATGGGTATCTCAGACACCTTTCCTTGTGATCTTTTCAGAGAGTGGGCCTTAGCAGGTTCTGGCAATTAGTTTGCTAGATAGTTCCACAACTCAGGTCTCACTTTCAACAATTCTTCTAAGGTGAGATGGCACTGCTCTTTGTTGTTCTTTGCTGCTCTCTGTTTCTAGGGAGAATTGAATCATCACTTTGGTGGGAGCTCTCATTTGAATGGGTTGGGTTTTTGGGGCACTCTCTTATGAAATGTTGCAATAACCTTGCATGTTGAAGTAGGGTGTCTATCCATTTGGTGGGGGATGAGGAAATTCTCTTATGAAAGGATCTCCTTGATATCTAAATCATGGTGAATCAGGGGCTTGAGGCCTTATCTATCTCATCTTGATTATAGGGTTGATATTGATATACATGACATTGGCATAATCATGCTCCAAGTTAAGTTCTATCATGGGTCTTTCATATTGGTAGGCCTCACGATATTCTAGAGACTATGTACAATATGTCTGTGTACTATTGCCTTGTATAGAACCAAAAATTTGGGCATTGGGGTCATTTTCCATGATCAATGGGGATTTCAATACTAGTTCCCCATCGAGGTTGTCCTCGGTAAAAGAATCTTTCATCAAAATTACATGAACAGGGGGTGGCAGTTGTTGTCCTAGCACTGGTAGGGGTCTAGATGGTGCTTGGTAGGGTGTTTGATAGTTTTGAGGTGGCCTATAATAGGGTTGTGGATTGTATGGGCCTTGATATCTACTTGGCTACTGATAAGGTTGCAGATAATTTTGCCTAACTACTTGCTTGTTATATGGACTATCTTGAGTTGTGTGGTTTGTGTATTTTATCTCAATTGAGCGATAGTGGGTGGTCAAGTTTCATGGTTAGGAACCATCAATGGACACATATTGTCCATGTGGTCCTTGGCACAATTATAACAATGTTTATTGGAGACCATCCTAGGGATCTGCTTACTTGACACTGCTAATTTCTAAGCCACTTGCTCCACCAAATCTTCTATGGATGTAGTTGGTGTTGAAGCTCAAGGTCAAGGACAAAGCACAGAAGCGCATCAAGGAATCAGACACACAAGAAGAAGGAGCAAGTAGGGAGCTCCAAGAAGCACCTGTCAAATTTTCAGAACAAATCCCTATAAAAATAGTGATTTTTATCACTAAAAACCATTGTAAATACCATTTTCCGATTTTGCAACTCCATTTTGTTCAAGCCAAGGAGTCCTTGAGCTTGAGGAGTATTAGAAGTACCATCCTACCAATTTTCATAATTTTTAGAATCCGTTTGAGCCCCCAAATAAGCCCTGGAACCTATTTTTTAACTAGGCCAGACACTAGGTCTGGACAGGGCCAAAACCACTCAAAAAGCTATAAAAAGGGCTGGAGAGCTCATTTTGGAGGTTAGCTTGTTGTAGATTTCAGCTTTGTAAGAGATTTTGTAATCGAAGCTTTCCATTGTTCCACTCTTTACTCTTACGTTGTGCGCGTTTGTGTGTATGTGTGTGCATGCTTGTGTGCTTTCACTCACGCACTTGTGCCATCACTTGCTCACGGTCTTCATATCGGTCCTCACGTCTCCACGGATTGACATTTATGAGGTGAAGCTCCTCACGTTGGTACTTGCCATTGTGCTAGAGTGACACCAAATTTGGCACCGTTGCCAGGGAGAGAGCTTGGAGGACGAGCGTGTGACGGTAAGACGTAGAGTAGCAACGTTGGAAGGTAAAAGAATCACCATTTTCAGTTCAGTTTTTGAGTTTTTCTTCTCCTTCATCTTCATCATCATCACCATCTCCACCCACCTTCATATTCTCAATTTTTTCCATTTTTTAGAGTCCATTCACCTTGCTTTCTACTTGTGGTTGTGAGGAAGAGCCTTAGAGAGGGTGCAGGACTGAAAAGCTGAAGAAATAGTAACAAAATAGCCGAAAATCTGAGTGAATAGCCTCAGACGTGACATAACCTGCGCCAAGTATCGTGAGTGCAATATCGCGGGTTTGAGGGGAGATTGGGCATTTGCAGACACATAGGAGTGACAAGGAGGACACAAGGTACTCATATTTGCAAAAATTTTTGAATTTGGACTCCAAAAAATCCAAGTATCGTGTTCTCCCGCGGTTGAAGTATCACGATACCTGGATATCGTGAAACTCTTGTGGTCGAGTATCGCGATACTTGTAGTGGTCACATATCGTGTATCGTATATCGTGAACTTTTGATCCCGATACCTATCATGTATTGTGGAGTTAACTTTCGCGATACCTGGTAGATATCAAGTATCGTAAAAAAAAATTTTCTCGCGATATTGGTCACATATCGAGTATCGTAGAGATATGAAAATGATACTTGAAGAATATCGAATATCGTGGGAATTCCAAGTATCGTATATCGTGATTTTTTTCGTGATACCCACACAATATCGTGTATCGTGACCTGCAGTGTCAAGTATCGTGAGTCTAACTCTCCCCTGATATCGAGTATCGTGTATCGTGGGACTCCTCTTGACGATACCTGTGCAACATCGAATATCGTGAGGGTCCTTCCACGATACTTGCTGGATATCGAGTATCGTGATCTGTCTAGTTGGTCAAGTATCGTGTATCGTGTGGCCTAAGTATCGAGTATCATGGACTTACTTCTGTGTCAAGTGTCATGTATCGTTTAGTGGAGATATCGTGTATCGTGGCAAGCCAAGTATCGTGTATCGTCTGCTTCCAAGTATCGCGATACTTGATAAGTATCATGTATCGCCTGTTCTGAAGCACTTCCTGAGAGGTCCCGTTTCCCTGTTTTAAACCCCAGAACCCTGAACTGGCATAACTTTCTCATACGAAACTCGTTTGCAGTGATTTTGGTTTTGTTGGAAAGCTCGTGGGGATTTTGATTTTGGTTTTGGAGTTGACCCTCAGGGAAACTAGAAAACCAAGGAGTTCCAAAGGATTTTGAGCAATATAAGAGAACTTTGGGACTAGAAGCCAAGGCTTATGAACCTGAGATCTGGCAGACACTTAGGCAAGGATAGACAAAGCATTAGATCATCTGAGGCTAGTGTCAACCATACAACCAAGTCTTGGGCTCAACAGCTTAGTGGTTATCCTTACACACTAAGTTCAGAAACCAGTGACTCAGAAATGTCTTTTAGCATGGAAAGACCCACACGTAGCTCAAGCACTGCCTATTTACAGACACCAGAAGGTCCCTATAAGACCCAATTGGAGTATATCAGGACCAACCAATTAGGTGCTCGCATCTATGAGGATGGGCTAAGACGATCAGTGGTTCAACTCAAAAATCCTGACCAACCCTTTGGACTTGAACACCTAGTGGTCAAGTTCGAAGAGGGTGCATACATTGATAAGGAAGGAACCATGTATGTGGTTACCAACTTACCAGACAGGACAAATGAGTTTGGAAACATCATTCTTGAGAATGAGATAGGAGACCTAGAGCAAGGAGACCTAGGACGAGAACCCAAGACTCCTAGAGGTAAGTCAGTCTTGACTAGAGTAATCACTCCAGAATGGATCCCTCAAGACAACAAAAGCATAGAACTATTCTTGAATAGAGAAACAGAGGAGGCCTTTTGGAGATTCAGGACAGATCAACCTAGCCCCGTAGTCACCATTTATGAGTTCAAGGATCCGGAGACACCAGGGAAAGTTGTCTATCTAGATCACACATCTGAGAAAATGCTCCTGGTGACAGAGCACGATAGGCATGCATATACTTGGCAGGGTAAGTCAATTTACCCTCCATCAAGATCTAATGTTTCCCAAGGCCTCCAAGAAGCAGGATCATCCAAGGCTCATGGAACCCGGAGGGAAAGAACCAAAGATAGACCTAAAGTAAGCTTTGCACACACAGTGGGTAGAGACCAATCAAGAATTGAAAATGAAAGACCTGAAAGAGAGAGACATCCTGTACATAGGCATCAAAGAGACGAACATGATTTCCCATTGCCTAGACCACGAGAGCACTCAAGAACCCTTAGACCATCTCAAGTGGTTAAGACAATGAAGAACTATTTTGATGGGTCAGGAGATCCTTATGATCATGTGGCCGAGTTCAAACAAGTGTTAAGAGCTGAACAGGTTGAGGACTTGTTCACATAGTTTGAGGCATTTGGTTTGACTCTTAAGGGTACTGCCTTAGCTTGGTTTCAACCTCTAAATAGTCGCAACTATCGAGAGATAGGTCAACTGCTAGAAGAATTCATTGTAGAGTTTTCCAAGAGTGGTATCAGGCATAACACATCATCCTTGATCCACAGCTTTAAGCAGACACCCCAAGAAACAACGCGACTTGCAGGAAGAAGGTTTAGACAGTACTTGGAAAGATGCCCTATGCCAGAATTACCCACAGTAGCCAAACAAGTGGCCTTGTTTTTAGATGGCTTGCTAAGCACCAAGTTGAGATCATATGTGTACTTTAAAGAGCCTAGATCCATAGAAGAGTGTGTGCGGATGTGCATAGACATAGAAGACAACTTGGGTGAGGAATTAGGACTATCCAAACTCTACAAAGATTCTGACAGTTCTACTAGTCATACCTCTAGAACCTTCGATGAGATAGATGAGATAGCGGACAGGTTGCCAAGAGGCTAGGATTTCAAAATAGACAAATGCCAAGGGTCACCTCATTGAAATGATGTTACAACTATGGAGGAGACCACATGGCTAATGTTTGCCCAATGATGGCTCAGCCCCAAGGAAACCCTAATGCTCTATATTGCACTATTGAGAGAAAATACACAAACCATACGGCTCAAGATTGTCCCTATAACAGGCAGGCTATTAGATAAAATTATCAGCAACCTTACCATTAGGGTAGGTATCAGAACCAGTACCAATAGCCATTCGTGAATGTCCCCACCAACCAACTCTGGGACAAGGGCAAAACATCACCATACAAGGCTTTTGTCTTGAATGCGGTAAGGAACATCTCCCAAGAGAATGTCCCAAAAACCCCTCTACTGCACCCAAGGTTACACCCATCAATGTGGTAGGCTTAGTGGCAGATTCAAGTTCAAGTAGCATTAACGTGGCTCCCGTATAGGTAGTTACTAGGGCACAAGCATTAAAACAGGATAAACCGATTGAGCAGCCAGAGCCAAGTGAATCAAGAGAGTCTAGTAAGAGGAAACCAAGAACATGGAAGGATACCAGAGAGAAGGCTAATCGCAAGTGGAACAAAAAGTTGTCCGAGCTAGAAGAAAGCCTAAGGGATACCAAAACAAAAATAGAAGACATAGCATCTCAAAGCCCCTCGCATGTCGAAGCTCCATCCACTCCACCTCATCCCACCCCACCACCCATTGTAAATAGACCGCAACCAGGGTCTGTTCTTGCAGATCCAACCCCAGAAGGCTTGGATATGATGTTCAAGGCCTATCAGGCTCCTCTTCAAGAAGGTCCAACAGTTGCGAACCTGGACAAGAGTTACCCTAGAGCATACTTAGAGATTGAACGAACAAAAATGTGCATGAAAATGGTAGAAGTAGCTCAAGCTATGCTTGAGACTAGTCAAAAGTTCAATCAGACAAACTCTGTCAAGCCAGATTTGCATTTCTAGGGCTTACTAGAAAGATTAGAGCAGTTGGTAAACAAGCCGCAAGTTTCTTTACCTCCATAGGCTCAACCGGTTGTTGAGAGAGGAAGCTCACCACCAAGGGAAGCTTATGTTCCTGATTCCATGGATGATGGAACACCTCTTTCAATGCAACAGTACTCTCAAGAGTTCTTGCGGGAAATACAAGAAGAGAAATGGGCCAAGGAGAAGGGTAATCCCCCTCCTATTCCTGAGATTGATGATCTTCATGATCAATTTCCCCAAGACATTCCGTCTATCTATGGAGATCAAACAGAGCAACAAGAGGATGAGAGATTAGATTTTGAATCTAATTCTTTACAAGAGTTGCCTCACTTCACAGGCCCATGGGAATCTGAATCTCTTCAGATCAGAGCTCCCACAATAATGGTAAGAAATGAAGACTCAGTGGTTCCAAGAAACACTGATGTCGTGAAGAACACTAAGGTTCAGTGTCATCTCACTGTGGAAGAGCTGCTCAAAGCAAAACCTGAGCTATGGAATCATGTGAAGGATCAGGTTCCAGAACTTGATTCCAATATGTCAAAAGCAGGCTCTAAGCAGAAAGTACCAAAAATACCTCTTGATAAAATAGGAGACATGAGTGAAGGTGAAGAAGGTAATACTTATCTTCCGATCACCTATCAGGGTTACACAACCAAAGCAATTGTAGATTTAGGTGCTGGTGTTGCTATTGCGACCACTTCCTTGTGGAAGCGATGGGGCAAACCCACATTGAGACCAACTAGAATGAAGCTTCAAATGGCAGATGGTCATTTTGAAAGACCTCTAGGATTGCTCGAAGGGATAACTCTAACCACTTGTGGTGTAGAGTTTGAACATACATTTGCTATATGTGACTTTGAGAAAAATAATGTCTACGAGATGATCCTAGGAAGACCCTTCCTACGACAATTGCAAATAGTACAGGATTGGGGAACCAACTCCTTGTACTTACAACACTTAGAGGTCACACACCAAGGTCAATTTGAAGGATTACACCTTCAGAGATGTACCATCCCTACATTGGAATCCTATCCACAAAGCTAAAGAAGATTCTATCTCCGTGCATTCTGGAAGTTCACCTGATCCATCCTGGTTGCATGAAGATACTCACTTGTGGATGTGCAAGGCCGCAGAGGAAGAGGAAAAACGCCTAAAAGAAAGAGAAGAAGGAACTTCCCCAGGAGATAGACCAATAAAAGACCCAGCCTATACACCAATGATATTTCCAGATGAGGAATTTGAGCCTCATGTTTGGGCAAAAATTTTAGCTACCATGGACATTGCAGTCAATGAAGAACAATGGACACCTCACTTTGATGAGGAGGGTTATGATATTTCTGTGTTCATGTGTGCCCTTGTTGGAAGAGTGTGATCCTAGTGAGGTCATAGAAGAAGAAGAGAATGACGATGATCTTGAATCCATTGTGATGGATGCTTACTTTGACTCAGAGGAACACTATCTAGAAGATGTAGGAGTATTGACTCAAAAAGAAGAAGAACCCCTCACAAGCATCAAAATGTGAAGGAGGTCCAAAGAAAAAGAAACGAAAAGCAGTGAAACAAGAAGAAGAGGAAGCATTGTTTGAAGTACCAGAAAATTTCAAGAAATATGAAGTTGAGGATCGAAGAATTGTGGTACGAATGCCTAAGAGAGAGGCCATCATAGGAGAAGCATATGATAACAAAGAAAAGACCAAAAAAGTTGTAGTAACCATTGAAGGAAATGAAGAGCGATGTACGTACATAGGAGATTACCTAAGTGCAATGAGCTTGTAGCTCTATTAAGGGAATATAGGACGTGTTTGCATGGCACTATAGAGACTTGAAGGGAGTAGATCCGAAAATTTGCTCTCATACTATCCCCATGACTGTTGATGCCAAGCCCACCAAACAAAAGCCCTACACATATAATGACACTTATGCAACTAAAATAAAAGAAGAAATCGATAGGTATATTGAAGCTGGTTTTAATTATGAGATTGAGCATATTGAATGGGTATCCCCCATTGTAGTAGTCCCCAAAAAGAATGGAAAATTGTGAGTGTGTATTAACCTTAAAAAAGTTAATGCCGCTACGATCCAAGATAGTTATCCACTTCCAATCACTGAACATTTATTGGAGCATGTTGCAGGCAAGGAAGTTTATAGCTTCCTTGATGGATTTTCAGGCTACAACCAAGTAGCCATTGCCCCCGAAGATCAACACAAAACGGCTTTTGCCACTGAATGGGGAATCTTTGCATTTCGTGTGATGCCATTTAGGCTCACCAATGCACCTGCAACATTCCAGAGGCTCATGTGTCATGTCTTCAAAGAGTTCTTGCGAAAGAGCTTAGAAGTATATGTGGATGATTTATGTGCTCATTCCCAACAACAAAGATACCACATCCCTGAGCTCAGACAGATCTTCAACAAATGTAGGGAATACCAAGTGTGTCTGAACCCAGAGAAGTGTGTGTTCATGGTACGTCAAGGTAAAATCTTAGGTCACATTGTTTCTAAGAATGGAATTTCAACAGATGAGGAAAGAGTAAGAGCAATAGCAGAGCAGGTTTATCCACATGTATGCCATCATAGCTAAACCTCTTTATGCGTTGTTGACAAATTTTGAATGGAATGATGAATGCAAGAATTCCTTCAATGAGCTGAAGAGACGTTTGTGTTCAACACCAATACTGACCACTCCTGATTGGAATAAACCATTCCATGTCCATGTGGATGCATCCAATCATGCTATAGGATGTGTGCTAGCACAACCCATAGGTGAAGGAAACCTAGATTTGCCGATAGCATATGCTAGTAGGCAATTAAATGCGGCTGAACGAAATTATACCACAATGGAAAGAGAAGGTCTAGGCATGGTATATGCTGTGAAGAAGTTTAGACACTATCTATTGGCCAACAAGTTCAAGTTTTTCACTAATCATCAAGCTCTATTATATTTGGTCAATAAACCTTGCAATAGAGGACGCTTAGTAAGATGGTTCCTCTTACTAATGGAATACGATTTTGAAGTGGTTGTCAGGAAAGGTAGGACCCACCTTAGGGCGGACCATCTTTCTCGCATCACTTCAGGAGAGCCACCGCAAGAAGTGTCTGATGAATTACCGGATGCTTATTTGTTCAATTTAGAAGTTGTTCCTAAATGGGCAAATAAGTTGGTACCTGTCCTAACCTTCGGACCTGCAAATAAGAATGTGAAAACAAACAAAGAAGAAATTGTAAGATCACAAAAATATCAAATATTGGTAGGAAGCATGTACAAACAAGAGACAAATGGTGTATTAGCTTGTTGTGTCAAGGACGACGAACATACTAGTTGGATGCAACAAGCCCATGAAGGATTGCTAGGAAATCACTATTCTAAACAACGAACATTGCAGAATCTACAACGTTTAGGAGTGTATTGGCCTACATGGACAAAGAAATTCATGAGTGGATCAAGAGTTGTCCTATATGCCAGGTGAGACCCCCAGTTGAGCATGCCACCCTTTATCACGTGTCCCTAATTCCCGACTAGAGTGCTCCATTGGTAGAATTCATGAGATCGGGAACACTACCGAACGAGGCTAGTCTAGCAAGAAGGCGAAGCATGGAGCAAGATGCTCAAGACTATGCCCTAGTAGGAGACAACCTATATCGAAGAGGCAAAGATGGTTACCTAAGACTATGCGTTCATGAATCAGACTACTTGAAAGTCTTAGAAACTGCACATAGTGGTGTTGCAGGTGGACACTTTGGTCCTGACCGAGTAACTAAGACCATTCTATTCTCAGGACTTTGGTGGCCCGCTCTTCATATGGATGCACATACCTATGTGAAGAAATGCGACACATGCCAACGTGCCCAATATCCTATTAGAAAAGATGAGATGCCTTTGAAGCCAATGATGGGAGGACGTGCATTTTCGAAGTGGGATATAGATTTTGTAGGTCCGATTAACCCCCCAGCTAGAAGCTCCCATGCAGAATACATTATTGTAGCCACAAACTACCTTACAAAGTGGGTGGAAGTAAAAGCCACAACAAAGAATGATGCTCAAACGATGGCTAAGTTCTTATATGAGAACGTGTTCACGATATATGGGCTACCAATAGAGTTAGTAAGTGATAGAGGTACACACTTCTTGAATGAAGTCATTGAAAATCTCCTGCAAGAATGCATGGTGATACATAAGAAGTTTGCCCCTTATCATCCACAAGACAACGGACAAGCCGAGAGCACGAATAAGATCCTATGTAATGTGTTGACAAAACTAGTAAATAATAAACGCTCTGATTGGGACAAACAGCTTCATCATGCTGTTTGGGCTTATCGAGTTGCCTACAAAACGGTACTCAATGCCACCCCATTTCAGATGGTCTTCGGACACAATGTTGTGCTACCATTGGACTTCCTAATCCCAGCCCTAAAAGTAGCACAAGAGCATGAGTGGAATGGACATGAGTTGTCCTCTAGGATCTTTGATCTAGAACGCTTAGGTGAGATGAGGCTACGAGGGGCATTAGGCATCTATGCTGCAAAGAAAAGACAAAAGGCATACTTTGATGCACACATCAAAGATAGAGGATTGAAAGAGGGAGATCTGGTGCTAGTTTATATGCTCAAGCAACATGCCCGTAAATTGGAGAAACGAGGATATGGACCCATGATCATTAATAGAATCTCCACTAGTGGTGCAGTTCAATTGGCCACTTTAGAAGGTGATATCTTACCAAACTATATTAGTGGATGCCGAGTCAAGCTATATCAAGAACCTCTTACAGAGGAAATGCTAATGAGACTCAACACTGCTAAGAAGTGAAAAGAAGAGGAGTTAAGGGTTAGAGAAGAAGCACAAGCATATGCTAGAGAGCACATCAGAAGAAATAAGTTACGGCGATTAGGCCTAGATGTCAACACAAAAGCTCCAAAATATCACATGGACATGTGCCAAAAATTAGACCTAACTACTTCTCGAATAATTGACCGACGTCCCTTTGTGACCATAGAGAGTGTAAGGATTGTGAGAGCATTGGTTGACTCAGGTGCAGCAACTAGTGCAGTTAGACTTTCATACTGCCAAGACCTGCACGTGGACATCAAGGCCATAGAAGCATATCTCATAGGATTGGGAGGTGTGGAAACCCCTTGTTTGGGCGAGGTGGAACTTCCCATCTACCTTCAAGATGTTCCAATAAAAGTCAAAATGCTAGTGTGTCATGATGCGGACCTTACAGAGCCACTTGTCCTAGGTCAAGATTGGATTTATGACCATGCAGTCAACTTGAACTTAAGAAGTCAAATTCTTCAAGCTTGGGTACACGAACAATGCATTACATTAGAATTAGAAAATTGCATGTTCACGAATCCAGATGTCACACCTTCTCATAGTTCTTCTAGGACTAATCTTAGCAAAAAAGATGTTGTATGTGTCAAGGGCTCTATGTTCCAAAATCACTCCATCATGGAAGAACAGGCTCAAAGACAAGCGAACTCCTCCTCTTGTGCAAAGACTAATGTTGTCACCACAACTCAACCAAAAAGGCAAGCACAACGGTATATGACAACCGCTATATCAAATAGATAAAGAGACTTCAAGAGGAAAGAAGTTCCGAACATGAAGAAGATCTGGGTATGAAAAGGAGAGCAACCACTAGCCTTGCCACCACAATTCCCACCTAGGCAAGCTAACCATGTGAAGACAAGAACCAAACCACCAGGACCAGCTCAACGAGAAGGCATACGACAAATTTGGGTGCCTAAGAAATTAGTTGCAGTTCAACAAGGACAATCACATATGTGGGTGCCCAAGGCGCTCTTACACGTGCAACGGCCTATGCTCCCCACCATGCAAAAGGTCTCAACAAAGAAGCCAAGGAGAAAAAAGGGTAAGAACAGAGCACACAGACGAAAAGAGGATAAACTCAACCCTTTTGCAAAAGTAAGCAGGCAATCATCAAGGATATGGGTTTGGAAGCCAAAAGCACCAGCAACATCCATAGAACCAAAGAGCCAACCACACTGGATACCAAAATTTGGAAAGCATCCAAAGATGAAGTGGCCTGAGGTGATCTCTACAGGGCCAAATCCTATTCTAAAATGGGTTCCAATCAGGAGGATTACATCATTTTGAGATCCAATCGATCCTAACATCAAAAGCCTTGACCAGCAACAACCATGTGCCTTTGGCATAACCCTATCTTTTGCACCATTCAGGTCATGCATTTCCAAAGTATGCATCAATATAGGGCCACATTACACGGCCGTGCATAGACACAATTGAGAAATCCTAGGCACATGAGACACACTCAACATATGTAATATTATTTTTGTAATTGTTCCCAAAAAAAGAAAAGGTCCATGCGCTCGACGACACTCATCGGTGAACCATCAGCAAGGATGTTCATCAACCAGGAAACAAGCCAATCGTCAATCACTGTGATGGGCATACAACACGAAGAGACAAAAATCGACCGACCTTTCACCATGGTAAGCACAACCTACTTTGGCAACATGCTCACCATGATAGATTAGGAAGCCTCTTCGTCAGCATACCCTTGAGCACTTAGCTCAAGATCCAATCTCTTGCACCATACTTCTTCCCATGCATTTTCCAAGTATGCATACATAGGGCCACATTACAAGGCCATGCACAAGGCACATTCCTTTTCAACCCATGCACTAATGCACTTACCCATCATCCATTATGGGTTACAAATACTTGGCATGAAAAATAAGAAAGCCATCTTGGGAAGAACCAGCGGGCATCAAGGTGACAACGATAAGAGCACAGAAGCAGTCCACCACCGAGAGTTGCTCATAATCAACATTAACCACCTCTTCGGAGCAGTTAACAATTTTCAAAAGCTCACAAATGCACCATCAAGCTGGAATATAAGGAAGACGTACATACAAAGGGACTACAACCTGCGAGGGCTAGTAGTGAAAAAATGAAGAACCCGACAACCGACCAAGCTACATTGGGAAGATGGACCGCTCTTGTTGATACATGGACACTACCTTTTAACGTACTCATGGAACAACCACTACAACAAGGGTCTGTCAGGGACGACAGACTCAAGAGGGGGGGGAGTGTTGAAGCTCAAGGTCAAGGACAAAGCACAGAAGCGCATCAAGTAATTAGACACACAAGAAGAAGGAGCAAGTAGGGAGCTCCAAGAAGCACCTGTCAAATTTTCAGAACAAATCCCTATAAAAATAGTGATTTTTATCACTAAAAACCATTGTAAATACCATTTTCCAATTTTGCAACTCCATTTTGTTCAAGACGAGGAGTCCTTGAGCTTGAGGAGTATTAGAAGTACCATCCTACCAATTTTCATAATTTTTAGACTCCGTTTCAGCCCCCAAATAAGCCCTGGAACCTATTTTTTAACTAGGCCAGACACTAGGTCTAGGCAGGGCCAAAACCACTCAAAAAGCTATAAAAAGGGCTGGAGAGCTCATTTTGGAGGTTAGCTTGTTGTAGATTCAGATTTGTAAGAGATTTCAATTGTAATCGAAGCTTTCCATTGTTCCACTTTTTGCTCTTACGTTGTGCACGTGTGTGTGTGTATGTGTGTGTATGTGTGTGCATGCTTGTGTGCTTTCACTCACGCACTTGTGCCATCACTTGCTCACGGTCTTCATACCGGTCCTCACATCTCCACGGATTGACATTTATGAGGTGAAGCTCCTCACGTTGGTACTTTCCATTGTGCTAGAGTAACAGTTGGTTTAGATGAGATATTGGTTGATGAGTCAAAATCCTTATAACTTATCTCCTAAATTATCCTCAATGTCTATGTAGATTCTTATGCACTATTCTAATGTTTGGGGTTCCTTAATGTAAACATATGATTTTAGCTTTCTACTCAACAAACCATCTAAAAACAGGGATACTTACTTGGCTTGGGTAGGCAATTCTGGTATTGGACATCTCTTTATGTATTGTTTGAACCTATGTCCTTCTACTCTGGCAGTCTCTTGTGGAGCCTACTTCAAAATGTGGATCAATGATTTTTGGAGTTTGATGTCTGCAGAAGCACACGAACAACACAAGGAAGAAGAAGAATCTTGGAGCACAACACACACAATATTGAATGTATTATCAAGAGAGTACAAAGATAAGTGACCCGTTCGGTTTATAGGCATACATACAAGCCAAGGAAGAAACCTTCCTAAAGAGGGAAAAAAGTGCCCCAGTGGTCCTAGTGTGTTCACACACATCACTACTGAAATATATCAACAAATCCCCCCTAGGAGTGATGCAGTGAACAAGGATTTTGCACTCATGTATAAATAAGTACCAAGCTATGTGGAATCAATCCACAAAAGGAAGTAAGCCCAAAGCTTTGCGAAAAGCTTCAAGCTTCTCCCTAGGTAGAGCCTTTGTGAAAAGGTATGCAATGTTCTCCTATTTGGGCACATATGCCAAATTCATCTCTCAAGTAGAGAACCTCTCCCTAACACAATGATAGTGCACCTCAATGTGCTTAGTGCGAGCATTGAACATAAGGTTCCTATCATGGACACGAAGGAAACCATCTTAAACCTTAGATTCCATATGACTTTCCGTATCTCATGATTGACTCAGATTTTGGAGAAACGAATGCTTCCATTGCGCCCGGAATGTGCCAAAACCCTAAGATTGATTTTCTAGTTGCTCGATTCTTATATTCCGAGGTCCCATTTTGGATTGATGACATCATGATGACATCATCATTTTGTAACCGCCATAGATCACCGCCTTTGAAAACCTATAAAAGGAGGGCTTCACCACATTCATTCTCAGTCTTGCTAATACCAGTCTTGGGAGCTCAAGGAGTCTTGATCACCAAGTAAGTACTTTCAAGTTCCACTTTGAGTTCTAGTCTTGTCTCTTGCTCTAGTCTTGTCTAGTCTTGTATTGTGGACATCCTTTCTGGTCCTATTGTAATCTCGTAGTACGAGATCCTTTCTAGTTATTTCTTGTATCTAGTTCATATCCATGAAGGGAATTCTTGTAATCCAGATATCTTGTTCCATACTTACGATCCCGGGTTGTGGGATCTCCTGTATCATCTTTAGTCCAGTTTTCCATACCTATCGGTCTCGAGTTGTGGGACTTCTTGTATCAGTCACATATTCTTTTATTGTTCTCCCTACATGGGTGTTCTTGTAATCAAAAGAGTATTTTCGAAATCTTGTCTAGTCTAGTTAGAGAGCACAATCTAGTGCTCCCCTGACATTTTGGCAAGACTACCTTCATCAAGACCAATAAACATGGAGATTATTCGAGAAGAATTTTTTTGTGCACTTAAAAACAAAGGATTCAACAACAAAGTATTCAAGATGTAATCACAGAACTTCAAAGCCAAATCCAAGAGCTGCAGATCATTGTAAGTCAATCTTCTTCAAGTACCCCCATGACAACAAACATGAAGAAAAGTCCAAAAGTGAGCATGCCTGAGAAATTTGATGGGACAAGATCAAAGTTTTGAGGATTTGTGCAACAAGTGAAGCTATTCATAAGGATGCAACCAGACAGGTACCCAGATGATGCTTCTCAAGTAGGACTCATAGGAACTCTATTATGTGGTCTTGCTCTTTCATGGTTTGCACCTATCCTTGAGAAGGACATGGATATTTTGCATGATTTCAAGGCCTTTATTCAAGAGTTCACATCCTCATTTGGAGATACGAATTGTTCACGTGTTGCTGAAACAAAGCTAAGGAAGCTACATCAAGGAAACAGGCCTACATCTACCTATGCATCAGAATTCAGACAAATCATTTGTGATCTCACATGGCACGAGGATTATTTTATCAACCAATTTCGATGGGGCTTATGTGACGATGTGAAGGACCTCATGTTAACCATGCCCAAGGTAAATACTTTGAATGAAATCACAAATCAGGCAATTGAGTGTGACAATAGGTTGTTTGAGAGAAAGCAAGAGAAGAAGATTTCTATTCATGATCGAGAATACAAGTTTACCTCAATTCCTCAACAACATATGTTGGAAGAATCTCAACCAGAATCCATGTAGTTGGATAACATTAGGGTCAGGTGACTTACACCAAAGGAAAGAAAACATCAAAAAGACAGTGGAGATCATGATCATATGGTATTCGAATGTCCTAAGAAGAAGAAGCAAGTTGGAATTAGGACTTTTACAATCACTATGCCACATCACAAGGATCATCATCAAAATCAAAAGCGGAATACTCCCCATCATGAGAATCATGGCCTTGATTCTGTACCTACATATACTACTAACCTTTTCCATATTCATCACGGATATCCATCATCATCATGTTCCAGTACCACATACTGAGAGATCTACAAGGACCCAGAGCTATGAAGATTCAAGTTCTAGAAGATCTCACAGTCACATAACCGCTCCTCATGGAACTCGTTGCTTGAGGGGGAGGTGATGTCATGGACACGAAGGAAACCATCTTAAACCTTAGGTTCCATATGACTTTCCATATCTCATGATTGGCTCAGATTTTGGAGAAACTAATGCTTCCATTGCATTCGAAGTGTGCCAAAACCCTAAGATCGATTGTTTACTTGCTCGATTCTGATATTCAAGGTCCCAATTTGGATTGATGACATCATGATGACATCATCATTTTGTAACCGCCATATATCACCACCTTTGAAAACCTATAAAAGGAGGGCTTCACCACATTCATTCTCAGTCTTGCCAATACTAGTGTTGGGAGCTCAAGGAGTCCTGATCGCCAAGTAAATACTTTCAAGTTCCAATTCGAGTTATGGTCTTGTCTCTTGCTCTAGTCTTGTCTAGTCTTGTATTGTGGACATCCTTTCTGGTCCTATTGTAATCTCGTAGTACGAGATCCTTTCTAGTTATTTCTTGTATCTAGTTCATATCCTGAAGGGAATTCTTGTAATCCAGATATCTTGTTCCATACTTACGATCCCGGGTTGTGGGATCTCCTGTATCATCTTTAGTCCAGTTTTTCATACCTATCGGTCCCAAATTGTGGGGCTTCTTGTATCAGTCACATATTCTTGTATTGTTCTCCCTACGTGGGTGTTCTTGTAATCGAAAGAGTATCTCCAAAATCTTGTCTAGTCTAGTCAGAGAGCACAATCTAGTGCTCCCCGGACAGTTCCTTGCAACTGCCAATGCGATCTGATAGTCAATAAAGATGGTGGTGGCAAAAGACTAATCAACACCCAACTCAACAACCACACATACTCTCTGGCGGTAGTGATCCTTGAAGTGCATAGTTTACACCAAGAGAATCGAAAATCTAGGTACCCAAGGCACTAATGAATCCATTCTATGATCTCCAATTGCTCTTTTTACACATGCACATGGTGTACTATTCTTCAATGTGTACATGTTTCCAATCTTATGAAGGGTCGCAGGGACATAAGGAGGAACACACTCATTGATGGTCCTTGCAGCTTTTAGATCATGTAGAATGGCAATGGGGTGACCCGAGTGGGTTGATTGGATCGCTGAGTGAAGATGCATCTTTCTTATTTGGAATTGGTGTTTAAAGGCTTGAAGTCATCCATGCTTTTGTTGCCTAAACTCACCCTCCCATGTCATGATTATGTGTGCTCATATGTTTGTGATGCATGAGATAGCTCATCCTAAGTAGAGATTTGAACATCATTGACAATTTAAGGTACCTTGTGTTTTGGGTGCGTGACTTCCTCATTTGTGGGATTGTGTCCACACCTCTCCACTACCTTAAAGGATTTTATAAGAATTGGCTTTTAACGTCTTGCTTTGGATATTTAGAAGTTTTCATCTCTCAGAGGTAGTAGATTGTGTGATAATCAGTAAAGCTTTGATGCCTTCTTTATGTTCGCTAATGTTCATTACACAAACATGGCTGGCAAGTTTCCTTTGGTGCTTCATTAGGTGTGTTTAAGAGGATGTCTTCCCCATGGTCCTTGGTTGCACGCTTCCCTCCTATGTTATTTGGGAATAGTCCTCTTAGTGAGCCTCATGACAGAGGTACATAATGTAGTTGAAAATACTTTGATGATGCTTCAAGATAACTCAATAACCCATCTAAAAATAGGGAAACGTGTTTAGTCTGATTAAGTAACTCTGGAATTGGGCATCTTTCAATATACTGCCTAATCTTGTGTCTTGCTAACATGACCGTTTCCCATGGTGTTTGTTTGAAGCTGTTTGCCAATTCTTTCATTTAGTCGCTTGAATATGTCAATTTCCCTAGCTCTTGAATTTAAATAAATTAGGTTTTTTTGAACTTGATCAATTCCTCCAAAACCTTGAAGAAAATCCAAAAATTAGGTTCAAACACATAAAAATTTGATATGCAAATAAAAAGGCCAAATTGATTGTCTATTGCAATAGATGGCTCTGTTGTGGATTTTTGTTTGCCTATCGTGATAGACGGGTCTATCGAGATAGATGGCCCCTATCACCTATTGTGGATTTCAGTCTATCACGATAGACGAGTTGTCTGTTGCAATAGACGGGTCTATCATCTATCATAAAGTGTATCTATCATGATAGATGGGTATCTATCATGACAGATGGGTTTGTCTATCGCAATAGATGGAGATATATCATCTGTCGTGGGGTCTATCTTGTTGGAGCAAGTCTATGACAAGCCTAAGTATTGGCTTGAGTCCCACAAAGTCATAGAAAAAGCCTTAAAATGAAGACTATGTAAAGTTCACTTGTGAACTACCTCTTGTAACTTTTGAAGAGTTTACTTCATGTAAAAGTAAGAGAATCTTAAGTGGTTGAGTCCACTTGATCAAGAATGGAAAGAGGAGCCACGAATTCGTGATTTGTGGTAGGTAGAGAATCAAATCAATCATTGATTGATTGGAGAGTGATTGAGGGAAGTTAGCCTCCCAAACTCAACTATAAATAGATGGCAGTTTTAGTCGTGGTTAGAGAGACCTATGTGAAGACCTCCAAGAGCTGAGCTTTATGCCATATCAAGGTGTGATTACAAGGCACACATATGTATCAGTAATTCATTGTATTGTACAAGCTATATACTTTCATTTTCATGATTATTTGAGTTCATCTTTCCATGTTCTTATGAAGTGTACTACTCACTACCATTACTCTCAGTTTTCTCAGTCAGCTTGCAGAGATGTTTTCTCTGAGCTTGGTGCATCATTTTCAATGATTTAACTTGGTAAAGTTAGCTCTAAAACTCTACTATATGATCCCCAATTTTCATGTCATTTGGATGTTGCAATCTTTAGTTATGTTCATTTGAAGTCAATAGGGTCTGTTCATCTTCACTTCTCTGTCAGGTACCCGATTTTTTCACTCACCTTTTCAGAGCCATTTCTCAGTGGTTACTTATCCAAATTCAGTGATTTAAAGCTTTTTGGATTCAACTTACAGTCTAGTATAACCATACAAATTTTTGTAATCATTGGATTCCTACATTTTGAGTTATGTTGATTTTTCTGCTCACTGGTCTCAAACTGTAGCATCCCGTGAAAATCGGGATGATGTCATCACTTGTTAAAACTCATTCTCAGTGTGTGGTTTATTATTTTTTATGAGATTACTCTTGAAAGTTAGCTCTTTAAGTTAACTAGACTTCCCCAAGATCAATTAAGCTAATTGTTGCTGTGCTCAGAGAATTATATAAAACACTGTACAGGTGTATGAACCAAGAATAGCAAGTTTTCACCTCTGAGCTAACTCCAACTTATCTGTTTTGATCTATCTTTTTGAGAGTGATCTTCCAAGGTACATAGGGTGTCTAATACATCCATTGGCAAGCTAAAAGGGCCCACCATATAATCCTGGAGTTCATTTGGCTGGTGTAGATCAAGGATTTTGCAACACCTCTTCATCTTCAAGCACATACCTATCCATCTCTTCACAGTGGTATCAGAGCAAGGTTGGACAACATGGCAGATGGATTTCCTTCATCAATTGACAAATTGGACAGAGGTAACTACTCAGCTTGGTCATTAAGAATGGAAGCTTATCTCCAAGGTAGAAGTTTATATGGTTATGTGGCTGGAGATGAAGTTATGCCAAGTTTCAGGAACAAAAGTCAACCAACACAAGAAGAGCAAGAAAGATTGAGCACATGGTGCTCCAAGGATGCACTTGCATGGCCTTATCTCCTCAACTCTATCTCAGATTTTTTGTTGCCTCACATTAGAAGTTGTAAGACATCTCAGGAAGTGTGGGATGCACTTGAAGCTTTCTTTTCTTCAAGTACTAAAGCTAGGAAGCATCAACTATGGCTGGATTTCACAACTCTCAAGCAGGCTCCCAAACAAAATGTGACTGATTTTGTCACAAAGCTCAAGGACATAGTCGATCAGTTGGGAAGCATTGGAGAGGTAATAGATGAAGAGCAAATTGTAAGGCAGGTCATCAATGGCTTGAAGGCAGATGACAAGTGGGAAGCATTCACTACAGCTATGGATTTGTACATGGACATGCATGTACCTGATTTCAATACACTCATTGGACAACTACTTACCCAAGAGGAAAAGCTTATCAAAAATGGAGAAAGCTCTAAAGGTAATCAATCTTCAGCTTTATACACTGATAAAAGCAAGTCCAAAGATAACAAAGGAAAGGCAAAGAAAGTGGATGATGAAGCAGGTACATATCAAGCTAACTATGCAGGTAGAGGAAGACATGGCAGAGGTAGAGGAAGAGGAGGTAGACAAGGCAGGGGGAGATCCCAAGACTCCAACTCATGTTCTATTTGTGGATTAACTAATCATACAACTGAAAATTGCTTTAAATTCCAGGAATCAAAGAGGCAGAGGATACAATAGAAGAAGTTATGGCTACTCAAGAGGAAGGTTCAACGATTGTCGTGGCAACTACAACAACTACAATCATTCAAACTATCAAGGAGGCTACAAAGGAAGGAGAGACTACAATAACTACACAGAAGACTCAAACAAAGAGGATTCATTATTGATCATGAACATGGCTATGCCACAAGGTAAATCTGATGAGCATGTTTTCTACATAGATTCAGGTTGTTCAAATCATGTGGCAGGAAATGTGGCACTCCTATCAGATTTAGAAGATCCAAGGAATAAGCATGAGGTACAAACAGGAGATGATACAAAACATCCTGTGGAGAAAATAGGCAATGTCAAAGCACCTGATGGAAACATCAACCTACTCAGTAAGGTACTCTATGTCCCTACCATTACAAAGAATTTGATAAGTGTTGGGCAGATAGTAGAGAAAGGGTTGCAAGTCAGGTTCACAAAGGAAGGAGCATTTGTTGAAGATCCAAGTCAAGGATTCAGAAAATTTGCAAAAGGTGAAAAGACAGGTAGATTCTTCACATTTGAATTACAGGACACTAGAAACATTGCTCTCTTTAATTATGGTAGTCAGACACTCACAGAATTGGAAGTATGGCACAAAAGGTTAGCACATATTGGTGAAAGTTCATTAAAGCAAATTTGCAGGGACCAAAGTGTACTTGGACTTCCTAACTTGTCAAAACAACATATGATTTATAAGTGTAGTGCATGTCAATTTGGAAAGTCTCACAGGTTAGCATTCATGAAGAAAGGTTATATGCATGGAGATCTCTTGGAGTTGGTTCATACAGATGTATGGGGACCTAGCAAGGAAGCTTCAATATCTGGATCAAGGTATTATGTTTCCTTTATTGATGATTGCAGCAGATGGACTATCCTATTCTTTATGAAACACAAAGATGAAGTTTTTTCATGTTTCAAAAGATATTTGCCTCTTGTGGAGAATCAAACAGGTAAATCACTAAAAAGGCTAAGGTCAGATGGAGGGGGAGAATACTTCTCCCATGATTTTGATTCTATTCTTCAAGAAAGAGGAATCAAAAGAGAGGTAACTACAAGGTACACTCCTGAGCAAAATGGAGTGGCAGAAAGGAGGAATATGACAATTGTTGAAGCTGCAAGGTCTATGTTAAATGAAAAGCATTTACCTAATTACTTATGGGTTGAGGCTGTATCTACAGCCACTTACTTGATTAACAGGTTGCCTTCAGAATCCCTTGATGGGATGACTCCATATGAGGCTTGGAATGGAAGAAGACCAAGCTTAGATCATTGTAAATTTTTTGGATGTATTGCTTTTGCTCATGTTCCTTCACAGGTTAGAGGCAAGATGGATCCAAAGGCAGAAAGGTGTGTATTTATTGGATGACAACAATCAAAAGGGCTACAGGTTATACAACCCTACCAACAAAGGATTCTTGGTAAGCAGATATGTAGTTTTTGATGAGAACAATTCATGGTATGAAGATTCATGCAGGAAGGTCAATTTACCATATGATCTTGAAGGAGATTTTCCAAAGCTTGGTAGAGAACAACCAAAGATTGAAGAACAAGACACCTCAGAGGATGATGAAGAATCTCACATGGAAAAGATCAAAGCATGGAAGTCTAAAGGTAAAGCAAAATTGCAGGAACTTGGACATGAGGTAGAATCATCACATCATGGCCTAAGAAGATCTATGAGGGAAAAAAAAAACCAGAAAGGTATGGGTTTGACACCTCATTAGTAACTAAACATTCTATCTACATAGCACAGGACATAAACCAAGAGGATCCATCATCATTCAAAGAGGCCAAAGCAAAAACAGAATGGAAGCATGCAATGAAGGAAGAGATTGAAGCACTTGAGGAAAACAACGCTTGGGATTTGGTGCCCAAGACTTCATCCATGAAGGTAATAGGCTCAAGATGGGTCTATAAACTCAAGAAGAATTTTGATGGCTCAATTAACAGGTATAAGGCAAGGCTTGTGGCAAAAGGCTTTGCACAAACTCAGGGAATTGATTATGAGGAGACTTTCTCTCCTGTGGCAAAGATGCCTACTATTAGGGTTTTGCTTAGTATTGCCTCTTCCAAGAATTGGAAGATACTTCAACTAGATGTAAAGAATGCATTCTTGAATGGTTGGATAACAGAAGAGGTATATATGGTACAACCACCTAGTTTTGAGAATCAAGTTTATCCTGATTATGTATGTAAACTTAACAAAGCATTGTATGGTCTCAAGCAAGCTCCAAGATCTTGGAATTTCAGGCTTGTTTCATTCTTGCAGGACAAAGGCTTTCAACCAAGCAAGGCAGATCCTTCACTCTTTATTAAAAAGAGTGATTCCGAGGTCATCTACCTATGTGTATATGTAGATGATATTATATTGACAAGAAATGATGCAGATGGTATGAAGAAGATCAAAGATCAGATGAGAGAAGAGTTCAAGATAAGTGATTTGGGTTCACTTACCTACTTCCTAGGTTTGGAAGTTGTCTACAAAGATCATGGTTTGTTTCTCACTCAAAGAAAGTACATTAAGGACATGTTGGCAAAATTCAAGATGCAAGATTGTAAGATTGCAGGTACTCCAATGGAGGTCAATCACAAATTGAGCTCACATGAAGGTGAACTCATAGAGGACATCACATCATATCAAAGTCTAGTGGGTAGTCTCAACTATGCCACATTGACAAGAGTAGATATATGTTACAGTGTGAGTGTGCTAAGCCAATTTATGCACACACCAAGGAAAGCACATATGGATGCTACCAAAAGGATTCTCAAGTATCTCAAAGGAACCATAAATGAAGGACTTTATTATCCTTATGTATCTGATTTAGGTTTGAAGCTATTTTCTGATGCAGATTGGGCTGGCTCCAAGGAAGATAGAAGGAGCACTTCAGGTTATCTTACCTTTGCAGGTTCAAAGCTTATTTCAAGGTCATCCAAGAAGCAACCCATAGTTTCTCTCTCTTCTACTGAAACTGAATATAGAGGTCTTGCCATAGCTACACAAGAAGCTATGTGGATGAAGACATTATTCAAAGATCTTGGATTGGAGTTTGGAACTCCAACTATTTTTGGTGACAATATGAGTTCTATTCATTTGGCTGCTAATCCTATTTTTCATGCAAGGACTAAACATATTGAAGTTCATTATCACTATGTACGAGAGAAGGCTCTAAGCAAAGAGATTCAAATATCATTTGTGTCCACTCATCAACAATGTGCAGATATTCTAACCAAAGCATTGGATGGTACAAAGCTTTGCAAATTCAAGGCTATGATTGGTTTGCAGGTAATCTTGGAAGATTGAAGACCTCAAGCATACTTGGCTTGAGGTGGAGCTCTTGGAGCAAGTCTATGACAAGCCTAAGTATTGGCTTGAGTCCCACAAAGTCATAGAAAAAGCCTTAAAATGAAGACTATGTCAAGTTCACTTGTGAACTACCTCTTGTAACTTTTGAAGAGTTTACTTCATGTAAAAGTAAGAGAATCTTAAGTGGTTGAGTCCACTTGATCAAGAATGGAAAGAGGTGCCACAAATTTGTGATTTGTGGTAGGTAGAGAATCAAATCAATCATTGATTGATTGGAGAGTGATTGAGGGAAGTTATCCTCCCAAACTCAACTATAAATAGATGGCAGTTTTAGTCGTGGTTAGAGAGACCTATGTGAAGACCTCCAAGAGCTGAGCTTTATGCCATATCAAGGTGTGATTACAAGGCACACATATGTATCAGAAAGTCATTCTATTGTACAAGCAATATACTTTCATTTTCATGATTATTTGAGTTCATCTTTCCATGTTCTTATGAAGTGTACTACTCACTGCCATTACTCTCAGTTTTCTCAGTCAGTTTGCAGAGATGTTTTCTCTGAGCTTGGTGCATCATTTTCAGTGATTTAACTTGGTAAAGTAGCTCTAAAAGTCTACTATATGATCCTAAATTTTCATGTCATTTGGATGTTGCAATCTTCAGTTATGTTCATTTGAAGTCAATAGGGTCTGTTCATCTTCACTTCTCTGTCAGGTACCCGATTTTTTCACTCACCTTGTCAGAGCCATTTCTCAGTGGTTACTTATCCACATTCAGTGATTTAAAGCTTTTTAAATTCAAGTTACAGTCTAGTATAACCATACAAATTTTTGTAATCATTGGATTCCTACATTTTGAGTTATGTTGATTTTTCTGCTCACTGGTCTCAAACTGTAGCAGCCCGTGAAAATCAGGATGATGTCATCACTTGTTAAAACTCATTCTCAGTGTGTGGTTTATTATTTTTTATGATATTACTCTTGAAAGTTAGCTCTTTAACTTAACTAGACTTCCCCAAGAGCAATCAAGCTAATTGCTGTTGTGCTCAGAGAATTATGTAAAACACTGTACAGGTGTATGAACCAAGAATAGCAAGTTTTCACCTCTGAGCTAACTCCAACTTATCTGTTATGATCTATCTTTTTGAGAGTGATCTTCCAAGGTACATAGGGTGTCTAATACATTTATTGGCAAGCTAAAAGGGCCCACCATATACTCCTGGAGTTCATTTGGCTGGTGTAGATCAAGGATTTTGCAACACCTCTTCATCTTCAAGCACATACCTATCCATCTCTTCACAGTGGTATCAGAGCAAGGTTGGACATGGCAGATGGATTTCCTTCATCAATCGACAAATTGGACAGAGGTAACTACTCAGCTTGGTCATTAAGAATGGAAGCTTATCTCCAAGGTGGAAGTTTATATGGTTATGTGGCTGGAGATGAAGTTATGCCAAGTTTCAGGAACAAAAGTCAACCAACACAAGAAGAGCAAGAAAGATTGAGCACATGGTGCTCCAAGGATGCACTTGCAAGGTCTTATCTCCTCAACTCTATCTCAGATTTTTTGTTGCCTCACATTAGAAGTTGTAAGACATCTCAGGAAGTGTGGGATGCACTTGAAGCTTTCTTTTCTTCAAGTACTAAAGCTAGAAAGCATCAACTATGGCTGGATTTCACAACTCTCAAGAAGGCTCCCAAACAAAATGTGATTGATTTTGTCACAAAGCTCAAGGACATAGCGGATCAGTTGGGAAGCATTGGAGAGGTAATAGATGAAGAGCAAATTGTAAGGCAGGTCATCAATGGCTTGAAGGCAGATGACAAGTGGGAAGCATTCACCACAACTATGGATTTGTACATGGACATGCATGTACCTAATTTCAATACACTCATTGGACAACTACTTACCCAAGAGGCAAAGCTTATCAAAAATGGAGAAAGCTCTAAAGGTAATCAATCTTCAGCTTTATACACTGATAAAAGCAAGTCCAAAGATAACAAAGGAAAGGCAAAGAAAGTGGATGATGAAGCAGGTACATATCAAGCTAACTATGCAGGTAGAGGAAGACATGGCAGAGGTAGAGGAAGAGGAGGTAGACAAGGCAGGGGGAGATCCCAAGACTCCAACTCATGTTCTATTTGTGGATTAACTAATCATACAACTGAAAATTGCTTTAGGAATTCTAGGAATCAAAGAGGCAGAGGATACAATAGAGGAAGTTATGGCTACTCAAGAGGAAGGTTCAACAATTGTCATGGCAACTACAACAACTACAATCATTCAAACTATCAAGGAGGCTACAAAGGAAGGAGAGACTACAATAACTACACAGAAGACTCAAACAAAGAGGATTCATTATTGATCATGAACATGGCTATGCCACAAGGTAAATCTGATGAGCATGTTTTCTACATAGATTCAGGTTGTTCAAATCATGTGGCAGGAAATGTGGCACTCCTATCTGATTTAGAAGATCCAAAGAATAAGCATGAGGTACAAACAGGAGATGATACAAAACATCCTGTGGAGAAAATAGGCAATGTCAAAGCACCTGATGGAAACATCAACCTACTCAGTAAGGTACTCTATGTCCCTACCATTACAAAGAATTTGATAAGTGTTGGGCAGATAGTAGAGAAAGGGTTGCAAGTCAGGTTCACAAAGGAAGGAGCATTTGTTGAAGATCCAAGTCAAGGATTCAGAAAAATTGCAAAAGGTGAAAAGACAGGTAGATTCTTCACATTTGAATTACAGGACACTAGAAACATTGCTCTCTTTAATTATGGTAGTCAGACACTCACAGAATTGGAAGTATGGCCCAAAAGGTTAGCACATATTGGTGAAAGTTCATTAAAGCAAATTTGTAGGGACCAAAGTGTACTTGGACTTCCTAACTTGTCAAAACAACATATGATTTATAAGTGTAGTGCATGTCAATTTGGAAAGTCTCACAGGTTAGCATTCATGAAGAAAGGTTATGTGCATGGAGATCTCTTGGAGTTGGTTCATACAGATGTATGGGAACCTAGCAAGGAAGCTTCAATATCTGGATCAAGGTATTACGTTTCCTTTATTGATGATTGCAGCAGATGGACTATCCTATTCTTTATGAAACACAAAGATGAAGTTTTTTCATGTTTCAAAAGATATTTGGCTCTTGTGGAGAATCAAACAGGTAAATCACTAAAAAGGCTAAGGTCAGATGGAGGGGGAGAATACTTATCCCATGATTTTGATTCTTTTCTTCAAGAAAGAGGAATCAAAAGAGAGGTAACTACAAGGTACACTCCTAAGCAAAATGGAGTGGCAGAAAGGAGGAATAGGACAATTGTTGAAGCTGCAAGGTCTATGTTAAATGAAAAGCATTTACCTAATTACTTATGGGCTGAGGTTGTATCTACAGCCACTTACTTGATTAACAGGTTGCCTTCAAAATCCCTTGATGGGATGACTCCATATGAGGCTTGGAATGGAAGAAGACCAAGCTTAGATCATTGTAAATTTTTTGGATGTATTGCTTTTGCTCATGTTCCTTCACAGGTTAGAGGCAAGATGGATCCAAAGGCAGATAGGTGTGTATTTATTGGATATGACAACAATCAAAAGGGCTACAGGTTATACAACCCTACCAACAAAGGATTCTTGGTAAGCAGAGATGTAGTTTTTTATGAGAACAATTCATGGTATGAAGATTCATGCAGGAAGGTCAATTTACCATATGATCTTGAAGGAGATTTACCAAAGCTTGGTAGAGAACAACCAAAGATTGAAGAACAAGACACCTCAGAGGATGATGAAGAATCTCACATGGAAAAGATCAAAGCATGGAAGTCTAAAGGTAAAGCAAAATTGCAGGAACTTGGACATGAGGTAGAATCATCACATCATGGCCTAAGAAGATCTATGAGGGGAAAAAAAAAAACCAGAAAGGTATGGGTTTGACACCTCATTAGTAACTAAACATTCTATCTACATAGCACAGGACATAAACCAAGAGGAGCCATCATCATTCGAAGAGGCCAAAGCAAAAACAGAATGGAAGCATGCAATGAAGGAAGAGATTGAAGCACTTGAGGAAAACAACACTTGGGATTTGGTGCCCAAGACTTCATCCATGAAGGTAATAGGCTCAAGATGGGCCTATAAACTCAAGCACAAACTCAGGGAATTGATTATGAGGAGACTTTCTCTCCTGTGGCAAAGATGCCTACTATTAGGGTTTTGCTTAGTATTGCCTCTTCCAAGAATTGGAAGATACTTCAACTAGATGTAAAGAATGCATTCTTGAATGGTTGGATAACAGAAGAGGTATATATGGCACAACCACCTAGTTTTGAGAATCAAGTTTATCCTGATTATGTATGTAAACTTAACAAAGCATTGTATGGTCTCAAGCAAGCTCCAAGATCTTGGAATTTCAGGCTTGTTTCATTCTTGCAGGACAAAGGCTTTCAACCAAGCAAGGCAGATCCTTCACTCTTTATTAAAAAGAGTAATTCCGAGGTCATCTACCTATGTGTATATGTAGATGATATTATATTGACAAGAAATGATGCAGATGGTATGAAGAAGATCAAAAATCAGATGAGAGAAGAGTTCAAGATAAGTGATTTGGGTTCACTTACCTACTTCCTAGGTTTGGAAGTTGTCTACAAAGATCATGGTTTGTTCCTCACTCAAAGAAAGTACATTAAGGACATGTTGGCAAAATTAAAGATGCAAGATTGTAAGATTGCAGGTACTCCAATGGAGGTCAATCACTTTATCAACAATGTGCAGATATTCTAACCAAAGCATTGGATGGTACAAAGCTTTGCAAATTCAAGGCTATGATTGGTTTGCAGGTAATCTTGGAAGATTGAAGACCTCAAGCATACTTGGTTTGAGGGGGAGCTGTTGGAGCAAGTCTATGACAAGCCTAAGTATTGGCTTGAGTCCCACAAAGTCATAGAAGAAGCCTTAAAATGAAGACTATGTAAAGTTCTCTTGTGAACTACCTCTTGTAACTTTTGAAGAGTTACTTAATGTAAAAGTAAGAGAATCTTAAGTGGTTGAGTCCACTTGATCAAGAATGGAAAGAGGAGCCACGAATTTGTGATTTGTGGTAGGTAGAGAATCAAATCAATCATTGATTGATTGGAGAGTGATTGAGGGAAGTTATCCTCCCAAACTCAACTATAAATAGATGGCAGTTTTAGTCGTGGTTAGAGAGACCTATGTGAAGACCTCCAAGAGCTGAGCTTTATGCCATATCAAGGTTTGATTACAAGGCACACATATGTATCAGTAAGTCATTGTATTGTACAAGCAATATACTTTCATTTTCATGATTATTTGAGTTCATCTTTCCATGTTCTTATGAAGTGTACTACTCACTGCCATTACTCTCAGTTTTCTCAGTCAGCTTGCAAAGATGTTATCTTCTCCACCTTGTCATAGATTTTATTCCTTCATAAGCTCTACCATCTTTTATGAAGTCGCTATCATGTCTTCGTTTCACTTTTTTTCATTCTTCTTCCAAAAACCAAAACTATGTCGAAGACTCTCTCTGATGGATTTCTTCCGCTTGTTTGTTGTTTTCCTTTTCCATTTGGTTTTTCAAGATCAATCTTGGTCATATGTGTAGCTCAAACGTAAGCACCACCTCCTTTACTCGTCAATCCGCGGAGATGTGAGGACCGGTATGAAGACCACGAGCAAGTGAAGGCACAAGTGCGTGAGTGAAAGCACATAAACATGCACACACATACACACACACACGCGCACAAAGTAAGATCAAAGAGAGGAACAATGGAAAGCTTAGATTGCAAAAGAGTTCTCTTACAAAAGCTCTATTCTCTAACCAGCTAACCTCAAAAATGAGCTCTCTAGCTCTTTTTATAGTTTTTTTACTAGTTTTGGCCCTGTTCAGACCTAGTGTCAGCCTACTTAAAAATTAGGTTCCAGGGCTTATTTGAGGGCTCAAACGGAGTCTAAAAATTATGAAAATTGGTAGGATGATAGTTCTAATACTCCTCAAGCTCAAGGACTCCTTGGCTTGAACAAAATGGAGTTATAAAAATAGATAATGGTATTTACAATGGTTTTTAGTGATGAAAATCACTATTTTTGTAGGGGATTCTTCTGAAAATTTGACATACACTTCTTGGAGCTCCCTACTTGCTCCCTTTCCTTGTGTGTCCACCTTTTGATGTGCTTCCATGCTTTGTCCTTGACTTTGAGCTTCAACACTCCCCCCCCTCTCGAGTCTGTCGTCCCTGACAGACCTTTGTTGTAGTGGTTGTTCCAAGTAGTGCCTTGAGAGGGAGTGTCCCTTCTGTATGAACAAAAGTCGTCTGACTTCCAGATGTGTCTGGTTCTTCATCTATCACTGCGAGTCTTTGCAAGTTGTAGTCTCTTGGTATGTGCTTCTTCCTTGGATTCCAGCATGACTGTGTCGTTGTGAGTCTCCGTTGATGTTTTCTAGATCTTCCACAGTTGATGTTCATAGTAGTCATGCCAAGTACTCATAATCCATATTGAGTGATGTGAAGGGTTGATTGATGTCTATCTCTTCATGTTGTATACCCGGCATTTGTGATGGAACATTGTCGATGAATGTCCATGTTGTTGGTCCACCGACAAAGATTTTTTGAGTGCCTGGTTCTGTCTTCTCTTTTCAAAGCAACGTTTGCCAAATACTGAGAATTGAATTTCTTTATATTCTTTGAAAAACAACATTGGGTAACTACACCAAGCTTAGTTTCACATATTCTCTTTAGTTCACCATAAGCAGGAGTCTGCTCGTCTAGTATACAGACAAGGATTTTCGGGGTACCAAACAAACTCTTGCAAATATCTCCTTGGATGCTCTCATACATGCAGTAGTTAAGCATCACTCAAGTTGTGGACCTTCAAGATCTTCACTCCCACCATGGTAAGGGGAAACCATAGGTGAGGATGCCATGTTCATGCTAAGTGCTTGACATCTACCAGATAAGGCAACAATTACATCATCTGCTAGCCGAGACACACTTCTATCCAAACTGATAAATGCCCAGTAATCGATGGTTCAATCTTCAACTAAGCATGACTCATTCATGTTCCATGAGCGAAACCTGGGAACAAGTTCTTTCCCTCTTTTTTTTTTTCTGAGGAATGTCACAAAACAAGAAGGCAAAGTTTAGTATCAAAAAGTGGTTTGCATGTGTCACTGTGCTCTAGTGCATGGGACTCTCAGTTGTGTCTATGCACGGCCATGTAATGTGGCCCTATATAATGCATACTTTAGAAATGCATGACCTGAATGGTGCAAAAGACAAGGTTGTGCAAGGAGCACATGGTTGTCGCTCGTTCGAGGCTTTCGATGTTATTTGCGGAGGTTGATGCCGACCTTGGTGGAGATATCCATTGAGTCTCGAACTGATGTAATCCTCCTTATTGGAGTCCATTTTAGAACATCATTTGGCACTGTAGAGGTCACTTCAGGCGTCTTCCTCTTTGGATGCTTTCTGAACTGTGGTATCCAGTGTGGTTGGCGCTTTGGTTTGGTGGAGGCTACTTGTACTTTTGGCTTCCAAACCCATATCCTTTTTGCATGTCTTCCTACTAATGTTGAAGAGCTGATTTGATCTTCCTTTGGTCTCTGTACATGGTTCTTACCCTTTTCTCTTTTTGGCTTCTTTGTTGAGACCTTTCGCATGTGGGAGAACATAGGTTGTTGTGGATGTAGGAGCTTCTTAGGTACCCACATCTGTAATTGCCCTTGTTGAGCTGCAGCTAACTTCTTAGGCACCCAAACTTGTTGGATACCTTGTGATTGAGCTTGTCCAAGCTGCTTCCTTCGTCTTCTTGCCTGGTTGGCTTGCCTGGATGGAATTTGTGGGGGCAAGGCAGGTGGTTGCTCTCCTTTGCGTACCCATATCTGCTTCATGCTCAGAACTGCTTTCTTATCGAATGGTGTCTTTCTATTTGATGTAGCAGTTGTCGTGAACGGTTGTGTTTGCTTGTGTGGTGGACTCATTACTGTGGCTACTTGATTCTTTGGAGAAGAAGAAAGATCCACCCACCTTCGAACCTGGTCTTCCACCATTGACTCCTTCTGCATCATAGAGCTTTTGACACATACAACATCTTCTTTCATATGATTAGTCTTGGAAGAACTAAGAGAGTGTGTGGTGCCATGATCTAGGAGCATGCAGTTCTCTAATTCTAATGTAATGCATTGTTCATGTACCCAAACTTGAAGAATTTGACTTCTTAGGTTTAAGTTAACTGCATGGTCATAGATCCAATCTTGACCCAAGACAAGTGGTTCTGTAAGGTTCTCATCTTGACATACTAGCGCTTTGACTTTCATTGGAACATCTTGAAGGTAGATGGGAAGTTCCACCTCACCCAAACAAGGGGTTTCCACACCTCCCAATCCTATGAGATAAGCTTCTATGGGATTGATGTTCAACTGCAAGTCTTGGCAGTATGAAAGTCTAACTGCCTACTTGCTACACTTGAGTCAAGCAATGCCTTTACCGTCCTTGCACCCTTCCCTTGTCCTACATCTATGGTCACAAAGGGTCTTCGGTCAATGACTTGAGAAGTCGCTATGCCTGACTTTTGGCATATATCCATGTGATATTTTGGGGCTTTTGAGTTGACATCTAGGCCTAATCGTCGTAACTTATTGCACCTAATACGCTCTCTGGCCTCTGCTTGTGCTTCTTCTCTCACTCTTAACTCTTCTTCTTTTCGTTTCTTAGCAGTGTTGAGTCTCATTAGCATGTCCTTTGTAAGAGGTTCTTGATATAACTTGACTCTACAACCACTAATATAGTTTGGCAAGATATCACCTTCTAAAGTAGCCAATTGAACCGCGCCACTAGTGGAAATTCTGTTAATGATCATGGGTCCATATCCTCGTTTTTCCAACTTACGGGCATGTTGTTTTAGTGTGTAAACCAACACTAGATCTCCCTCTTTCAATCCCTTATCCTTAATGTGTGCATCGAAGTATGCCTTTTGCCTTTTCTTTGCAGCATAGATGTCTGTTGCCGCGCGTAGCCTTGTCTCGCCTAAGCGTTCTAGATCAAAGATCCTAGAGGACAATTCATGTCCATTCCACTCATACTCTTGTGCTACTTTTAAGGCAGGGATTAAGAAATCTAATGGTAGCACAACATTCTGTCCGAAGACCATCTAAAATGGGGAGGCATTGAGTACCGTTTTGTAGGCAACTCGATAAGCCCAAACAGCATGATGAAGTTGTTTGTCCCAATCAGAGCGTTTATTATTTACCAATTTTGTCAATACGTTACAGAGGATCTTATTGGTGCTCTCGGCTTGTCCGTTAGCTTGTGGGTGATAAGGGGCAGACTTTTTATGTATCACCAAGAATTCTTGGAGAAGATTTTCAATGACCTCATTCAAGAAGTGTGCGCCTCTATCGCTCACTAACTCTATTGGTAGCCCATATCTCGTGAACACATTCTCGAATAAGAACTTAGCCATAGTCTGAGCATCATTCTTTGTTGTGGCTTTCACTTCTACCCACTTTGTAAGGTAATCTGTGGCTACAATAATATACTCTGCATGGGAGTTTCTAGCTGGGGGGTTAATAGGACCTATGAAGTCTATGCCCCACTTGGAAAATGCACGCCCTCCCATCATTGGCCTCAAGGGCATCTCATCTTTTCTAACCGGATATTGTGCACGTTGGCATGTGTCACATTTCTTCACATAGGTATGTGCATCCATATGAAGAGTGGGCCACCAAAGTCCTGAGAATAGAATGGTCTTGATTACTCGATCAGGACCGAAGTGTCCACCTGCAACACCACTATGTGCAGTCTCTAAGACCTTTAAATAGTCTGATTCATGCATGCACAGTCTTAAGTAACCATCTTTGCCTCTTCGGTATAGGTTGTCTCCTACTAAGGCATAGCCTTGAGCCTCTTGCTCCATGCGTCGTCTTCTTGCTAGACTGGCCTCTTTGGGTAATCTTCTTGACCTCATAAACTCTACCAATGGAGCACTCCAATCTGGAATTAATGACACTTGATAAAGGGTCGCATGCTCCACTGGTGGTCTCTCTCTGCACATTGGAGAATTCTTAATCCACTCATGTATTTCTTTGTCCATGCTAGGCCAATACACTCCTAAACGTTTCAGATTTTGTAATGTGCGCCGTTTAGAATAATGATTTCCGAGCAATCCTTCATGAGCTTGTTGCAACCAACTACTATGTTCATCGTCCTCAACACAACAAGCTAATACACCCTCAGTATCTTGTTTGTACATGCTTCCTGCCAATATGTGATATTTTTGTGATTTTACAATTTCTTCTTATGATGTTTTCACATTGTTATTTGCAGGGCCGAAGGTTAGGACTGGTACCAACTTATTTGCCCATTTAGGAACAACTTCTAAATACAACAGATAAGCATCGGGTAGTTCGTCAGACACTCCTTGCGGTGACTCTCCTGAAGTGATGCGAGAAAGGTGATCTGCCCGAAGGTTGGTTCTACCTTTCCTGACAACAACTTCAAAGTCATACTCCATTAGTAAGAGGAACAATCTTACTAAGCGTCCAGTATTGCAAGGTTTATTGACCAAATATAACAAAGCTTGATGATCAGTGAAAAAATTGAACTTGTTGGCCAATAAATAGTGTCTAAACTTCTTCACAGCATATACCATGCCTAAGCCCTCTCGCTCAGTTGAGGTATAGTTTCGTTCAGCTACGGTGAGCTGTCTACTAGCATATGCTATGGGCAAGTCTAAGTTTCTTTCACTTGTGGGTTGTGCTAGCACACATCCTATGGCATGATTGGATGCATCCACATGGACATGGAATGGTTTATTCCAATCAGGAGTGGTCAGTATTGGTGCTGTGCACAAACGTTTCTTCAGTTCATTGAAAGAATTCTTGCATTCGTCGTTCCACTCAAAATTAGACAACAAGGCATAAAGGGGTCTAGCTATGATCGCGTACATGTGGATAAATCTACGGTAATATCCACAATGACCCATAAAGGCTTGTACCTCTTTAACATTCCTTGGCCTTGGTAGCTCCGCTATGGCTCGTACCTTATCTTCATCTGTTGAGATTCCATTCTTAGAAACAATATGACCTAAGATTTTACCTTGACGCACCATGAACACACACTTTTCTGGGTTCAGACACACTCGATCTTCTCTACACTTGTTGAAGATTTGTCTGAGCTCAGGGATGTGAAACCTTCTTTCTTGGGAATGAGCACATAAATCATCCACATACACTTCTAAGCTCTTTCGCAAGAACTCTTTGAAGACATGACACATGAGCCTTTGGAATGTTGCAGGTGCATTGGTGAGCCCAAATGGCATCACACGAAATGCAAAGATTCCCCACTCTGTAGCAAAAGCTGTTTTGTGTTGATCTTCTGGGGCAATGGCTACTTGATTGTAACCTGAAAACCCATCAAGGAAGCTATAAACTTCCTTGCCTGCAACACGCTCCAATAGGTGTTCTGTGATTGGAAGTGGATAACTATCTCTGATCGTAGCGGCATTAACTTTTTTAAGGTTAATACACACTCGCAACTTCCCGTTCTTCTTGGGTACCACTACAATAGGGGACACCCATTCAGTATGCTCAATCTCATAGATGAATCCAGCTTCAATCAACCTATCAATTTCTTCTTTTATTTTGGCTGCATATGTATCATTATATGTGTAGGGCTTCTGTTTGGTGGGCTTGGCATCAGCGGTCATGGGGATAGTATGAGAGCAAATTCTTGGATCTACCCCTTTCAAGTCTCTATAGTGCCACGCAAACACATCCCTATATTCCCTTAATAGAGCTACAAGCTCCATTTCTTCTCTTTCACTTAGGTCATCTCCTATATATGTGCATCTCTCTTCATTCTCTTCGATAGTCACTACAATCTTCTTGGTCTTTTCTTTATTATCATATGATTCTCCTATGATGGCCTCTCTCTTAGGCATTCGTACCAAAATTTTGCGGTCGTCAACTTCATATTTCTTGAAGTTTTCAGGTACTTCAAACAATGATTCCTCCTCTTCTTGTTTCACTGCTTTTCTTTTCTTTTTCTTTTGACTACTCTCACTTCCATCCTTTGAATTTATTGTTTTAATACTTGTGAGAGGTTCTTCTTCTTTCTGGGTGAACACCCCTATATCTTCTAGATAGTGCTGCTCTGAGTTAAAGCAATTATCCATCACAATAGACTCCAGATCATCATCATTCTCTTCTTCTTCTATGACATCACTAGGGTCACATTCTTCTAGTAAGGGCTGACACATCAACACTGAGATATCATAACCCTCCTCATCACAATGAGGTGTCCACTGTTCCTCATTGACAGCAATGTCCATGGTAGCTAAGATTTCTGGCCAGCCATGAGGCTCAAATTCCTCATCTGGAAAGATCATCGGTGTATAAGCTGGGTCTTTAATTGGTCTATCTCCTGGTGAAGTTCCTTCTTCTCGTGCCTTCAAGCGTTTTTCCTCTTCCTCTGCGACCTTGCACATCCACAAATGAGTATTTTCATGCAACCATGATGGATCAGGTGAACTTTCAGAATGCACAGAGACTGAATCTTCTTTTGCTTTGTGGATAGGATTCCACTGTAGGGGTGGTACATCTCTAAAGGAGTAATCCTTCAAATTGACCTTGGTGGTGACCCCTAAGTGCTGCAAGTACAAGTAGTTGGTTCCCCAATCCTGTACTATTTGCAATTGTCGTAGGAAGGGTCTTCCTAGGATCATCTCATAGACATTATTTTTCTCAAAGTCACATATAGCAAATGTGTGCTCAAACTCTACACCACAAGTGGTTAGAGTTCTCCCTTCTAGCAATCCTAGAGGTCTTTCAAAATGACCATCAACCATTTGAAGCTTCATTCTAGTTAGTCTTAATGTGGGCTTGCCCCATTGCTTCCACAAGGAGGTGGTCGTAATAGCAACACCAACACCTGAATCTATGATTGCTTTGGTTGTGTAACCTTGGTAGGTGATTGGAAGATAAGTATTACCTTCTTCACCCTCACACATGTCCCCTATTTTGTCTAGAGGTATCTCTGGTACTTTTTGCTTAGAGCCTATTTTTGGCGTATTGGACTCAAGTTCTGGAACCTGATCCTTCACATGATTCCATAGCTCGGGTTTTGCTTTGAGCAGCTCTTCTACAGTGAGATGACATTGAGCCTTAGTGTTCTTCACGACATCAGTGTTCCTTGGGACCACTGAGTCTTCATGTCTGACCAGTATTGTGGGAGCTCTAATCTGGAGAGATTCAGATTCCCATGGGCCTGGAAATTGAGGCAATTCTTCTAAGGTATTAGATTCAAAATCTAACCTTTCGTCTTCTTGTTGTTCTGCTTCATCTCCGTAAATAGATGGAATGTCTTGGGGAAATTGATCATGAAGATCATCAATCTCAGGAATAGGATGGGAGTTACCCTTCTCTTTGGCCCATTTATCTTCTTGTATTTCCCGCAAGAACTCTTGAGAGTACTGTTGAATTGAAGGAGGTATTCCGGCATCCGTGGAATTAGGAACATAAGCTCCCATTGGTGGTGAGATTCCTCTTTCAATAACTGGTTGAGCCTGTGGAGGTAAAGAAACTTGTGGTTTGTTTACCAATTGCTCTAATCTTTCTAGTAAGCCTTGGAAATGCAAATCCGATTTGACAGAGTTTGTCTGATTGAACTTTTGACTAGTCTCGAGTATAGCTTGAGCTTGTTCTACCATTTTCATGCACATTTTCATCCGTTCAATCTCTAAATCTGCTCTTGGGTAACTCTTGTCTTGGTTTGCAGCTGTTGGCCCTTCTTGAAGTCGAGCCTGGTAGGCCTTGAACATCATGTCCAAGCCTTCTGGGGTTGGGTCTGTGAGAACAAAACCTGGTTGCGGTCTATTTACAATGGGTGGTGGGGTGGGATGAGGTGGAGTGGATGGAGTTTCGGCATGCGAGGGGTTTTGAGTTGCAATGTCTTCTATTTTTGTTTTTGCGTCTTTCAAGCTTTCTTCTAGTTCCGATAACTTTTTATTCCACTTACGATTGGCCTTTTCTCTGGTATCCTTCCATGTTCTTGTTTTCCTCTTACTAGGCTCTCCTGATTCACTCGACTCCGATTGTTCTGTTGATTCATCTTGTTTTAATGCTTTTGCCCTAGTAACTGCCTGTACAGGTGCCACATTACTGCTACTTGAACTTGAATCCGCCACTAAGCCTACCACATTAATGGGTGTAATCTTGGGTGCACTGGAGGGGTTTCTTGGGCAATCTCTGGGAAGATGGTCTTTGCCACATTCAGGACAAAAAGCTTGTATTGTGATAGCCTGTCCTTGACTCGGAGATGGTGGGTGGGGACAATCACGAAGGAAATGGTCGCCCTGACATCTAAAACATGGTCCTCTAGGAGCTTGTGGTCTTACTTGTCTCAGTTGGGGTCTAGGGTTAGCATTTGCGTACATGACATTGGAATATTCAGGCTCCCAATTTTGCTCCATAGGTGGTGCCTCATATTGATACGAGTAAATCTCACTATGTTCAGGTGACTCTGTGTATTAAGCATGTGGACTACCTTCATGGGAGTAGTCTGAACTATGAGCATGAGAGTCATTATCTGGTATCAATGGGGTTAGTGGCACCAATGCTCTATTTGGATTTTCCTCTCCCACAGCATATTTGATTGGAATCACGTTGGCAGGAGCTGGAGGTTGGTTTCCCAAGACTGGTTGTGGCCTATGTTGTGCCTGATATTGTTGTTGTGGTCTATAATATGGCTGTTGGTATTGGTTTTGATACCTACCTAGTTGGTAAGGTTGTTGATAATTCTGTCTAATAGCCTGCCTATTATAGGGACAATCTTGAGCCGTGTGGTTCGTATATTTTCTCTCAATAGTGCAATATGGAGCATTCCTTTCTCTCATGTTCTGGTTGTGCAATGGGCATACATTAGTCATGTGGTCGCCTCCGCAAGTATAACACCGATTCAATGGACTGACTCTCTGTGTTTGTTTATTTTGGACTCCCAGCTTCTTGGCAACTTGCTCAGCTATCTCATCTATTTCCGTGGAGATTTTCGAAGTATGACTAGTAGAACTATCAGAATCCTTATAGAGTTTGGACAATCCTAACTCCTCACCCAAGTTATCTTCTATGTCAATGCACGTCCGCACACACTCTTCTATGGATCTGGGCTCTTTCAAGTACACATATGATCTCAACTTTGTGCTCAGTAAGCCATCTAAGAACAACGCCACTTGTTTGGCTGGTGTGGGTAACTCGGGAGCAGGGCATCTCTCTAAATACTGTCTGAATCTTCTACCTGCTAGTCGCACTATTTCTTGGGGTGTCTGCTTGAAACTGTGGATCAGGGATGATGTGTTATGCCTGATACCACTCTTGGAAAATTCTACAATGAATTCGTCTAGCAGTTGACCTATATCGTGATAGTTGCGACTACTCAGTGGCTGAAACCAAGCTAAGGCAGTGCCCTTAAGAGTCAAACCAAATGCCTCGTACTGGGTGAACAAATCCTCAACCTGTTCAGCTCTTAACACTTGTTTGAACTCGGCCACATGATCATAAGGATCTCCTGACCCGTCAAAATAATTCTTCATTGCCTTGATCACTTGAGTGGGTCTAAGAGTTCTTGTGTGCTCTCGGGGTTTAGGCAATGGAAAATCATGTTCATCTCTTTTTTGCCTATGTGCTTGATGTCTCTCTCTTTCAGGTCTTTCATTTTCAAATCCTGACCTATTCCTACCCACGGTGTGTGCAAAACTTACCTCAGGTCTCTCTCTAGTTCTTTCTCTTTGGGCTTCATGAGCGTGGGATGTTCCTACTCCTTGGAGGCCATGGGAAACATTGGATCTTGGTGGAGGTAAAATCAATTCACTCTTCCAAGTATATGCATGTCTATCATGTTCTGTTACCAAGAAAATTTTCTCTGATGTGTTATCCAGGTAGACCACTTTGCCTGGTGTCTCTGGATCCTTGAACTCGTAGATGATGACTATGCCCAATTGGCTAGGTTGATCTGGCTTGAATCTCCAAAAGGCTTCCTCTGTTTCTCTATTCAAGAAGAGTTCTATGCTTTTGTTGTCTTGAGGGATCCAATCCGGAGTGATCACTCGGGTCAAAACTGACTTACCTCTAGGAGTCTGGGGTCCTTGTCCTACATTTCCTTGTTCTAGGTCTCCTATTTCATTCTCAGGAATGACATTTCCAAACTCATCAGTCCTATCTGGTAGGTTGGTGACCACATACATGGTTCCTTCCTTATCAATGTATGAACCCTCTTCGAACTTGACCACCGGGTGTTCAAGTCCAAAGGGTTGATCCGGATTTTTGAGTTGGACCACTGATCGCCTCAGGCCATCCTCATAGATGCGAGCACCTAATCGGTTGGTCCGAATATATTCCAACTGTGTCTTATAGGGACCTTCTGGTGTTTATAAATAATCAGTTCCTGAGCCACCTACAGGTTTCCCCATGCTAAAAGACATTTCTGAATCACTTGTGTCTGAACTTAGTCTGTAAGGACGACCACTTAGTTGTTGTGCCCAAGACTTAGCTGTATGGTTGACACTAGCCTCAGAAGATCTAATGCTTTGTTTATCCTTTCTTAGGTGTCTACCAGACCTCAGGTTCATAAGCTTTGTCTTCTAGTCCCAAAATTCCCCTTTGTATTGCTCAAAATCCCTTGGGGCCCCCTTGGTTTCCTAGTCCCACTGGAGGGTCAACTTCAAAATATCCAACGAGCTATAGAGCTCAAAAAATGGACTTTGGATGAAAAAGTTATGTCAAATCAGGCTTCTGGGGTCCAAAACAGGCAAACAGGACCTTTTGGAAAAAATCGCGATTTTGTGAACTTCAAGAAAATCGCGATTTTGTACCTTGAGAATCGTGTTTTCACAAAATCGTGTTTTGAAAATCGCGATTTTGAGCAAAAAATCGTGTTTTGAAAATCGCGATGTTGAGCACAAAATCGTGTTTTGAAAATCGCGATTTTGAGCAGAAAATCGTGTTTTGAAAACCGCGATGTTGAGCACAAAATCGTGTTTTGAAAATCGCGATTTTGAGCAGAAAATCGTGTTTTGAAAATTGCGATGTTGAGCACAGAATCATGTTTTTTTTTTTTAAATTGCAATTTTGAGCACAGAATCGTGTTTTTTGAAAATCGTGTTTTTGCTGAAGATCGTGATTGGTGAGAATCACGATTTTGAGCACAGAATCGTGTTTTTTGAAAATCACGATGTTGAGCACAGAATCGTGTTTTTGAAAATCGCGATTTTGTCTCAGAGAACCGTGATTCACAAAAATCGTGTTTTTTGGTTCTCAGAATCGTGTTTTTTGACATAAAATCGCTATTGTCAACAGAGAATCGTGTTTTCATAAAATCCTGTTTTAGAGAATCCTGTTCTCACAGAATCGTGTTTTTGGCTGAAAATCGTGATTTGTGAGAATCGCGATTTTGAGCACAACCACAGAATCATGTTTTCTCAGAATCGTGTTTTTGACATGAAAATCGTGATTTTGTCTCAGAGAATCGTGTTTTTTACAAAGTCGTGTTTTCACAAAATCGTGTTTTTACAGAATCGTGTTTTCACAACATCGTGATTCTCAGAATCGTATTTTTTTGGCTGAAAATCGTGATTTGTGAGAATCGCGATTTTTTAGCACAATCACAGAATCGCGATTCTGAGAATGACCACAGAATCGTGATTCTTTCAGCCAACTTTTAGGCAGGAAAACAGAAAACCATGATTTTTCAAAAAAATTGAATTTTCACAGAATCGTGATTTTCATCACAGAATCGCGTTTTTTGGCAGGAAATTCAAATTTCTGAGCGCCGGCAATGGCGAGATCCGTATGAGCAGAAAATCATGAAAAAACACAGCGCTTGCTCTCCCTTGCACCTCCTAACTCCTTCCCACACAATAATGCATGAAAAATGGTATGAAAATGGTGAAAATGCACTAAAAAACAAGAAATTTCTATGAAGAAGAAGATGGAAGAAGGTGGAGATGATGATGATGATGAAGATGAAGAGGAAAAAACAGAAAATGAACTGAAATGACAGTTTTTTTACCTTCCAACGTCGCAAATCTACGATCTTACCATCACAACGCTTGTCCTCGAAGCTCTCTCCCCGGCAACGGCGCCAAAATTTGGTGTAGCTCAAACGTAAGCACCACCTCCTTTACTTGTCAATCCACGGAGATGTGAGGACCGGTATGAAGACCACGAGCAAGTGAAGGCATAAGTGCGTGAGTGAAAGCACACAAACATGCACACACATACACACACACGCGCACAAAGTAAGATCAAAGAGAGGAACAATGGAAAGCTTAGATTGCAAAAGAGTTCTCTTACAAAAGCTCTATTTTCTTACCAGTTAACCTCAAAAATGAGCTCTCTAGCTCTTTTTATAGTTTTTGACTAGTTTTGGCCCTGTCCAGACCTAGTGTCCGGCCTAGTTAAAAATTAGGTTCCAGGGCTTATTTGAGGGCTCAAACGGAGTCTAAAAAATATGAAAATTGGTAGGATGATAGTTCTAATACTCCTCAAGCTAAAGGACTCCTCGGCTTGAACAAAATGGAGTTATAAAAATAGATAATGGTATTTACAATGGTTTTTAGTGATGAAAATTACTATTTTTGTAGGGGATTCTTCTGAAAATTTGACATACACTTCTTGGAGCTCCCTACTTGCTCCCTTTCCTTGTGTGTCCACCTTTTGATGTGCTTCCATGCTTTGTCCTTGACTTTGAGCTTCAACAATATGATTCAATGGAAACGTGCTAGGTGCTTCATAGTCATCATTAAGTTGGAGAATTCTACACATCTAGGGTGTACTTTATACTTATTCTATCTTACATCTTCTTTGTACATCAATCAACATCGGGGTAAGATTGTATTTGAAACTTAAGGTTTCATGTATATTAATCTAGTTCTCTATAATGGTGATAAGGGCAGTTGTTTGCTCCCAATCTAGATAATCATGTATTTGGTATTTAGTGAATATTTGGTAACTTGAATTATTGAGTCGAGTTGAGTTTAGTGAGTTATAAAGAATGGGATAAAAACCTTGTTTTTCTATTCTTCATAAATAGACATGCCATATGCTTATCATTACCCAATACCCAATGGTTCAAAGTTCAATGCAATTTTGTGCATTTTAGCTATGTGTTGTGTTTACTTATAGTTGTCTAATGTTGATAACAATATGCACCATATATGTACTAGTTCTTCTTGTTAAATGGCACATCGACTATGTGTGCAATTACATGTATTTTCCCCTAAAGATGGGAAATGATCCTATGGTCTTTTGGGTAGTCCCTTTATGGGACCGTGTAGCAACCTTCCCTACATCATTTAGATAGATTGTATTTAACCTTCCCATACAATATTCATATCTCAGCTCTGCGCGGGACAAGTCATGCATGTCTAGAAGAAAATGATGACTTATTTCTAATATTTTTTACTTATTTTTAATATCAAAAAAGTGTGTATACACTTATATGTTTTTAAAATTTGAAATATGTTTTCTTCGCACTCTATTTTATGATTAAATTATTGTGATATGCTATGATTATTAATTGCAATTGTGATTGATCCTATTTTTTGATTATTTAATGATAGATTATTTGAAAATCTATTTTTAAATGCCTCATTTATAGTTTTTATAATTAGAAAATTTGACGTTATCTAATATGGAACAATGGTACGTTATAAGTTTTAGGTTGTTATTGATTCTTGTGGCTTTTTGCTGATACAACACCTTAACTTTTACCACTTACTAGTCTTATGATTGTTGTTCTAAACTAAAAAATGTCTTTCACAAAGGTCTTACATTTAGCAAAGTATACACTAATTATGATAAGTCTTAAGCATTATCGTTGACTCCTAATGCAATTAATTATTATACAACTACTTATAAATGCTTATTAACCTTGTTTGTCAATATTTGATTAAGAGAATAACATCTTTCATTAAATGATAACCATCTATATTGAGGATAATTGAGAGGTTTTGTTTAATGTAAGGATGACTTTTGTAGTCATTAAGAGTAAATGAGACTTAACAAAAACCATTTTAGAATTAGAATGGATCTATAGTAATGGAAAGAATGGTTAATTACTTAACCTTCAAACTTTAATGTGATGATGAAGATTTTGTTGAGTTACATGCTCCAACCTTTTGTCCAAACTCTAAATCATTCTCATGCAAACTCATTTATCTAAGATGCAGTGTATATTTTTTCCTCTACTCCATATAAGAAGGGCATTCCTTCACAACTCCACTCAATCAAACTATTAGCAAGAGTGCAGGCTCTCTCCTCATGGATTCTTCATGCTCATAGGGCATCTCATATAAGTTCTCATTTCTTATTCAAGTTTATTTCTATTTATTTTCCTCATTATGGAATTTCTAGTTCATTTTGATCCACCATAGCTTGTTTTCTCTTTTGTGTTAACTTGGGCGATGTTTGTCAACATGGTATCAAAGCATTGGTTGTTTTGTTTCTCTTCCATATAAAGTTTATGTTTCATTTCTATTCCATACCTTCCAAGTTCCCACCCTTCTTATAAGTTTTTTTTTCTGTATCCCTTTACATATAATCATTCATTTCCATTTCCTTATTTTTCTATTAATTCTATTATAATTTAGAAGATATGTGTTGGTTTTTAGTTTCTTATAATCTTTCTTATGTGATGCTTCCAAGCACCAATACCAATAGGAATAAATATGCATTTGGGCACCAAACTCTGCAATAAAATTGTTTATAAGCACTTTGATCTCATTAAGTAGGTTGTTGTATCAAGCTCACATTATCATAGCTACAGTCGTGGCCTTATTAGTGTAGCAAGCTTTGTCTCTAATGTGGTAATGAGATTTCCAGATGAGATTCCCATCCATCAAGAATTTTCCCTTGCCTTCTCTTGCTTTCTTGTCATATCTCAACATGTGTTGCACACTATGAAAATAGTAAACAGTTTTTCACTAATTGAATGAATGGTGAATTTCTTATAGTAGTTCTAAATTGTCACTTAGGTGATGACGCATCACTTAAGCTATGCTATCTTCCTAAATAATTAAAAAAACAGTGTCACTTACGAGAAACTCACCATCAAATAAGCTCTTAAGTGAGATCTTTTCTTTTAAATATAATCCCACTGCTTAAGTAATGCATATGGTCTCTTAAGCAACGCTTTTGTTTTTTAATTTGGCCTTGCTTATGCAACAAATTGTGAGCATTGCTCAAGTGAAATTTTATCTTTTATACAAAGGCCCATCATTTATGCAACACTAAAGTTCCCTTTCATTATTGATATCACATATGCAACATTCTATATCATTAAAATCATCGAGCACTGCATTATATATGTGATCGAATACATCAATTCTCATGAACTTTGAGATAAAACAACAGTGATTTTAATCGTTGCTCTAACGGTTATCTCTCATAGCGATCGAGATATTCATCAAGGAAAAATTGCTCACTTATGTTCCCTTCACAAACTTAAGAGTGCTCAAGTACACATGTACCTTTTTCAATTGATCATATGAATTTGCAATAGGTCAATTAGAGTGGCATTGATCATGAGATGCTCCTCAAATCACATTGTGATTCCTTAATCACAAGTGGTTAGTTTGACCAAGGGTAGGAGATTTTTCATGTTGGAGCACAAGGAAAAACTTGATGCTTATCCTTAGCCCTATGGACTCTTTGCTTATGAACCTTTATGGTCAAAGCCCAAAGTGATCACATTCACTTGGATGCATTTACTTCATCTCTTTATATGACTTTGATAAAGATCTTGTATACATTTCAAATGAGCTGCATGCAAGTCACCATTCAGAAATGCAGTTTTAATGTCCAACTGATGTACATTCCAACCATGATGGGCTGCAAGTGCACAAATGCTCCGAACAGTAGTCATACGACATGTGGGTGCAAAGGTCTCATCAAAATCAATGCCTCTTTCCTACGCATAACCTTTTGCAACAAGCCTGGCCTTATACCTATCAATTGTACCATCTGGTTTAGGCTTCAGCTTGTATACCCACTTAGTGCCAATGGCCTTCTTGCCAGGAGGCAAGTCACATAAAGACCAAGTACCATTCTTCATTATTGCATCATATTCAGATTGCATAGCAGCCATCCAATTTTTTGAATTTTGTGCTTCATCAAATGAAACAGGCTCATTCTCATCACAGAGACTAGATGCAGCCATAACATAGCAATCTGATGCAAAAGAGGCACTATGAGAGCCTGATTGAGTACGATATGACAGAGGTGCATCTAATTTGCTGTCACGCAAGGTCTGCACCAGCCATTTTGGCATAGTTCTTGCCTGCTCAATATCAGGTCTCTCATCAATAAGTGCATCATGTAAATCTGCATCAGAAATGGAATGATCTGCATCATCATATGAAACCTACAAAGGCTGAGAAGTTGCCTCATTAGGACCAACACTAGACTGTCCACCTGTAAAAAGAGGCAGCAAAGTATCATACATGTCTTTGGAGCTAATAGATGTCTCCTTAGTACATGAAAGCAATCGCTGAATAGCATCTTCCACAAAAACAACATCACGCCTAACCAGAATGCGTTTACTATGTGGATGATACAGACGATAGCCTTTACTTTCAGAATTGTACCCAACAAAAATACATTTTACTGGTTTATCATCCAATTTTCTGCGATGTTGTTCATGCACTAATGCATATGCCAAATAACCAAAAACACGTAGATGAGCAACAGATGGCTTGCGATCATGCCAAGCCTCATATGGAGTGATAGACTGCAATGCTTTAGTGGGATACCTGTTCAGTACATATGTTGCACACATGACAACCTCAAGCCAGAAACTATGTGGTAAAGCGTGACTCTTGACCATACACCTCGCCATCTCCATGAGTGACCTGTTCTTTCGTTCAGTAACTCCATTTTGTTGAGGTGTATACGAAACTGTACACTGGTGTTTTATCCCACATTCAGCTAGAAATGCATTAAAATCAGAAGACATATATCCCCCCCCCTCGATCAGAACGGAGGGTGCCCATTTTACATGCTGACAGATTTTTAGCCAAAACCAAAAACTGTTTGAAGCACATGAACACTTTGTACTTTGCCTTCAATGGATATACCCATGCATGCCTGGAAAAATCATCGATGAAAGTCACGAAGTAAAGATAATTCCCAAAAGAAGGTATCTGCATAGGACCACAGACATCACTATGTACAAGCTGCAATTTCTGAGTAGCCCGAACTAAACCATCTTTTGGAAAGGACGAACACTGCATTTTGCCCAAAATACAGCCTTCACAAACATGTTTTCCAGGTGCCTCAAGTTTGGGCAAAGAGGACACCATTTCAGATTTCTGCAGGCATAGCAAACTAGCAAAATTCAGATGACCAAAGCGTGCATGCCAAAGCTTTGCATCTGACATAGCCTGAGAATCATTTACTACACATGCCAAATCATTTACAGATCTTTCATAGTCTATGAGCTTATACAGCCCACGACATAAAATGCCAGAAGCAATAATCACATCGCCATTTGAGAGATCATGAACTGTACACTTGTCATCAACAAATTTCACAACCAAGCCAATCTTGGCTAATGAAGAAACTGATAACAGGTTCTTTTTTATCCCTGGCACAAATAAAGCATCTGAAAAAGTGAAAGAACTACCATCAACAGTAGTCAAAATGATCTTACCAACTCCCATAACAGGATAAGAGGAGTTGTTGGTGCATGTAACAGTATTCCCTGTAGGGGCAGACTCGAGTGAAGAGAAGAAATTGCACTGCGAGGTAATATGTTTGGTTGCCCCACTTTCAAAATACCAAACATCTGAGTCTGCTACAGACATGCACTGCTCATGAGAAGATGGGTCAAAACTGCAGACAGTAGTAAATGCCCATTCTTCTTCCTGCACAAGATTAGCAGACTCTGTTTTTAGTGTAGAGGCCTCTGCAACAACAATTCCAGCCTCTTTCTTCTTTGCCTCTTTAGCAGCCAGTTTTGGACACTTCTTTATGATATGATCATTCCCTTTACAGTACTTACAAAACAATTTCTGCTTTTTTGATTTCTTCTCATCTTTATCTTCCTTCTTCGAATATGCAGAATTAGCAGCTTTCTGCTTACTAGTTGAAGAGCTCCATTTTCCTTTGCCCTTCTGACTAGCCAAGAAAGCTTGATCTGCAACTTGCATAATGGACCTGTTCTGCCTGGACTAATCTTCCTCCAACAGAACAGAGACTAACTCCTCAAATGATAAGGCATTTGGATTGCCTTTCATCATCAATCGAAGAGTAGAAGCAAAACTCTGATATGAATCAGGAAGACCATTAAGAACGGTCTGCACAAGTGAGCTATCTGGTATAACCTCATCAGCAAAAATCAACTGTTCCTTCAAGTCTTTGATCTTCGTTAGGAGACTGTCCATAGAATCACCTTCATTCATGTGCTCACTCTCCAATTGTTTTCGGAGGTAAGCAACACGAGCCTCATTCCTAGCTTGGTACAATGTGGTAAGCGTATCCCAAGCATCCTTAGATGTTCTGCAAGAGTGAATATGAGGAATAATGGCACGTTTGATAGACAAAGCTATCAATGCATGTGCCTGGGCATCTCTGCCATCCCAACGAATCTGCTCTACAGTAGGTGCAGCAGAAACCGCAGCACGAACAAGAATATGTAGAATATCATCATCTTCGACACCTTCTACATTAGCTTCAGTACCTGCAGTTGTAACAGTTGCAGGTGTGATAGGACGTTTTTCGACACCTGCACAATGTTCCACAGTCCTTTTGCAACCAACACATGTTGCATCATATAAGCCCATAACAGGTAGTTGGTACCATCCAACTTATCCTCAACAGCCAACATACAGAATACATCACTGCTTTCAGCCATGGCCGGTGACTAAAATACCTTAATGCAAAAAATTGACTGTATCTCAAAAATTTGAACAGAACTACCCAGACGAATTCCGCTATACTGTAGCAGACTTCGAGACGCTTATATTGGCGAACAAAAATTGGCATATACCTTTGGCACAAAAAGACGAAATAGCCTACACAAGCACTGCGATAGTGCATTCGGAGGCTGAAACGAGCTCACCAAAATTCATGCGATTCTGAGACTACAAACGGAGGAGTGTCGATGGTGCCCTAGATGAAGCGACGACTTGCTCTGATACCAATTGTTGGAGTTAGGTGTCTGCGGAAGCACGCGAACAACACAAGGAAAAAGAAGAAGCTTGGAGCACAACACACAATACTGAATGTATTACTAGAGAATGTACAAAGATAAGTAGCCCATTAGGGCAATAGGCGTATATACAAGCCGGGGGAAAAAAACCTCCTAAAGAGGGAAAAAAGTGCCCCGGCGGTCCTAGTGTGTTCACACACATCACTACCTAAATATATCAACATGTATATGGAAATTTGCATTGATGTTTAATCCCATGATCAGCCAAATATACATTAAACTCTGAAGACATATACTCCCCCCGCAATCAAAATGAGGGTGCCTATTTTTCATGCTCATAGATTTTCAACCATAGCTAAGAACTATTTAAAGGACATAAATACTTCAGACTTTGCTGTCAATGGATAAGCTGCCCATGCATGCTTGGAAATGTCATCAATGAAGGTCACAAAGTACAGGTAATACCCAAATGAAGATGTCTGCATAGGATCAAATACATGACTATGAACAAGTTGCAATTTATGCGTAACTATAATTAAACCATGTTTGGGGAAGGAAGAATGCATTTTACCCAACAAACATGCTTAGAAGGTGCCTCAAGTTTTAGTGGAGAGAACACTACTTCATATTTTTGTCGGTGAAGCAAACTACCAAAATTAAAATGGCCAAAGCGTGCATGCCAAAGTTTTGCTTCTAAAATAGCTTGAGAATCATGAACTCCACATGCTAAATCATTCTTTGATTTTGAATAATCCATGAACTTATGCATCCCATGATATAAAATGCCAAAGACAATGATAACATCACCATTCAAGAGATCATGAATTGTAACTCTATCATCAATGAGTTTAAAGGCCAAGACAATCTTGGCTAGTATTGAAATTGATAATACTTTTCTTGATCCGTGGCACATACAAGCTATAAGATGCCACATTGATTTTCCGAAAAAAAGAAAGATGTGTAGGTAATAATGAAATTTTATGTTTAGGATATTCTAATCGTGTTGCAAAATTTTGTAGCAATAAGTTTTTACATTCTCTCTCTAGAAAGTTGTCACATGAAATTCGTGTGTTAAATTTGAGAATGAAGATGAAGGAATCTGAAAAAGTGTTGTATGAGAGAAAGGTAGAGTAGTCTTAGTAGAAAAACTTTACTTGATTGATTTTTTTGTAGTTTTCCTATGTTTTATCTCTCATTGGTCGCATGAAGGTAGGTTAATGAAGAGATTTTTCATGTTTTTTCATCTCTCTCTAGAATTTTTTATTTTGTAGGCCCAAAAGTGATATTTGGAAGCGGATTTGGACCTAGGCATCTCTAACACTATTGTACAAATTGAAGAACTAAATATGTTTGCGTCTGACAAGCTTAAGCTAATTCCTCACCGTTTTTGAGTTACAGGGCTTGGAAAAGTGCCGTTTTCCAACACTTAAAAAATTGATTCATCTTATTCATGTTTGCGGATTTAGAAAACACACATGGGGATATGGGTTATTTCAGGTGATTGACGTGTGTGTGAGTGCATTGCAAGGATCGCCTCTATTTTTGCAGGTACAATTCTTGAGGTGCACATGAAAAGTAGACGCATGGATGGTCTGGAAGTCTTGCATGAGACATGCAAAAAGACACTACCTTGGAGCATGGAGATTCTAACAGTGCATGTCTAGGAAGGCATGATTGGTCGTGCGCTGGTGAAAGGGGCGATCCAAAAAGACGAAGACTGAGAGATAGGGAGGAAGGATGGTGGTACATTGACGAGGATCATTTTTGGCTTCTGAGATTGCGATTGAGATTGAGATTGGGATTGGGATTGAGATCAGATCGGGGGTGGTCGGGTGGATGAGGCTTCACATTGAAGCTATTTGATAGATTTTGCAACGCAGATCAGAACTGCTTATAAACCTGCACAAATAATAAAGTTCTCTCTATACTGTGTTTTTCTTCTTTATATCTTGTTGTGCCAAAGTCTATTATTCAGTATGGGATTGTGATTTAAGATTAGGAGACTTGTTACAACTTGTATCAGAGCAGAGTGGGATTACGGGACAAGATGCAGGCTTTGAAGAAAAAGATAGAAGAACAAGGGGAGCTTAGCCATAGACTAAATGCAGAATTACATAAAGAAAGATCCAACAAACAAAAAGAGGGTACTCCAAATTCTTCCATGGACCTCAATGATGAAGGTGGTAATGGTGCAGGCACATCGAACGCACGCAGAGCTAGACGATAACGTGAACCTAAAGATGATGTTGATGCAGGCGAATCTGCACTTAAGAAAGTATTTAAAAGAGCATAATTAAATGAATTTGATGGTGAGAAGAAAACTGGAGAGGATCTTGAAGCATGGATCAAGGAACTCGAAGATTTCTTTGATCTGTGCATGTTTAATGAGGAATCAAAAGCAAAGGCAACAATTCTGCATCTACGAGGAGTCACCAAACTATGGTGGAAATCATACATGTGGACAAGAGCACGTGAAGGTCCTATCCTTTGGAAAGAATTTCAAGAGCAAGCAGAGAATCGTTATTGTTTTCCACATTATTGGATGGAAAAGAAAATGGAATTCTACTCCTTCAAGCAATATGAGGATGATAGACATAACTTGTCTATTGAAGAATATAAGGAGAATTTTTTGTGTTTGCATAAGTATGCACTAGAAGTTTCTGGAGATGCCCTAAAGACCAAATTTATTGAGGGTTTGTGAGAAGAGCTTCGCTATCAAGTAAAGGGGTCTAGATGTGTAGATTTTCTTGATGTGGTTGCAAAAGCAAAAAAATTTGAGAAGATGGAGAAGTTTACTATGAAAAAGGCATCCAAATCAAGGTTTATCTCAACATGACATCGACCCCAAAGACCTATTTCAACAAATCAGAATGGATAAAAATCGACTAACTCTATTAATGGTCAAGGAGGAAAAACTAAACTGAATCAGATGGATATACCTAAGAAACAAGAACTTGTGCACTGGAAACATGATTCTGATTCCTTGGAGCGGGCTAAAAAATTGGGACTTTGCTTTCGATGTGGAGAACAGGGACATCGCGATTTTGAATGTCCAAACAAGGCCATCAACCATTCTATGTAGGCAAAGACAGCTCATATACAAGAGGAAAACATAAAAATTGAGGAAGTGGATGATCAAGGTAAGTGTTCTAACCCTAGACTTCAATGCATGACAACTTCTTCTCATTCAAGGGCATCGATGATTAGGATTATGGGGGACATATCCTCACATAAGGTTAGTTTCTTGATTGATTTGGGTAGTACAAATTGTTTCCACTCACTTAAGTTGGTAGAGGCTTTAGGATTGCATATTGAGATGCAGACCAAAAGACTTGTACATGTGGCTAATGGTAGGATACACTATACTCAAGGCTATAATGAGAATCTTGATCTTATGTTAGGTGCACATAAGTTTTTGGGTACCTTCCATGTAACTGAAATGAGAGAATGTGATGTAATCATTGGAATGGACTGGTTAGTTCATAACAGTGTCGTGATTGATTGTGAAAGTGGGATCCTTACCTTGAAAATAGAGGGGAAGGAACATCATCTAGTAGGCAAGTGTAATTCAGGTTTTTCTCCTATTTCTGCTATAAAGTTAATTAGGGGTATTCGGTAGGGATGTGAGACATACTTGATTTATGTGAATGACCTTCAAGAGAAGAAGAAAGAAGAAGAAATACCTAAATATGTTAGAAAACTTTTAGATGAGTATGCAGATGTATTTCCTGATGATCTGGTCGGCATGCCTCCTCCTAGCAAAATTGACCATGCTATATACCTCTATCCAGGAAGTGAGCCTTATTCTAGAGCACCTTATAGGTTGAATATTGATGAATTGAAAGAGTTGAAGCTCTGACTAGATGATCTATTGAAGAGGGGATGGATAAGACATATTGTTTCACCTTGGGGAGCACCTATTTTGTTTCAGAAAAAGAAAGATGGCTCATACAAACTTTGTATCAACTATGGGGGATTGAACAAGAAAACTATTAAGAACAAGTATCCACTTCCACACATAGATGAATTGCTGAGTCAATTGAGTGGTGCCACAGTATCCACTAAAATTGACTTAAGATCGGGATATCATCAAATTAGAGTAAAGTCTAAGGACATACCCAAAACCACTTTTAGAACACGATATGGTCATTATGAGTTCACAATTTTTCCATTTGGATTGACAAATGCTCTTGCAACGGTTATGTGTTTAATGAATAATGTGTTTCATGAATATCTCGATGAATTTATATTAGTCTTTCTTGATGATATTTTTGTGTATTCTAAGGATGATGTTGAACATGCATTGCATCTCACGAAGACTTTATAGAAACTTAGAGAGCATAAACTATATGGTAAGATGAGTAAATGTTTTTTCGCAAAGGGAGAAGTGACTTTCTTGGGGAGAGTTGTTTCTAAGGAAGGGATTCACATAGATCTTGAGAAAGTTAAAAGCATAATTGACTGGCCTACACCATAATGTGCTAGAGATGTGAGAAGCTTCCTTGGTTTGGATCAATATGAGAGGGCACACATTAGGGAATTTTCTTGAATTGCAAATCCTCTTATAGAATTGACAAAGAAAAATAGAGACTTCACATGGAACAAACGATGAGTGTCAAAATGCATTTGAAGAATTAAAACAAAAAATTGTTGAAAATCTTGTGCTAAAGATACCTGAGTTAGGGAAGCCATTTATTGTTGCATGTGATGCTAATGGAAGTCAAATAGGGTGTGTACTTTCACAAGAAGGAAGGGTAGTGGCGTATGAATCAAGGAAACTAAGGAAAGATGAATTAAATTATACAATACATGACTTGGAAATGCTTGCGGTTGTTCATGCCTTTAAACATTGGAGACACTTATTGCTTTTAGTAAAGTTTGAATTAAGAACAGATCATCAGAGCCTTAAATATATATTTACTCAACCTTTACTTAACAATAGACAAAAATGATGGATCAAATTGCTAAGTGAATATGATTTTGATATTAAATACTTAGCAAGAAAAGAAGACAAAGTGGCCAATGCTTTGAGTCGTAAACCTTTATGCAATTCAATTTCTATTTTATCCTTTGATTTTGGTGTTTTGAAAAAGAATTAAAAGGAGATTTATTTTATGCAACAATCTTGAGATTTTTGGAAGAAAATCAAGATTCTATGTTTCATGGAAGATTTCACTTGAAAAACAATGATTTGTATTGTACTTATCATTTATGTATTCCTTCAGAATCTGTTTTGAAAGAAAAGATTATGCATGGCTATCATGATGCACCTTTCTCTGCACACCCTAGTTTTTCTAGGACTTATGCAAAAGTGAAAGCTTCATATTTCTTGCCACGTATGAAATATGATATTAGGAGGTATGTGAAAGAATGTTTGAAATGTCAACAGAGTCCTGGTATGTAACAACCATTAGATGTGCCTGATCAAAAATGGGAATCCATCTCTATGGATTTCATAACAAAGTTGCTTGTGACCAGAAGTGGGCATGATATCATCTTTGTTGTCGTGGACTGTCTTACAAAGATGGCACATTTTCTTCCCATGAGAAAAATTGATACAACTTTACATGTTGCTAAACTTTTCATAAAAGAAATTTTTAGGTTACATGCTATACCTAAAAGTATAATTTTGATAGGGATGCAAGGTTTACATCTAATTTTTTGGAAAGCAAAATTTGAATCCATAGGAACAAAATTATGCATGAGTACTGCATTTCATCCTCAAACTAATGGTGAGACCGAGAGGGTTAACAGGGTGCTTGAGGATATGTTATGTATGTATGTGAATGATAAGTGGAACAATTGGATTGAGTATTTGCCTTTGGTTGAGTATGCATATGATAGTGCATGTCATTCATCTATTAAGATGACACCTTTTGAAGCAATGTATGACTATAATTGTTTGCTACATGATTCACTTTTTAATTCACAAAATCAGGTTGAGATATCCAAACAGATGCTTGAAAACATGAATTTGGAGCTGAATAAGGTAAGGAAGAACATGAAAGATGCATAGAAACATCAAAAATTATATCATGATGTCAAAAAGATACCCCTGGAATTTAGAACAAATGACCTAGTGTTTTTGAAACTAAATCCTTCTAAATCAAATTTGGTTTTAGGCAAAGATCATCGATTGTCTTCCTATTATGCTCCTCCTTTTAAAATCTTAAAGAAATTTGGTTCTGTTGCATATTTACTTGACTTGCCCAACACTTTAAAAATTCATCTAGTTTTTCATGTTGGATTACTTAAAAAGTATGTTCCTAATGCTGATCAGACATCTTAGGAATCGTGAAATAGTGGAAATTTTAGTTAAGTGGTTTGCATATCCTATTGAAGATTCAATTTAGGTTGGTTTCGATGAGTTTATGGAACATTATCCTTCTTTCCAACTCTGAGGATAGAATTCTTAAAAGAGGGGGAGAATTGTAAGATGTCACATTGATTATCCTTCTTTCCAACTCTGAGGATAGAGTTCTTAAAAGAGGGGGAGAATTGTAAGATGCCACTTTGATTTTCAAAAAAAAAAGATGTGTATGTAATAAAGAAATTTTATGTTTAGGATATTCTCATCATGTCTGCAAAATTTTGTAGCAATAAGTTTTTACATTCTCTCTCTAAAAAGTTTTCACATGAAATTTGTGTGTTAGATTTGAGAATGAAGATGAAGGAATCTGAAAAAGTTTTGTATGAGAGAAAGGTAGAGTACTCTTAGTAGAAGAACTTTACTTGATTGAATTTTTAGTAGTTCTTATGTTTTAACTCTCATTTGGTCGCATGAAGATAGGTTAATGAAGAGATTTTTCATGTTTTTTCATCTCTCTCTAGAATTTTTGATTTTGTAGAGCCCAAAAGTGATATTTGGAAGCGGATTTGGACCTAAGGCATCTCTAATACTATTATACAGATTGAAGAACTAAATATTTTTGCGTCTCACAAACTTAAGTTAACTCCTCACCGTTTTTGAGTTACAGGGCTTGGAAAAGTGCCATTTTCCAACACTTGAAGAAAAAAAGGGGAAGTTTCATCTTATTCATGTTTGCGGATTTAGAAAACGCACATGGGTATATGGGTTATTTCGGGTGATTGACGTGTGTGTGTGAGTGTGTTGCAGGGATCACCTCTATTTTTTGCAGGTACAATTCTTAAGGTGGACATGAAAAGTAGACGCATGAGTGGTCTCGAAGTCTTGCATGAGACATGCGAAAAGATGCTACCTTGGAGCATGCAGATTCTAAGAGTGCATGTCTAGGAAGGCGTGATTGGTCATGCCCTGGTGAAAGGGGAGATCCAAAAAGACAAAGACTGAGAGATAGGGAGGAAGGATGGTGGTACATTGACGAGGATCGTTTTCGGCTTCTGAGATTGTGATTGAGATTGAGATTGGGATTGAGATTGTGATTGTGATTGGGATTGGGATTGAGATCAGCTGGTGGGTGGTCGGGTGGATGAGGCTTCACATTGAAGTTATTTGATAGATTTTGTAACACAGATCAGAACTGCTTGTAAATCTGCATAGATAATAAAGTTCTCTCTTCTTGTTCTGCATATAATCTATTTTTCTTCTTTATATTTTGTTGTGCCGAAGTCTATTATTCCGTGTGGGAATGTGATTGAAGATTAGGAGACTTGTTACACAAGCCATCTCAAAATGTGAAAGAACTACCATCATCAACAGTTAGAATGACCTTTCCAAGTCCCATAACAAGGTAAGAGAAGTTATTAGAACCTAAGAAAATATTCCCTATAAGAACATGCACAAGTGAAGTGAAGAAACTACATTGTGAGGTAATATTTTTGGTTGCACTACTATCAAAGTATCAAACATTTGAGTCTATTATTGACATACATTGCTCATGAGACAATGAGTTATAAACAAACTAAGTATTAGGACCACCACGTGCTAGAGAGATGAATCTCCTCCCAAACTTATGCCTCTATATATAGCTACTCAAATCAACAAGGTCCACAAATGTAACTAGAATCCATAAGTGCATGTGTAATCTCCATTGCTCCTTTAATATATTTCACTAGAGTCCACTTATGGTTGGTGTGATCTCCACCTCTACTTTATCACCTTCCACTAGATTCCACTAGTGGTAGGTGTACTCTCGACTCAAGATTAGTCTCTTTAGACTCAAGTTAACTCACATTGACTTGAGTTATAAGGCTCTGTGGGCGAAACTCTCTTCCTGTGGGGGTTGAACCCAAGACCTACTCCTTTCCAACCTTGAGACTTAACCACTAGACATGAACCATACTTAAGTCTAGCCTCGAGATCTTTGGCCATTCATAAGAGTGACCAAATGATGTCCGATTTCATATTTGTTTGAGCTAATCAAACTCTCAAATTATAGAATTACTTCATTACATTTACCTCCCCCTTGGTAAAATTTTTTTCCTAAAAAATAAAGCTATATATAATAATTATATGCATATCCCCAAGCCTCATGTTCTAACCTAGAAGAACATGAGGCTTGGGATCCTTGGCCAAATGATTCAAAACACAATCTATTTTTACACTTCATAAACTGATCTAAGTGAAAAGTAGGGAATGAATAATAAAGTGGATCAAAAAGCATTCTTGGACAATTCACTGTTTTCACTATGTGCTATCTGGGCACTAACATGTGAAATGGATGGATTCAAATTACTAGTCCATTTCTAGGCATTACTGATGCATGGAATTAGTAACTAAGGTGGGATTCTTATCCTTGCCAAGACTTTACAAATTCTTGGTTCGCTTGAATTTCATTTGGAAGTTAAACTAGAATCATGGTTGACTCAAACATGTAACTTAGATGTTTGTACCATGGTTGACTTCCAACCAGCATCTACTTGATTTATTACTTGATTTGAGAACTATTTTGTCCTAATGGGCTTAAAAATCCTATGTAGAATGTAGGAGAAAGTTTTTCATTTACTTTTGGTCAACCATACTTTAACTTGACCAAGTCAAATCCAAAATGAAAGTTGTTCCATTTAGGACACTTTTCTCAAAGACTTTAGCTTTAAGTTCTTGGGAATTGTCAATCCTATGAGTAATTTCTAACTTTTATTTTCAAGAGTGTACTGAACTTTATGAAATTCATTAGATTTATGCTATCTAACTTGAAGCAAACTCAAATGAATAAGTCAACTTAGAATTATCATCTTTTGAAGATTGAATGGGCTCTTGTAAATAACATCTATCTAGGATGTTTGATTTAGTTACCTTGTTTTCCAGCCATCTAATCCTAGTCTTTCTTAAAAGGAGTCGGATACTCTATCCGAGTCAAACTCAAAAGATTCGAAAAGTGGAAAGAAAAGACTAAAATTCTATAGAACTAATTCAAACTTCTATGATACTTGAACTTGCTATGAGTCAAACTCTAGGTGACTCAATACTTTAACTTTTCAAAAATATGTTTCAAAAAGGTATTGAAGCATTGAATCTATCTTTAAGAGAAGTAAACTAGGTTTTAAAAAAATTCTTGGGATAAAGCTAAACATCATCTCACCAGAGGATATTGGCGTGGTAAAAAAACATCAGTGTGTTGAACCATCGAGGTTCCATTGATGACATTTTTTACTCAAAATACTATTACTTCACTTGAGACTAAGTTAATCTTTTCTTTATTCAATATCTTTATGACTTCCTTTCCTAGAATGCAATTCTTGTGCTTTGAGTCAAGAGATTGACTTTACCAAGGTTTCACTAGGAACTTGGTGCTAACTTAATTTGTCAAACCTTGGTTGAAAGGATCTTTATCCTTTCATCATCCTTCATTTCTTTATCCTTTTGGCTAGTGGTTTAAGTCCATTAACTTAATGCACTTTCCCACCAAACAGATAACCTAATTGATGCTTTTTATGAATCATGAGTTCTTTTTTCTTCTGGTCACCAAAGAAAAGTAATCAAAAGGAGTTAACATTTCACTATCTGATAGCAGTGGATACTTTCTCTAATACAAAAATACATCTTGATTTTGGTCTTGTTTCTGTGTCTTTCAAATGCTCTTATGATCATTTCTAATGACACTTTCTCGAACCTTGTTAGTGCCAATATTGAGAGCTAAGATGAAGGTGTTATACCTTGTTTATACACCTACTAGTTCTTGTAAAGAAGTTTTTAGGCCCAAATATCCAGGGTGTGTCTAGAAGCTTTTACCTCTTTATGCCTTGCTTTTGAAAAAAACCTTGATTCCAAAATGTAATCCAACCGAGGATTAATGCTGAAAGAGATAACAATCATGATTCATGCATGAGCTTTATTGGTAGTACTTGGGCAAACTTCATAGTAGTTCCAATCACAAGTTCTTGGACAAACTTTGCCAATCTTGATCAGTCTTGTTGACTTTACAATAATAATAAAGACTTAGCCTTTATCATTAAGATCTCTTGAATTGTCTAAAGCTCATTGGCTCACCTATAAGATTTTTTAGAGATCTTTCCCTCAACTCAAGTCCAGGCATGTGCTAATGTCTTTTAGATTTCGAAGCTTTGAATATCTTTCGGGTTGATGCACCATTAGGTTATATCAATCATCAAAATTGAAGTACCACTATTGATGGTTTAGGACTTATCGGGAACTACTTGTTGTCTAAATAGCTTGAAGAATTTTGTTCTCGTGACTAGAGAGAATTTTATTCTTCAAGTACTTGAGACTACTCTTAAGGAATCAACAACATGAGCAAAGGATTCATCTTGGAATCTTTTGCACGTCTTAACCTTGGAGTGTGTGTACAAATAACCCTTGAACTTGCATTTGTGCAACAAGATATTTTTAAAAAAAGAAAAAAACACAAACATTCTTTCCTTTTTCATGCATGAACTAGAAGGTAGCTTATAAATACATGCAAATGCTTCTAGTGCTTGATTTCCATTTCATATATATATATATATATATATATATATATATATATATATATATATATATATATATATATATATATATATATATATATATATATATATATATATATATATATATATATATATATACACCTATGTAACTCTCATTAACATTTTGCCTTTGGTTGAGCCGTGATCAATAATGGAAACTCTAATCTATGCTTTAAATGTGAATTAATGCAAAAAGAATAAGAATTAAGGCAAATATATGTTGAAATCAAGCAAAACTTAGATACTTAACTTCATAAATAGCTACATCCATCCATTGTCCCATGAAAATAGCCATCCTAAGGGTCCTTATTTTCCTTGCTTCTCTCATAATAGAATAAGGGTGCCTCAATAGGGATGCCCCGGGTTCAAGACCTACTATCAAGAGTTCCCAAACACTTGTCTTTTACCATCTTCCTTCTACACATGGTTTGCCTTGCTTTGTGGTTCACACGAATCCTTCACTTCCGTGAAAATACGTGGTCAACTCCAGATATTCGTGTGAGTCTTATCTTTTACTCAAGCGCCATGTCAAGTAAGATAAATTAGAAGCGGTGCAAATATGTATAAATCCACCATTATCGTGAATAGACTCCATATATAAGACTGACTCTGTTTTCAACTCCTTTTTATTAAGCCATGGCAGATTCATATATCATGAAGCTTAATTCCTTGCATAATAAGAGCAACAGAAAATGGTTTTGTTGTGCGTACTATCGGACACTCAGATCATAGACTTATTTTATTACATGGTTCATAGTTGCAGGGAGTAGAAAATGCCCATTCTTCGTTTTGAACAAAGTTAGTAGGCTCAATAGAAATGCCCATTTTTCGTTTTGAACATAGTTAGTAGGCTCTTTTTTAGGTGTAGAGGCCTCTACAACAACCACTACAACCTCTTTCTTCTTTTGCCCCCCCTTTTTTTTAAAAGAAAGTTCGGAAGAGCCTACTCTTTCAAACTTTAATTAATAGAAATTATAGTTGTACAAGTGAATAAGCCTATCACCCATGGGACCCCCATATCCCACAAAGTAGAGGTTGCTTATAGATTACTAGAGAATTTTACAAAGAAAGTTGATAACCCTCTCATCCCTTTCACGTGGAACCCATTTGGTTTTGATCTTTCTTCTAGAGCTACTTTAGGACAACTCTTAGGAAATTGAAGATCATTATCTTCAATGCCACTTACATCATCAACAATCACTATATTTGAAAGTGTAAGAGGATGCTTTTCAACACCATGCACAATATTTCACAATCCTTTTTCTACCAATACATGACACATCATGTATCCCCACAATGAGTAATTATAACCATCCAACTTATCCTCAACAGCAAACAAACAGAATACATAATTGCTTTTAGCCTTCACACCTTTTAACTTTTAACATGGTTGTTGTACATAGTTATTCATACACGTTGTTAGGGAGACTTGAAAGACTATGCCCCCACACACACACAAACACACACACACACACACACACACACACACACACACACATATATATATATATATATATATATATATATATATATATATATACGCACACACACGTGTGTGTATGTGTTCGTACTATTTAATCCACTTTTTTATTCAATTGAGTTGCCTCGAAAGGCACAGGCTACTTGGTTTTGTAGTATCACTTTGTTTTCAACCCAATGGGCCACCTCTAACATGATTATGTACTTTTTGTCTTGCTCAAATTTTGTTTGATTTTTATATATATTCTATCACAATTCATGTAATTGTGTTGACGGTTTAGTTCTAAGAATCTTCACACCTATAAATTTGTGTATGTGAGTTGTGGTACATAGTTAGCCACACACCTTGTTAGTGAGAAAGATTATGCCCTCTCTTTCTCTCTCTCTATATATATATATATTAAAGAATATTAAATGAAAATGAGGCAACCGCCTGTCTCACCTTGTGATTCAATTGACTATGAGCATACGCCTTTTCGTATTCGCCATCTCTTCATTATACTTGTAAAAGGTTTAAGTAAAAAGGAGATTACTTTATTGTTCGAGGACATTCAAATGTACATTTTCTCAAGGTGGTCCACACATTGCATTCTATGAATTCACATGACTAGGGAAAGTTCCCCACACGTCATCGGCACACACTTCATTGCCTAATTTCCTATGTAATTCTACCCCTTTTCATGAGTACACAAAAAGATGAAAATAGCACCAAATTCTCATCCACATATCAAAAAAAGAGTGGGGCACCAAAAGTTTGTCTGAAATTTGTTTTCTTTTTTTTTGAGTTTTCTTTTTTAATGGAGGTTCAGTTGAAGCCTACTCCCCCGAACTTTAACTTTGAAATTGCAACTGTACAAATGAACGGGCATAGTACCCAGAGAACCCTTTGTATCCTACAAAGCAGAGGTTAGAATTGCCTGAAGGCAACACGAGAGAGATTTAGTTTCAATGGAAATATCATGGTTTTACACTGGCGTTATTCCACATTATCCTGCCGATGGTGAAGATTGAACCTTAGCCCCCACCTCAAGAGGCAAAAGGCCCAGCCAACTCAGCTAACGCATGCAGACAATTCTTCCAAGTTTGTTGTCAAGGTGCAACCATTGGATTAACGTGTAGATCAAATCATATGATCACATATTTTTTCTTCTCTAGTCACAACTAAAAGAATTGGCTTTTTTATAGATCAAGAGGCAAAGGGCCCAAGGAGACAACCTAACTCGTGTGGACTTTCAAGGCACTCTATGGAGATTTTTTCTTCTCTAGTCACAACTAAAAGAATTGGCTTTTTTATAGATCAAGAGGCAAAGGGCCCAAGGAGACAACCTAACTCGTGTGGACTTTCAAGGCACTCTATGGAGAGGCGTCACAAGCTAGTCAAATTCCACCATAACCGTTGGATAGTCCATGAAGAAAAATCCCACATATTGGTAGAAAATTCCATGACATAGACATCATGCCAAACCTTTGAGGTGGCAAAGAATCCCTAACTAATGTCATCTATGTTGTTATTATTATTATTTTTTTTTAATTTTATTTTATTTTTTTAAATGGAGGTTCAACCAAGGCCTACTCCTCCGGACTTTAACTTTGAAATTGCAATTGTACAAGGAAGGACATAGTACCCATGGGACCCCCTTATCCCACAAGAACAGGAGTTTACATAGCTTGGTTAAACTGTGGTCACATCTACCGCGTAGCAAGATAAACGGTGGCACATCAACCACAATACAAGGTTTCCAAATTAACATGTCTCGTACATGTTGCCGATGGGGGTTGAACCCTCACCCCTGCCTCAAGAGGCGAAAGGCCCAACCACCCAACCAAGCGGCTTGGACATCTATGTCCAATGTTATTTGGTTGAGAAAGACACCCCCCCATTGGGCTTTTTGAGTGGTCATCACTTGACACCATTCAAGAGTATAGGGCCCCAAATTAACGTTTTTTGTATCAGACCGTCTACAGTATATGGAGGAGCGTTTTCAGCGGAAGCACCTACCGACCCAGAAGAGGGAGTCCCGGCGAGGTGATAGCCCCTCAACAAGGGGAGGGCCAGGTTGCGGTCAAGGTCATCGAGCTTCAGCTTGCTCGCCATAGCCAAACCTGTTCCTTCCCCGCCTCCAGCCTGCACTAAAGCGGAATCCTGTCGCTTCACCGTCTGCAAATTCACACCATTTCTTGGATTTTCGGCATTTCCCGCTGTCAAGTGCTACGCAAAGGTCACTACGATACTTACCTTTCCTGTGTTGAGTAATTCAATCGAGCATAGACGAGAGACGTTTTCTCTACGTCGCCGGAGCAGATCGATGTAGGATTTTCAGGAAGCGTTTGACACGAGACTGATCCAATGGAAAATGGAAATTGATTCACACTGAATGCTACGACCTGCGCTCGCTTTCGAGTGTCAGAAAAAATATGTTGCTTGAGTAGTGCTCCCACAGTTATAAGTCGTATTTGGAAATCTTTGTCGTCAGGGAAATTCATTTTCGCGCACAATTCTTCATGGCGCCTGTGCAGGTGAGGATCCGAACCGCAATCGGTCTGTTAAAAGAACGGATTAGTATATCCATTGCCGAGGTTGCTAGCGTCGGTACACAAGCCATAGTGAAGGCCACAAACCATGAAGAAGTGCCATCTGATGACCGTTATGTACACGTGGTGATAAATACGACATCATTTTCTCCTGCCCATGTTAACGCTTGTGTCTGTAACATAGCCAGGCGTCTTAGTAACACTCGCAACTGGTTAGTAGCGATCAAATGTCTCTTCCTCGCTCATCGCCTTCTGCGAGATTGGGATCCAGCCTTCTCCTCGCTCTCACGCAGGAAAGGTATGCGAGTGCTGAACGTGTCTGAACGTGGATTCTCCTGAACGTGCAAAGGTCTTAGCCATATACGTCGGGGCAGCCAAACAGATGGAGGAACTTGATTCATTTTTTAACTTCTGTTAAGGACTTGGAGTTATGTAGGCGAAAGGATTATCCCGTGGCTGAGGGAGTACCATGGTTGAGGTGGTTGAGGCAGTATCAGGCACTTTACTAGATGAAATGGATACATACAAGGCATCTAAAAATGTGAAAGGAGTACCATCTTCAGTAGTTAGAATGATCTTTTCGACTCCCATGAGAAGATAAGAGGAGTTTTTAGAACATGTGATTGTATTCCCTATAAGAGCATGCTCAAGTGAAGTTGAAGAAACTATATTGCAAGGTAATATGTTTGATTGCACTACTATCAGCATACCAAATTTTGAACAAGGTTAGCAGAATCTACTTTAAGTGTAGAGCTTTGCAACAACCATTCTAGCCTCTTTCTTCTTTTCCTCTTTTGTAACTAGTTTAGGACAACTCTTAATAAAATTATCATTTGCCTTACTATACTTGCAAAATTACTTCTTCTTTTCTATTTCCTTGTCATATTTCTCTTCTTTTTTTTATTGCAAAGCATAAGTGGATTTTTGGTTACTAGTAGACAAGCTCCATTTACCTTCGCCGTTCTCACTAGCTAAGAGAGCTTGATCTACAACATGCATCATTGAACTGTTCTACCTAGTCTAATCTTCTTGCAACAAAATATTGAAACTTAACTCCTCAAATGTTAAGGGATTTGGACTCTCTCATCATCAATCAAAGAGTAGAAGTAAAACTCTGATAATAATCTGGAAGACTATTAAGAACAATCTACATAAGTGAAATATCAAGCAAGATTTCATCTATCGAAATCAATTTCCCTTTCAAATCCTTGAAAAGTATCCATTGAATCCCCTTCATTCATATGATCACTCTCCAAATATTTTCGGAGGTAAGCAACATGAGGCTCATTTCTTGCTTGGTATAGTGTTGTAAGAGTATCCCAATCATCTTTCTCTATTTTGCAAGAGTGAATGTGAGGGATAATTGCATTTTTGATAGAAAAAGCAATCAACACCAGTCATCTCTATCATTTCAATGAAGTTGGTCTATAGTAGGTGCAATAGGAACCACAACAATACCAAGAAATCGAAGATCATCATCTTTGGCATCACCTGCATCACTAACAACCACTGCATTTGCAAGCATAGGAGGGTGCTTTTCAATACTGTGCACACTATTTCACAAGCCTTTTGTTACCAATACATGTCACATTATGTATGCCCACAATGGGTAATTATAAACATTCAACTTATCCTCAATAGCTAACATCTAGAATATATAATTGCTTTTAGCCATGGCTAGTGACTAAGTATCCCATAATCTCAAAAAGTTAAACAAAAATACCCAGTTGAGCTCATAGTGGAAAATTGAATTATATATATATATATATGTTTGGCACTAAATAATGAAATTGCTCACATAGTCACTATGATAGTGCATTTGGAGGTTGAAACAAGCTCAAATCAAAATTTCAGTGTAAGAGAATGAAGCAGTTTTGAACTTCCTAATCACCTCAAGTATGGTCACCAATTTCGTATGATTCTTAGACTATGATCCGAAAGGTGTTGATGATGCCTTTAAGAAAGAAGCGACCCACTTTGATATTGATTGTTGGAGTTCGAGGATTGGGAAAAAAACACAAACAACACAAGGAATAAGAAGAAGCTTGAAGAACAACACAACACTAATTGTATTACCAAGTAATGTACAAAGATAAGTAACCCATTAAAATAATATACAAAAAACCTCCTAAAAAAAGAAAAAGTGCCCTTGCCATCCTAAGTGTGTCCACACACATCACTACCAAAATATATGAACAATTTGAAGAAAGAGAGAAAGATTATGTGCAAAAATTGTAAGAGTAAGACTTATTCTAACAAAAAAAAGCTCTTATAAGTAATTATAAGTAAGAAATTTAGCCTTTTTATAGTGAACCCCTCATGCCTCACTTCAGATGAGAGTTTACAATAAAAAAATCAAAACTGAAAATCCATCCATTCGCTAAGCCTCTCTTGGAGTGTTTCTTGGGAAGACTCTTCGGAAGACTCTTCCCGATATATAGACGAAAAACTTTTCCAACCATATTTACAAAGTTTCAAAGATATAAAATTTACAAGAAAGAATTTCTGTCTACTCTTACTCAGGTTAATGTCTGTTATGCCTACTCTTACTCAGGTAAATTATCCTACTAACTCTGATACCATAACAATAATATATATTGGATGTGTTATTGGAGACCCAAAAAACAAATTTGAGTCTTTGCTACGTTGATATCACATACCCTTTTTTTGTTGGTAAACCTTTGCTTCAATTTTCGTGGCGCCACATTAGCAAGTTCCTCAATATATTTTCAATTTGAACCTAATATCAAGATACTTTTATGCGAACATCTAATCTAACTTATTTACACATTTATGTGAATATGTCATGTTCATATTATATGGCTTTAGTTTCACATTCCCATCTCCCTTCATGACGTGCCCTCAATAAAGCTTACAAGGTGGGATTATTCTCAAAGTAAGCGGTCCTAAGCAAATTAGTTAGACCAAGCTAAATTAGTTAGACCATTCTAAGGTGTTTAAAGACAAATATATAGCGCGCGCACGCGCACACACACACACACACACATATATATATATATATATATATATATATATATATATATATATATATATATATATATATATATATATATATATATGTGTGTGTGTGTGTATGTTGGTATTATTGAATCTTCTTTAATTATTCAATTCATGCTACTTAGCCCATTTCTTTCGCAGTATCACTTTCTTTTCAACCCAATGGCTCACCTCTAACATGAATTATGTACTCTTATTTGTGATGTAATCTTTGTCTTGCTTTTGTTTTTTTTTTTAATTTTTCATATATATTATCTCAGAATTCATGTGATTGTAATCATGATTTAGTTCCACGAAACTTCACACCTATAAATTTGGGTATGTGAGTTGCTCTACATAGTTAGTCACACACCTTGTTAGTGAGACTTGAAAGATTATGCCTCTCTCTCTCTCTCTTTATCTCTCTCTCATTCTATATATATATATATATATATATATATATATATATATATATATATATATATATATATATATATATATATATATATATATTGTTTAATACTCTTTTATTTTGAACGTACAATGAATGAAAGACAAACACATGTAGCCTTCTAAGGTAAAGGCATCCATACATTTGGATACACCTGAACCAATGAGTGAGACTTGAACCTATGCACTCTTTCTCATGGATTTCAAGGTTTACTTTCTCATGGCCTTCAACGTTTACTGCTAGACCACACGAGTTTGGAGTTTAATCCTCTTTTTTATTCAGTTCGGTTGCTTGGAAACATGAAAGGCACATGCTACTTAGCCCATTCCTTGATTTTGAGTATCTCTACCCACTAGCATACGAGGTGATCCATGTCTTTTCATCATCAATCGCGCCCATTAATGGCTTTTCAAAACCTTTTTTATTGTCCCAGTTTGCTGGCCTAGTGGTTGGGCCTCTCACCTCTTGACGTGGGGGCGAGGGTTCAATCCCTGACAGCAACATGTAAGGGACATGTAATTTGGAAAGATGTTGCATTGTGGCTGAGTGCCACCGTTTGTCTATCTCTGCGGTAGTGTTGACCGCTGTTTAACCCAGTCTTGTAAACCCCTGTTCTTGTAGGATAAGGGGGGTCCCATGGGTACTATGCCCTTCTTTGTACAATTGCAATTTCAAAGTTAAAGTTCCGGGGAGTAGGCCTCGGCCAAACCTCCATAAAAAAAAAAGCTTTTTTTATTTGTTTCTTTTGAAAATTACCTTTAATTTTATATATATTACATAATTATATATATATTAATGAATTTTAAAGAATCATCCCTTTTTTTTGTAAATTTTTACTTCAATGTTCCTCATTAAAGCGTGCAAGGTGGGATTATTCTCCACGAGCTACCGTTTTTTTTTTTTGTGTAAGTGCCTTGTATATTTTGTTTTGTGTGAGAAAGCTACAATTTCAACAAGGTTCCTATTTCTTGAAACATTTCCTATACTAAGGATGCCTTCATATTTGATAGGGGGAGTAAGCGGTCCTATGTTAGTTAGACCAAGCTAAATTAGTTATTAGTTAGTCCATCTAAGGTGTTTAGAGACAAACATAGCCCTTGTGGATCACATATATATGTGTGTCTCCTTGCCCAAATTCTTCACCTACATTTCTCTAACCTACTAATAGAGAGAGATGATAGGGCATAGGTGAATAGAGACTTAAATTTAAAGTTAAATTTTCACTTCTCTTATTTGTTATGTAATGTCATTTGCTCAAACTTTGTTAGATTTTTATATATTACCTCTCACAATCTACGTCATTAATATTTTTATATATTACATCTTACAATCGCAACCATTAATAATTTTTCAAAACGTTTTTCATTAGTTTTTTTGGAAAATTACCATTAATTTTTTATATATTAAAGAATTTTAAATGAAAATGAGGCAACCGCTTGTCTCACCTTGTGATTCAATTGACTATGAACATAAGCCTTTTTGTATTCGCCATCTCTTCATTATACATGTAAAAGGTTGAGCAAAAAGGAGATTACTTTAATGTTCAAGGACACTCAAATGTACATTTTTTAAAGGTGGTCCACACATTGCATTCTATGAATTCACATGATTAGGGAAAGCTCCCCACACGTCATCGTCACACACTTCATTGCCTAATTTCCTACGTATTCCCACCCGTTGACATGAGTACACAGAAAGATGAAAATAGCACCAAATTCTCATCCACATGTCAAAAAAAGAGCGGGGCACCAAAATTTGGTCTCAAAATTTGGTCTCAAAATTTGTTTTTGGTTCTTCCAAGTTTGTCGTCGAGGTGCAAACATCATATTAATGTGTAATAAGATCAAATCATATAATCACATGCTTTTTCTTCTCTACTCAAAAGTAAAAAAATTTGCTTGTTTATACACCAAGAGGCGAAGGGCCCAACCAGACAACCTAACGCATGTGGACTTTCAAGGCACTCTATGGAGAGGCCTCACAAGCTAGTCAAATTCCACCGTAACCGTTGGATAGATCATGAAGAAAAATCCCACATATTGGTAGAAAATTCCATGACATAGACATCATGCCAAACCTTTGAGGTGGCTAAGAATCCCTAACTAATGTCATCTATGTTGTTATTTGGTGGAGAAAGGCAGGCCCAATTTATGGACCCATTGGGCTTTTTGAGCGGCCATCACTTGACACCATGCAGAGTGTAGGCCCCCAATTAACTTTTTTTGTATCAGAGCGTCTACAGTATATGGAGGAGCGTTTTCAGCGGAAGCACCTACCGACCCAGAAGAGGGAGTCCCGGCGAGGTGACAGCCCCTCAACAAGGGGAGGGCCAGGTTGCGGTCAAGGTCATCGAGCTTCAGCTTGCTCGCCATAGCCAAACCTGTTCCTTCCCAGCCTCCAGCCCGCACTATAGCGGAATCCTGTTGCTTCACCGTCTGCAAATTCACACCATTTCTTGCATTTTCGGCATTTCCCTCTGTCAAGTGCTACGCAAAGGTCACTAAGATACCTACCTTTCCTGTGTTGAGTAATTCAATCGAGCATATGAGACGTTTTCCCTATGTCGCCGGATCAGATCGATGTAGGATTTTCAGGAAGCGTTTGACATGAGACTGATTCAATGGAAAATGGAAATTGATTCACATTGAATGCTACGACCTGCGCTCGCTTTCGAGTGTCAGAAAAAATATGTTTCTTGAGTAGTGCTCCGACATTTACAAGACGTATTTGGAAATCTTGTCGTCAGGGGAATTCAATTGCGCGCACAATTCTTCATGGCGCCTGTGCAGGTGAGGATTCGAAACGCAATCGGTCTGTTAAAAGACCGGACTAGTATATCCATTGCCAAGGTTGCTAGCGTTGGTACACCCGACCTTGAGGTTGCCATAGTGAAGGCCACCAGTCATGAAGAAGTGCCATCTGATGACCGTTATGTACAAGTGGTGATAAATCTGACATCATTTTCCCCTGCCCATGTAAACGCTTGTGTCTGTAACATAGAAAGGCGTCTTAGTAAGACTCGCAACTGGGTAGTAGCGATCAAATGTCTCTTCCTCGCTCATCGCCTTTTGCGAGATGGGGATCCAGCCTTCGAAAACGAGCTTATGCTCTCACGCAGGAAAGGTATGCGAGTGCTGAACGTGTCTGATTTTCGGGCTGAACATTCAAATGGTTGGGACTTCTCCTCCTTTGTCCATGCGTATGGCCGTTATTTAGATAATCGCCTGGACTGTTCATCGTTTGGATCATTTGGTGCACGCAGGAAATCAAGCAGAAGGCCTTCTTTTAAAACCTCGAAGTATGATTATAGTGATAGTACGCATCATAGTGATGATTATGATCTTTCATGCACGAACTCGGAGATGAGGGATTTCGAAACAGAGAAGAGCAGGTCTTTCAAAGATATGAAATTGAGTGAATTGTTGGAAACATTTCCTCTATTTCAGCGTTTGCTAGAGAAGGTTGTTGCATGTAGGCCTACAGGGCCGGCCAAAGTTAATCGGCTTGTGAATGTCGCTCTCTATGGTGTCATAAGAGAGAGTTTTGTGCTGTATGCAGATGTGCAAGAGGGTTTGAATATCCTGCATGATGCTTACATTCACATGGATTCTCCTGAACGTGCAAAGGTCTTAGCTATATACGTCCGGGCAGCCAAACAGATGGAGGAACTTGATTCATTTTTTAACTTCTGTAAGGACTTGGAATTATGTAAACGAAAGGATTATCCCGTGGTTGAGGCAGTATCAGGCACTTTACTAGATGAAATGGAAAATCTTCTGAGGGATGCTGGTCGCCATAACAGAGAAGTAAGTCCTGAATCAGGACTTTGTAGCACTCAGAAAGAAGGAAAGCATGCAGATTTCGAGAGCAGAAAGGAATCTCCAGATCTTGTGGAAGAGACTTCAATACCAATGCCTGAGGTTAAACCCAGTGATGCGCCCATTGCTCCAGTATCTAATGACAGTGCCATATTCGTAGATATACAGCAACCCACAATATCACAGGAGGAGCTGAGTAATAAGCTAGCGCTTGCTTTGTTTACAACGTCACACACAAATGTTGAAGAAAAGTGGAACCCCTTCCAAGAAGCGGATGTGAGTCATTCACATAAGATTGGAGCCAGTAACAGCACCACAGGGTGGGAACTTGCACTGACTGAATCACAAAGTGAAGTTCCAAAACAAAGCCAGGCTACTCTTGCCGGAGGCTTTGATCATCTTCTGTTGGAAAGCTTGTATGATCAAGGAGACCTGCAGAATGCTATCTCAACTGCAGCTCTTGCAGGCAGTGCGAGTAGTGTTGCATTAAGTAGCCGTCCAGCATCAAATTTCTTGGCCCTTCCTGCTCCCCCAGGAGCCTCTGATGCATCATTTTGTGATCCCTTTTCTGCATCTGAGAGTGTGCCACCTCCTACATATGTTCAAATGTCCGATATGGAGCACAAACAGCACCTTCTTGTACAGGAGCAACAGGAATGGATTCGGTTCCAACAAGGTGGAATGCAAGGTTTTAGTGGGCTTAACAAGTCTAGTACCAATCCATTTGCAGGGCCTTTTCAACCTGCTGCTTACTCGATAGCATATCACAAAAGTAATCCTTTCTGCGTTTAGTTTCCTGATCATGGGGAGGAATATTTTCACCAAACTAGGCTGTGCTTGTGATTTGTCGCTAGACTTGCAGTTCACTGATTGCAGAGCATGCTGAGTCTCAAACCGGCTGGATTATCCATTCAGATTTTACACGAGTGTGAATGACCAGGTCAGAAAAGCTGGTTTGCTGGTACCATTTGCATCTTGGATTGTGTAATTGTATGCAATGATTTGATTGTATTTTATTTGTAGTACATGTTAGCATAAGCCATATATGAAGGCTATTGTTGCCCTCATTTGTTATGTATAATTGATTGCTTGGGTATATCAGGCCTTTTTATTTGTGATATTGACTTGCTATCCGAACATTTGAATCCAGTTTTTGAACTTGAACAAGGTTATTCTTGCTCAACTCTATCTCGTCTGTGATTTGTGTATTTGTGAGGCCGTATGTCAAGGCTGTCAAACTTTAGTGTGCAGCATAATATTATTGACTTCAAGTATATTGAGCCTATCTTCCATATCAGATTATTGTGCCTGGCTGTCGAGAAAAAGGTTTCAATCTGTTTACTTTTAATGTTTGCCTTCTAGCTTTTCTTTTATATTCTCATTTGAGCGCAGTGTCTATTTCTTTCATATGCAATGCATATGATTGTGAAGCCACACATTAATACTGACGTAACCTTAATTTGTATCACTTAATATTATTGTGAAACCTTAGGGCATATTGGGCCTTATTACATGTTAGAATGTCATATATAGCTGTTATTTGACAAGGTCTGAATAATTTATCAGACTTATGTCCTGTCTATGGTCTCACTGGGTTGCAGGTCTCTTCTTTCATCTGTGTGCATCTTGTACATGTTACAGATGGATAATAGTTATTTGACCTTCTGATCCATTGAATAGGCAGATTACAAGTTATATAACTTGTAAGCAAGCATTTTCTTGACTGATCATTCTATATGCTATTCATGGAAGGAACCTTGAGATGCCTGACTTCGCCAGAGTCTCTTCTTCCCCTTGAGATGCCTGACTTTGCCATGTCGTTCAGCTAACACAATAAATTCATGGGTTTGGTTAATGCTGTGATTTTCTAGTTAGTTTATTCTTGTTCAATAAGGACAACTTATGCTGGACCACTAACAGAATTCTTTAGTGTATTTTCACAACACCAAATATACGTATACAGCTATGCACTATCCTAATGCTATTCAAAATTTAAAGATGTGAAATGCTAGTTTTTTCAACAACCAGTTGTGTATGTTGACTAAACAGTGTGGTGTGATGCTTGTTTGTAGATGTGAATGATCAATTCTATCATAGCTTTGCTTTCATCATTTATGACACCTGTTCACTTCTTAGGGTCCTGATATCCATCTTTCACTATATTTGTATTATCTTAGTATATTGTGCATGATGCTATCGTGTTGTGCTTTAGTGAATAGGTCTGATGATAATCGTGATTTTCCATCATGAGAAATTTGCCCAAATTGGTTCTGGGTTTGGTAATTATGTGCAATAATCGTTATGTATGGTGCAGAATGCTATCATGATGTGCCTTAGTGAACATGATTTTACATCATGGAAATTTATCCAAATTGGTTTTGCATTCACTGATCATGTGAAACACATTGTGACGGATATTAACATCAGTTTCTTCATCATTTGAAGATGAATGGGTGCCATTCTCCTGGTACTCAATGCTGATGTTTCTCAGTCATGATCTGAGTCCTTGTTGCATTCTTTAGTGTTTGCAATGTGGAACTTCAAAAATCCAATGCCAATTCATAGTGTTGTACAAATTTGTAGATGCATAAGATTTCTAGATCCTCTCAAAATTACATAAGATGTTGAGACATGCCAACCATGATCTCAGAATCTGCAATTAAGTCTAATGCTCACAACTCTAGCCAGCATAGTAGTAGCTTGTACTAATCTATACATCAATGAGATTTCTTTGATTATATTGTAAGTCTAGAATTGCTACGCAAAGGATTGATATGGCTGTGCATTTTTTTTTTTGAAAAATCATGCTTAGTGTTAAATTTCTTTCTATTGAGCTAGATTTCAGTAGATTGGAGATTTTCTGTTATATTCTGAGAAATGGCATTGTCCAAAATTTTTTGCGGTAAAAGAATTCATATGCGTTTCTATGCTCTGCCTTTGATCATTGTGCAAATATGCTGCCGTATCTCTTTGATTAAAGAACGTAATGTTCTCTCAGTAGATACTGAAGTAATTCTCACGTAGTATAAATATTGGTTTCATAGTTCGCAAAGGCTTAAGTAGAGCATGTGATTTCCTTTCCCAGAACAGTAGAGAGCAAGTGATTAATCATCTTGTATAAGCCTTCTTCCAATAACATAATAATCAACCTTTGTTACAACCATCAACGATTGATTGTGCTTCACAATTTATAGCACAATTTATAGCAATGGATCTATATCTTTATTCAATATTTACGAGCTTCCTTTTAGATCAGAAGGTTTTATCTTTCCCATTGGAGCTATTAATCTAGGAACTGTTGTTGCTGGACAGTGATCTTATTATGTTATTCTATTTTTCTTCTACACTTTTGCCCCTAAATTTATCGAAGATTTAAAAACCCTAAAAGCTCGATTCAACTTTCATTTTGCTGCATTTGTACATTTTCATTTCATTGTTTAGTTTAGAGCCTATATAGTCATAACTCATGTTGTAGGAACCCAATATAATCTATGTGGCATGTTTTGTGCAATTAGTGAGGTTATATAACATTTCACGTTGATTCCTTCCATAAGTCTTGTTTCTTTAACCTTCATATTTTTGAAGTCTTGGAAATAGTAACATTTTTTTTCTATTTATGAAGATGTTCAAATCTTGACAATTTGATATGGAAGGAAGATGGTGTGTAAATGTTTCTACCTCCACTCTAAGGTTGGTTCCATGATCATTTTATGGGAATGGAAATAGGCAGCTATATTATGATTGATTCCAATAAGCCCTAGCTATTATTTCTCATTCCCTCACTTAAGTTCTGCGTCTAACATACACATGAATATCTAAGTCCACATTTCAAAGAGAGATTGTACATGAAAAGAGAAGTTTATGTATTTGAAGGATATTAGAATGATTAGATGATTTTCTCATGACCTTTGTTTTAACTAGGTATTACATACCATTCTATTTAAAATCTCACTTGACAATGAGCCAAGTCTACCTTAGCCATCTACAAGACATAAGTGGCCCAATACAACCTTCATCCAACATGTTAGTTTGGATTCCCACCAATCTAGTAATGTATGATTGGCTTTTCCACATAACTTGGGCCATACAAAGGTGCAACACAACATACAATCATGAGGAACATTGATAATATGTTAACATGGATTTCCATGTTTGATTGAGTGGAAAGGATTGATGAGTAAAGTATCTTAGTAGCAAGGTTTTCATAGATAAGAGTACATATTTTTCTATCAAGGAGTATCTGTATCAACAACGGCAAACGATCAATATTGTTAGAGTAATGTAGGATGGATAAGTTATCCAAGGCTATGACACAAAAAAATTTGGTGTATAAAGGAAACTTTCCAAGGCCTCCAAGAAGTAGATATTAGGAAAAGCTAAGAACCATAGACTATAGAATTTATAAATCACATTGTTTTCATGAAGTGTTTAACGTTTCAAACACAAATGGCAAAAACATTGAGCATTATTCGTCCTTTGACCTAGTGATCCCTTTCTTTGTTTTCACCTTGGTAGATCTTTGCATTTGGTGTTTGTCTACTTGTGAATTTGAGAGAGCTGTAACCAAAGGCAAAAGGTAGTCAACATAATATGATTTCTTGATTTCTATAGCCTAGGGTGAGAAAAGGAAAGATACTTATGATCATCTTCATGATTTTCCTTGGATCACATTCTTTGTTATTACCATGGTAGGTCTTTGCATTTGGTGTTTGTCTACTTGTGAATTTGAGAGAGGTGTGAACGAATGCAAAAGGTAGTCAACATACATAATATCATTTCTTCATTTCTATAATTGATGATGAAAAAAAGGAAAGATACTCATGAGCATCTTCATGATTTTCCTCGAAACTTAGGCATACATATGAAATAGCATATGAGTCCTTGGAAACGTTGTCATTGATATATTGTGAGACCTTCCAAGTTCCTAGATAGAGCTTCTCACATCCTATTGATCGATGAGGAAAATTATCTCTAAAGAGGTTTGACAATATTGGCATTCATAAGAAAGTAACCATTCTCATGTGTGTTTGATAAGGGTAGTGGGAGTGAGTGATTCCAAAATTGAAATCTATTTTTCAAGCTATAACCTGAGTGGTTGTAGGGTGAGTAAAGCATCATTCCCACATATGGTCATTAGAGCATCCTCGATGCCATGCATAGAGAACATGGCATCGAGAAAACATTTTCGATGGACACACATAGATTTGTGGGCACGTGAATATATGCATGCATACGTACATACACACCCATTAGATGGTGCTTTACACTAGTAGAAAAGATCTCCAATACTTGTACCTGATGATTCCCCATGGGCCATAACTTTCTAACTACTTTTAAAAGAAAAAAAAAGAAGGTTTTGCTAGAGGCTTAATCTTCCCAGATTATCTTGAACAAATTGAAAGTACAAGTGAAGGCGAGCATAGGTACCCTAGGGACCTTTCGTATCCCACAAAGCAAGGTCTAAATGACTCAATTGACTTGAAGGCGATACAAGGTTTCAATTGGTTTCAAGTGGCCTATGGCCAATGTACTATCTTGTTGCTCGGAGGAGGTTGAACCCTCACCCCTGCCTCAAGAGGCGAAAGGTTCAACCAAACAACCCAACATGCATTGATCCTTTCTAGCTACTTGATTTGAAATTTCATGTATTAATTAATAACGGATAGTTTACATAGTGTTATGATAGTGTACTCTTTTGATAGACGTGTGGTGGTTAGGGGTTGATACTTTAGTAGATATATGTTTTGAACCACATGCTAAACTCATTCACACCCATATATCCTAATTCTCCCATAGTGAGATCGACTCAAATATTGTAACGATGGCTATTTATGGTGGTCTTGGAGAATTGAGTAACATGATGTCTCAAGGGAATCTATGTGCACTTGAATTGTGACTTTATTCACCAAGTATTTTATTTTATCTTCTCACAACGCTCCTATCGATGCATAATTTTTTATATTTCAATGTAAATGATCATAGATTAAAGTGATGGTCTTAACAAATACATGCAATACTCAAACTAAGTCCACTTTGATGTACTCATTTTGCACTATTATGCATGATGAGAAGTTTCGTTGTACTGTCTTTTATGCATGACTCTCCATACAATGTTTTATCCTAGTTGAGAAAAAAAATTATAGAGGAAGTTGAGTTGAAGTCTCATCTAACTAGGGTTGAATATATCCTAGTTAAAAAAAAAAGGTTATAGAGGAAGTTCAATTGAAGTCTAATCTCTCTAGGCTTGAACATATTGAAAGAACATCTATACAAGTGAAGGGCATAGTATCCATGGGACCCCTTGTATCCCACAAAGTAGGGGTTAAACTGTTGAAGGATCACAAAGAAAAGGGTTGCTTGAAGGCACCTAGTTTCAATGACTTGAAGGCATTACAAAGGTAGACTAGCTACAATGGACCATGCATGTCCAACACTCTGCAAGAATCAAACACACAACCTCTACTTTAAGAAGTAAGTGCCCAAACAACTTGCCTATGGAGCATGAACAAATGTTTAGTTTTATCTTAGTTTTATTTATTCATATACAAATGCTTTACATATATATTACATATATGTGTGTATATTATACACACAAATAACGAAAAGCAGACCTGATGTCTCCGATCATAGATTGAAAAGTACACCATAGTGTTTATTTTTCTGCCCCTTTTAAACAATCATGTAGCCATCAACATTATTATGCACGAATTCACTAGGTGAAGCAAGGTAGGAACTCATACACTCTCTATTGGAGCTGTATAACACATACTTACTTGGTTTTTAAGTTAATAGTGATTGGTGCAAGTAGATATTTTCCTAACTATAGTTCAAGTTTAAATATACAAATGCTTACATCCATAGTTATATATACGTTGTTATATATATATATATATATATATATATATATATATATATATATATATATATATATATATACATACATACATACATACATACATACATACATACATACATACATACATACATACATACATACATACATACATACATACATACATACATACATACATACATACATACATACATACATACATACATACATACATACATACATACATACATACATACATACATACATACATACATACATACATACATACATACATACATACATACATACATACATACATACATACATACATACATACATATATACATACATACATACATACATATATACATACATACATACATACATACATACATACATACATACATACATACATACATACATACATACATACATACATACATACATACATACATACATACATACACACACACACACACACACACACACACACACACACACATACATACATACATACATACATACATACACACACACACACACACACACACACACACATATATATATATATATATATATATATATATATATATATATATATATATATATATATATATATATATATATATATATATATATATATATATATATATATATATATATAGCTTGGTATAATATATATATGTATATATAATATATTTGAATATAGATAGTGACCATTTTCCACTAACATCTCTACACTTAGTTGCACCCAAGATTTTTCCATTTAGTTGCACCCAAGATTTTTTCCAAACACACATGTAAGCCTTGAAATTTTCCATAATATACATACACATAATGTCTCTATGTACATATTGCTTTGTAGTTCTATATACAGTTGTGCATGGATTTTGTCCTGAATATACACTTAATCTTTGAACTTCTTAGAAATATATATACACATAGTTATGTTTATATATGAATGCATGCACTCACACACATGATACATATTTAGATAGATACTTTTTTGAGAACATAAAAATGATTTTTTATATACATTCTCTTTCGGTCAAAGACAAAAAATACATGATTGTATATCTCTCATTAAATGATTCCATGGACCTCAACTCTTTCTCAAAATAAAGATTTATAGGATTTACTTTCAAAGTATTCTTTTCCATTTAAACTAATGGATGTGTGAAGGTGTGACCACGGTAACAATTGTGCATGGTTGTTGTACCTATTCACCCCTTTCATTTCATTACTTCGTACTAATGGTGTGCTTGGTTTAATGCTATGATTTTCAGCTTGCATGTTCAAAGAGTTCAAGTGGAAAATTCCAGAAGACTTTTAAAATTGGCGTCCATACCTTTTTAATGGGCATTGAACCTTTATGATTATTGCGAGAAACATTTAGAAATAGAGTTTGGATTTTTAATTTATATTTTTAATTTGTTTATTGTTTTGTCTTCTGAATCTTGTCACTACTTGACCTAGAAATTTATCATAATTTTGATCTTGTATCAACTTTGAATGGTTGTTCATGATGCACATACATATTTATTCTTTCTCCCTAAGGCCCTCTTTTTTTGGGGATGTGCATCATCAAGTTTATCATAATTTTGTACTCAAGGCCACACAAATACTTACCCCTAAGCTAATAGAGAGCCCTTGAAAAATTTAATGTACTTTTTCTTTCCATCTCTTCTTTAGTTTCTCTTGGTACTTCAGTATTAATTGTGTTTTCCTTCTACACATTTAAATATATCAACTACTCATGTATATAGCACATTTGGATAAACACTTTCTATATAACTATTTCAGAATATTTTATACCATTTCCAAAACATTTCTTGAACTTGTATAATCTCTTAAACACATTCTTGAACACATTTTGAACCATCATTATTTGTATATAATTTTTGCATGGTTGGGAGGTGGTTCATATGGTGCATCACCCTCCACTGTGTGACTCATCCTTTGCAAATGGGGTGGGTACATACATACACACATGCATACATGCATGCATACATACATACATACATACATCCATCCATCCATCCATCCATACATACATACATACATACATACATACATACATACATACATACATACATACATACATACATACATACATGCATGAATGCATGCATGCATGCATGCATGCATGCATGCATACATACATACATGAATGCATGCATGCATGCATACATACATACATGCATACATACATACATGCATGCATACATACATGCATACATACATACATGCACACATACATGCATACATACATACACACCTAGTAATAACTTTTCTATTTTCTTTGATGATTGTACACTGGTAAAACCTAAAGTTGGAAATGGAAGATAGAAAAAGCTTATGAATATGGAGTTTCTAGAATAATAGAGAAAAACATCTTTTTTGCAATTCCGAGGAAAGATTATGTAAAAAGTACATCTTTAGAGTTTGAAAGTTTTTCTTTTTGAAAAAAAATAATATATGGCTTTTTTGCCTCCTATGATGTAACTTGCAAAAATCTTTTTTAAAAAATGAAGATGTGAATTCTTATCACCTTCACATCCATGTCTTGATGAAAATTCTAATTAATATGGATTTTGGGTCAAATACTTGGTGACCTTTCACTCGTTATGTCCAAGTTCTTCTATTTAATGGTGATAAAAAATTTAGTTTCTTTAAAGGAATATATATATATATATATATATATATATATATATATATATATATATATATATATATATATATATATATATATATATATATATATATATATATATATATATATATATATAATGAATAGAAAGGGACTCTTAGGGAATGGATAAAGTTGAATACGGACTAGTTGTTTTGCATCTATTACCTAAAAAATGGATCAAAATTCTTTGGATTGACATACAAAACTTATAAGAAACGACATCAATTTATTGCTACCTTCCAGAGTTTTTGACACCATTTGTACACCAATAAGTCCTTTATCTAGAGACTGTCCAAATCTATTGTCGAATTGAAAAAAATGGAGATAAATTCTTCACCAAGCTCTTGTAAGACAAAAACATTTAACGCCACCTCCCAAAGCTTGGCATTGGACCAAGGAGGTAGTTCACGACATAGTGGATATTGAGGAGGGGTGTTAGATATACTCAATACTCCACCTCAAGTGATTGAAAATGATGCATGATGCTCTAAGTTTCAAGGCCCCTAATATGAGGAGAAGCCATTGTGAGAGCTCAGACATTTGCAAAATTTTAACTTCCAAGTTAGATGAGGTCTATGTGTGACGGTTGATGGTAATAGATGATCTTTGTGAGCCTAGCTATGAGCTTAGGTAGGGCATAAAATTTCAAGAAATCGAGTTTCCATTTAAGGCAAAAAATAAAGGCCTTGTGACACTATGTGATTTTCCCATAGGAGCTTAATGGGGGAAGTGCAGAGAGGGGTTTCCCTCTTTTGCAAGGTCTCAGGGGTCTATCCCCTCCCCCCCCCCTGCGTACACAACTGAGGCACTAGGACTTCTAATCAAGGAGATATTGTCCGATGATATATCTTGATCAAGTATTTTTACGATCTTTTGGTATTTTTATCTTTGAGTGTTTCGGTTCGGTGCTTAGATCTCTGTTGTTCTGGTGTTCCATGTTCTAGTGTTCATATGTTATGGTGTTTTCGTGTTTTGAATTTTACATGTTCTGATGTTTCAGTGTAATCATGTTCTAATGTTTGATTGTTCTTGTGCTTTTTGGTTTCTAAAGATTGTGGCCTCTCAAAGTTTTTGATACCATTTATGCACTAGTAATCGCTTTATTTAGAGTCTATACAAGATCACCATCTAAGCTCCATATTGAGAGTGCGTAGGTGGATAGTTCATTGTAGTTATAGTGCTCTTGGCAATTTGAGAATTCGAGTTCTCTATGTCTCAGTGTAGATCTCCTTTTGTCTACATTTTCTTCTCAACTCTATCTATTGATCTATTAGTATGTGATATTAATTCTATTATTTTCTCATAGTTATAACATCTAGTCAACCTTGGGGTTTGAAACCTAGGAAAGATCAAATTATTTATGACCACTACGTGGGATGATTCATTCTCCTTGTTAACTTTCGTAAGCATCTCGTATATTGAATTCCTTCTTCTTTGCTAGCCATGGTGCGCAGATTCTACTTCACCACGCAGACTCCTCCAATGATCATACAACCTTTTGAGGTACTTAACTTAGTCTATAAAACCTTTGATACAATGATTGTTGAGAGTAGGGAAGCAATGGAACCTAACTGCCTCACATGGAAGCGAGAAGCTTCTCCAAGCTAGGGTGCAACGAATGAGAGTGGAGGCTCACCCATGCTCATGGAGCAATGACAACAATGGCCAATGTCACAAGGAGCAAGGGGGAGCATCCTCCCAACCATGCACACATAGATATAAGTCCATAACCCAAGACCAACACCATTGCAGAAAAGGACTTGGATGAAACCAAATAAGACTTTCTTCCATTACCAAAATGGAGGCCAAGGCCATGGCCAAGGGACCTCCCAATACAGCAAGAGCTCCTCCTTATATAGAAGAGGAGGAGCTTAGCTCCAAGAGAGGCCTCCAAGTAAATCATAGACTTCATATCTCCAAGGGTCCAACACCCTCTCCCACCTAGGTCATCCTCGACAAAGGCAAGAGAAGAGGAGCTGAACCATAGTGTAGAAGTATCAAAGCCTCTCTGTTTTGGAGAACAATTTAAGTTCCAACACAATCTCAAGGGTGGCCCACAAATTTGTTGTTTCCTTCATAAAAAATCCTACAAAATAGAGAACAACCAGTCCAAGACAAGCTCCAAAATGAAAGAGAAGATCCCTATTTTCAAATGAACTTCACCATCTTAAAGATTAATCATGAAATCATGATGGATTGATAAGAAAAAATGAGAAGTGAAAAATAGGCATAGATGCACAACTCGTAAAGTCAAAACAATGTGTAGATGCAAGAAAAGTATAAGAGCCCATAAAGAAATATTCCTTGCATCCAAGGTGGTACTCATATTACCAAAATGCCATAAAAGCACGTGTTTCTCCCTCTTTCTTATGGGTCAATGAATCCCCCCAAATAGATAGCCGACCAAATCTTGAAAACACACATTGGTTCTTGGTATGGACACAATTCCAAAAGCATGGGCAGTCACAAAACCAAAAAACCAATAGGTGTCTGTAAATAGGACTACAAGAACCACAAAATATCCCTTAAAGGGGTGAAGCAAGAAGAACCCTTCTCGCACACATGAGAAAGTGAATCAAATAAAAGAGCATGCTTCAAATTAAACTTTTAAGTGCATGAAGGTATGCAAGCTGAGGCCAAACCCCAAAGTGGAACCAACATAACTCTCTATCCATGCTTGTCATGAAAATATAAGATCCCACGCCATGAAGTGATTCTCAAGTGATATTCTATTCATACATGCCCAAGGTCTATGAAGGTCAAACAAGCATGCTAGCAAGCTTAATAATAAAGGAAACCCCCAAGGATGTATAATGTTTAATGATGATAGACAAGTGCTTATCCCAGTAACATGTCCAATGAGCATAAAGGCACACTTTAGAAGCTTCTCAAACCATAGTAGCACTACTTGCATGAAGTGCATAACAAAAACCATGAGACACATCAAGCAAGGAAGTAAGAAGCAAACAAAGATCAAGCATCATAATGCATCCCCAAGATATGAGCCACCTCTTTATACCCAAAGTAAATTTTCTTTGGACACAATCCTCAAGTGGATGATACACATGATAGCCTTTACTTTCACAACTGTACCCAACAAAAATACATTTTACTGCTTTATCATCCAATTTTTTGCGATGTTGTTCAGGCACTAATGCATATGCCAAACAACCAAAAACACGCAGACGAGCAACAGATGGCTTGCGATCATGCCAAGCCTCATATGGATTAATAGACTGCAGCGCTTTAGTGGGACACCTGTTCAGTACATATGCTGCACACATGACAACCTCAAGCCAGAAACTATGTGGTAAAGCCTGACTCTTGACCATACACCTCGCCATCTCCATGAGTGATATGTTCTTTTGTTCAACAACTCCATTCTGTTGAGGTGTATAGGACACTATACACTGGTGTTTTATCCCATGTTCAACCAGAAATGCATTAAAATCAGAAGACATACATTTTCCCCCTTGATCAGAACGGAGGGTGCCCATTTTACATGCTGACAGATATTCAGCCAAAACCAAAAACTGTTTGAAACACATGAACACTTCGGACTTTGTCTTCAATGGATACCCATGCATGTCTGGAAAAATCAACGATGAAAGTCACGAAGTAAAGATAATTCCCAAAAGAAGGTGTCTGCATAGGACCACAGACATCACTACGTACAAGCTGCAATTTTTGAGTAGCCCGAACTGAACCATCTTTTGGAAAGGATGAACGCTGTATTTTGCCCAAAATACAGCCTTCACAAACATGTTTTCCAGGTGCCTAAATTTTGGGCAAAGAGGACACCATTTCAGATTTCTGCAGGCGTAGCAAACTAGCAAAATTCAGATGACTAAAACATGCATGCCAAAGCTTTGCATCTGACATAGCCTGAGAATCATTTACTACACATGCCAAATCATTTAGAGATCTTTCATAGTCTATGAGCTTATACAGCCCACGACATAAAATGCCAGAAGCAATAATCACATTGCCATTTGAGAGATCATGAACTGTACACCTGTCATCAAAAAATTTCACAACCAAGCCAATCTTGGCTAATGCAGAAACTGATAACAGGTTCTTCTTGATCCCTGGCACAAATAAAGCATCTAACAAAGTGAAAGAACTACCATCAGTAGTAGTCAAAATGATCTTACCAACTCCCATAACAGGCTAAGAGGAGTTGTTGGCGCATGTAATAGTATTCCCTGTAGGGGCAGGCTCGAGTGAAGAGAAGAAACTGTGCTGCGAGGTAATATGTTTGGTCTCCCCACTATCAAAATACCAAACATCTGAGTCTACTGCAGACATGCACTGCTCATGAGAAGATGGGTCAAAACTGCAAACAGTAGTAAACACCCATTCTTCTTCCTGCACAAGATTAGCAGACTCCGTTTTTGTTGTAGAGGCTTTTGGAACAACCATTCCAGCCTCTTTCTTCTTTGCCTCTTTCGCAGCCAGTTTTTGACAGTTCTTTATGATATGATCATTCCCTTTACAATACTTATAAAACAATTTCTGCTTTTCTGATTTTTTCTCATCTTTGTCTTGGTTCTTTGAATGTGCAACATTTGCAAATTTTTGCTTACTAGTAGAAGAGCTCCATTTTCCTTTGCCCTTCTGACTAGCCAGGAAAGATTGATCTGCAACACGCATAATGGACCTGTTCTGCCTGGAATGATCTTCTTGCAACAGTACAGAGACTAACTCCTCAAATGACAAGGCATTTGGATTGCCTTTTATCATCAACCGAAGAGTAGAGGCAACACTCTGATATGAGTCAGGAAGACCATTCAGAACGGTCTGCACAAGTGAGCTATCTGGTAAAACCTCATCAGCAGAAATCAACTGTTCCTTCAAGTCTTTGATCTTCGTTAGGAAACTGTCCATAGAATCACCTTCATTCATGTGCTCACTCTCCAATTGTTTTCGGAGGTAAGCAACACGAGCCTCATTCCTAGCTTGGTACAATGTGGTAAGTGTATCCCAAGCATCCTTAGCTATTCTGCAAGAGCGAATGTGAGGAATAATGGCATGTTTGACAGAAAAAGCTATCAATGCATATGCCTGGGCATCTCTGCCATCCCAGTGAATCTGCTCTGCAATAGGTGCAACAAAAACCATAGAATGATTAGGAATATGTAGAATGTCACCATCTTCGACACCTTCTGCATCACCTTCTGTACCTGCAGTTGTAACAGCTGCAGGTGTGATAGGACATTTTTCGACACCCTGCACAATGTTCCACAGTCCTTTTGCAACCAACACATGTCGCATCATATAAGCCCATATCGGGTAGTTGGTACCATCCAACTTATCCTCAACAACCAACATACGAAATACATCACTGCTTTCAGCCATGGCCAGTGATGAAAATACCTTGATGCAAAAAATTGACTATATCTCAAAAAGTTGAACAGAACTGCCCAAACAAATTCCGCTAGACCTGTAGCAGACTTTGAGACGCTTATACTGGCGAATAGAAACTGGTATATACCTTTGGCACAAAAAGACAAAATAGCTTGCACAACCGCTCGGATAGTGCGTTCGGAGGCCAAAATGAGATCAGATCGCGATTTTGGCACCACAAAGCAAAGCCGTTTTGATCTCTGAAACACCCTGACTATGCTCACCAAATTTCGTGCGAATCTGAGATCGCAAACGGAGGAGTGTCGACGGTGCCCTAGATGAAGTGACGACCTGCTCTGATACCAATTGTTGGAGTTAGATGTCTGCGGAAGCATGCCAACAACACAAGGAAGAAGAAGAAGCTTGGAGCACAACACAGAATGCTGAATGTATTACTAGAGAATGTACAAAGATAAGTAGCCCATTAGGGCAATAGGCGTATATAAAAGTTGGGGGAAAAAAACCTCCTAAAGAGGGAAAAAAATGCCCTGGCGGTCCTAGTGTGTTCACACACATCACTACTTAAATATATCAACATAGACATTTTATAATTCTTCTACCAAGTAATTTACTACAAGTAGGGATGTTGTGCTTGAGGAACATAGGTCATGGTATGATGAAGACAAACAGAAGGTAAACCTACCATATGATCTTGATTTTGATTTCCATCCATTAGGTAGCAAGCATGACACACAATTCCAAGATCTAAGAAGTGATACATATGATAACCAAGATGAAAGGGAAAAGAATTACAAGCTATGGAAGTTAAGAGGAAAGGCTAAGATGTAAGAATGTAAAGAATGCTCCAAGCATACTCCTAGAAGGTCAACAATAGAGAAGAGTAAAAAAGGCATGGATATGATTCTTTATTTGTTACAAAGCATTCAATTTACTTGGAAAAAGACTCAATTTCAGAAGAACCTTCAATATATGAAGAAGCAAAAGGAAACCCTAATTGGGAGAAAGCTATGAAAGAAAGAGATAGAAGCCTTAAAAGCAATAGACACTTGGGAGTTGGTTCCAATGCAAACTAATCAAAAGGTAATAGGTTGCAAATGGGTCTATAAGCTAAAACAAAATTTAGATATATGAGGAGGCCTTCTCACCAATTGCAAAGATTACTACAATCAGGACATTCCTAAGTGTCGTTGCTCCAAGAAATTGGAGACTACTTCAACTAGATGTAAAGAATGCATTTCTCAATGGTTGGATAAGTGAAGTGGTATACATGTCACAACCTCCAAAATTTGAAAACCCTAATTATACATCTTATGTATGCATACTCAAAAAGGCATTGTATGGATTGAAACAAGCTCCTTGAGCTTGTAATTTTAGATTGGTAACCTATCTACAAGATCAAGATTTCAATTCAAGCAGTGCAGAACCTTCTTTGTTCATCAAGAAGGATCAGAATGAAGTTATCTATTTTTCTGTATATGTAGATGACATAATTGTGACGGAAGATGACTTGAATGTCATACAAAGGATCAAAAGGCATATGCAAGAGGAGTTCAAAATCAGTGGTCTAGGTGAGCTCATATTCTTCTTAGGTATGCATGGACAGGCTATTCATCATGATGGATAGTGTCAATCACGATTGATGGTGTCAATCGTGATGGATAGAAAAACTGCAATCATTTTTTTTTGGAAATTTTGTGGATTTTTGATGTGCAAGGTCTCTCGTCTTTAGTGGCACACTTAGTTTTACCAAAAGGTTGATTTTTCTATCAATAGTGATTGATAGAGCTCAATGCCCTAGGACATGTCCAGAGATTTTTTGTACCTATTGGAGTTGTTGTAGCTGCAGTGGATGCTCGTACCTACAAGAACACTCAAGAAGCATGCAAAAACAATACCCCCAAAATTGCTCTCTCTCTCTCTCTCACACACACACACACTAGTGAAATGAGGAAATGGAGATGGAACCAAAATGATGAAGATGATGATGGAAGGAGATGGGGAGTAGAGATGGGGATGGTGATGATGAAGTAGGTAGAATAGTAAAAAATAAGAAATTACATATGTTTCCAACATCATGTCCCTACGTCTTACCTTCACACACTCGTCCTCAAAGCTCGATCTTGGCAACGGCACCAAATTTGGTGTCACTCTAGCACAATGGCAAGTACCAACATGAGGAGATCCACCTCATAAATTTCAATCCCTGGAGACGTGAGGACTGGTATGGCAACCATGAGCACGTGAAGGCACAAATGCATGAGTGAGAAGCACACTAGCATGCACACACATACACACATGCATGCTCACATGGAAAGAACAAAGAGAGGAACAATGGAGTGCTTTCTATTACTCAAAAAATCTCTTACAAAAGCTCAAATCTCTCGCAAGCTAGCCTAAAAAATGAGCTCTCTAGCCCTTTTCATAGTTTTTGACTAGCTTTTGGCCCTATCCAAACCTAGTGTCTAATCTGGTTAAAAATTAGCTTCCAGGGCTTATTTGAAGGCTCAAACGGAGTCTAAAAATTATGAAAATTGATACATAGGTACTTATAATACTCCTCAAGCTCAAGGACTCCTTGGCTTAAACAAAATGGAGTCTAATATACCAAAAATGATATTTACAATGTTGATGTAGTGATGAAAATCACTTTTGACAAAGATTTATCCTTTTTATCCTTTGAAAAATTGTATAGGCCTAGTTGTCAGATCTTCCTTGACTGCTCTGCCTGCTTGGTCCTTTTTGACTCTCCCTCTATTCTGACTCTTTTTGGCAGCTTCCCTGTCTTGTAACACCTTGGCTACCCTAGCTGCTACCAACAATCATCTCCATAAGTTTTAAGAACTCCATAACTTGGCTTTGATACCAATGTGAAGATCCTAGACTACACACATGAGGGAATGAGTGTAAGCCTTCATGTAACCTTCCATTATATAGATTTGTGGAACTAACCATGACCATTGTAGTAATTGGATTCCACCTATGCATGTGCAATCTCCACCACTCTTTTAGCAACTTCCAGTGGAGTCCATTAATGGTAGGTATACTCTCCACTTGAGTTAAGCCTCTCTAACTCAAGTTAACTCATATTAACTTGAGTGATAGGTTCGAGTTAACTCACATTAATTTGAGTGAAAGGATCTATAGCATCCTTGATCAAAATAGTGTCCCCATGAAACTCATGAGGATTGAACTGAATACCTCTTCCTTCCCATCCTTGAGATTTAACCACTAATGTATGTTTATAACTCAGTAGGGCAAAAAACGATAAAAAAAGGGTTGTGTAAGGATTTCAATTAGTTGTGCTTAATCTAGATTAAACTTGTCAAATCATTTAAAAAATTCCATGTAAGCTCATTTAAAAAGTATCTTATGAAAATTTTGAAGAGAGAGAAACTCGTGTAATAATCATGAAAACTTTGTGTGATATCTTATGCCTTGAAGTTTGTGCTCATTGGGCGTTCATCAAAATTCAAATTTTCCTTTTGGTCATGGACCTATATAATGTGTGCTTATGATGTCTTGCACTTTTTTACTCTACTTTCCATGGCAGGCCTGTTTCTCTCTTTCATGTCATTTTAGACACTTTCGCATCACTCTTCAAAGCAGACCATGGAGAACCTCAACCCAAACACTCTCACTGAGCTTTCAACCAACCGAAATCATTGTCATAAGTTCCATATCAACATTGTAGTTAGTCATGAGTATGCAACGACAAGAAAGGTATTCTGAAGGGCTCTTCAACCTTCTGAAGTGGATGGATTGCAAAAAGAAGGCAAAAAACATATCAAAATATGGGCAGATGGATCTGTTTATCGAATTGATCCACAAACTAGAAGGTATCCCCCTTTTCATAATCTTCATGATCTGATTAGATTTGTAGGAGATGGTGAGGATGGTTTACGAGACTATTGTTCAAGGCTGTTGGAGATTTCAAGGAATTATGTACAATACATAAACTATTTACAAAACAGACTACATCAGAGGGATTTTACATACGAGGCAGCTAGAATACAAATTATCCACTTTATCTTCTCAGTTAGAATCTTTCAAAAAAATGAAAGAAACTCCTATAGGTTTGAGAATGCAGTCAAAACGAGTAACACCTTTTCTAGATTTGAATGAAAAATGTAGCCAAAAGAAGAAAAGAATGAAAATTGTAAGAGATCATGTGACAAATGTGCTAGGTTTCAATATGTTGAATAGTTTTGAGTGCATACATTTTTGTAATGAAATTATGAGTCAAAATTATGTTTTAAGATTATTGAAACTGAAAGACAATACATGCTTGAAATGCTTTGTTTTCCAAAAACTCATGAAATAGATGAATTTGCTGCTAGAACCATCTCAAATTCAGGAGATTTGTGATGGTGTTGGAGTGAGTAAGAAAGTTTATAGAGCAATTTCAAAAGTTTGGTGTGAATTTTTAAAATTTAACAAAGTTAAAAGCTTTGGATTGCCTAGACCCCATCATGTAGGAAAGTTTTGGCTCTGTTTGAATAAGAAGATCACATGAGTATTTGGTGAATATAAACATATTCATGGTAACATGCCTTACAAAGTAGGAAAACAAATTATACATTTCACTTGCAATGCATTTAACAATATATGGATATATATAATAAGACTTCAAATATACATGGTACAGTTCTATAATATAAAAGAACATGAATGTTCTGGTCTATTGAAATTTGTAATCAAATTTGATGAAGCTGAACTTAAAAAACATCAAAAGATGGAGAGAATAAGTATTGCATTGATGAAGAGAGCTTTGGAATATAGCCTTGGGACATTGGATACTCCATCTCTCAAAGTACAATCAGAAATGGAGTTATGGTAGGTTGGTTGTGCTCAAGTTCCGTCCAAGAGCCATAAAACACTTAAATGGTTATTCTCACAGACAAACATTCCAAATGTTATTCAGAGGCATCATGCAAGAGAATTGTTGAATGTCAAAGACCACAGAAACTTTAAAGTTGAGTGGCATTTGAGTGGAGACCTAAATATGCTCAAATGCATGTTTGGTATAAGTGGGGGAGCAAATTTTAAGTACCCTTGCTTGTAATGCATGCAAAGTCCAAGCACAAGAGGATGGATTGCTAGAGCTGAGGCTGAGGAGGCTCCTTCCAAACAAAGTTTTATTCTTCATAACTACTCATCTTCTGCCATGATTTGAGATCCCATACTTCCAATAGCATTGACAAATGTACACATATGTACACTACATGCACAGTTAAGGATCATTGACAAGTTGGTCCGTCTCCACTTGGATTATGCATATTTTATCAAGCCTACAACTCTTGCAGATGTGTGCATAAAAAAATGTGAATCTCTATTTTAGAAATGGGATTTCATGGTGGTGATGTTCATCTAAGAAAAGATACAAAGCTTTCACAAAATACAAGTAATGTACTACAGGATGCCTCAACGGGAGGTGCAAAAGCAAGGATATTCTTCAGCAACCATGATGACAAACAACTAAATGCCATGTGGAATTGCTGGAAAAAATTTTGTGAGTTCATGACTAATGCAAAAAAACAAACCAAAAATAGCAAAAAATAGAATGGAGGTGTGGGTCAAACTAGATATTTTTTAAAAGATAATGAGGCAGCAGGTAACATCAAATAGCTATGTGACAGATTTCAAAAAGGCAACCACAGAGCTTACAAAAACCATCATAGAGGCATGGAGTGCCAAAGGCATAACATACTACTTGGTGAGTTTCAAAGATAATTTACTCAATTTATTTATTTTTAATTGAAATAAACATATGATGAAACTCTTCTGTTCTTCCAACATATTCTTCCTGTGCATGGTGCATTCTTCGCAAAAAAGGAAACACTTGCCATATAGAACACCCAAGGCATGGAAAAATATCATTATCAAGCAAGGAAAAGCTTCTTTAGGTGCACAAGGAAAGGAGGAGGAGTAAAAAAAGGTAATGCCTTCAAAGAGCTTTTTGATTGGTTCTTTAGAAGACAACAAAGGAGCTCATGCCAAATATTGTCATCAAAAGATTAGGACTACCACCAGACAAAATTGTTATGGATCAATATCACAAAATGAAAAAGATTACATTCCAAAGGAAGCCTTAATATTTGCAATGTCTTTTATTTCTTTGAAAAATAAACATGTCTATGTATGTACATTTCATGATGTAATAAACGTTGAATTTTCAAAACTTTCCATAGACCACATTTTGTGTGAGGTATGATGGATCACAGAAGCTTGTACATGACCGATCCAAGCGATTAGGGGCATCAAGAAGTTCTGGATGCCCCTAATCGCTTGGATCGGTCGTCATGATCAATCATTTTACAACACGACCAATACAAGCGATTAGGGACATCCGGGGATTTTCGGATGACCCTAATCGCTTGCATTGATCATGTTTCTTGAATGTAGAGTGCTTTGTGAAAGCTTTTTTACATTATTTTTTTTGCTTTTTAAATTTCTTCCAAGCTTTTAAAATCCTTTTTTATGTAGGTCAGGGAAGTTGTACCCTCACGATCAAGAGCAAAATGGCTAGAATCAAGATAAAAAGGGACCTTCTCCCCACACAACTAATCAAGGCCTTAATGCACCAGAGAAGTCTTAAAAAAAAAGGGTTTTTTACCATGTTAAGTCTTTGAGGGGGATAAAAAAGGCTCAAAAGTCTGTGGGACTCTTGATCCCTAGACTTCCTTTCATGAGAGTTGTCAAGCAAATTTCAGCCAATCTCTGTTCCATGATGAAGTCCACGTACTTCGTAAACATGAATGGCAAACTCAAGATCTTCTATGCTTGCAAGAAGCTTCAGAAGACTTTGCAATCGACTTCATGAATGATTCTTACTTGTGTGTAGCTCATTGTCACAGGGTGACATTAATGGCAAAAGATTATGTGATTGTATCAAGGTTCATATTTAAGTTTGACAAATCTATTGTGCCTATTGAGAACCATGATCAAGAGCTCTTTGATATTCTCAATATACCTCCAACACGAGCACCTAAGTCATCAATTGTAATTGAAGAGGTCCACCCTCAGGTCCCTCATGATCATGAAACAAGAAATGCAGCAAATTGTGAGGCGGAGAGGGAAAAACAAGGTTTGTTGTCAGAGGAAAATGTTATCCTAAACTAGATTCAGAAGCTGCAAAAGGAAAATAAAGAAATTCTTAAAAAAGGAGATGGGCAGGTGATAGTAAATGCTGCAATGCCATGGCAGGATGAATTCTTGCTTGATATAAGACCAGAAGACAACAAAATGCTGAGAGAGTTCAATGTTGAAATATCTGATAGTGTAGTCAATATTGCACTTAGGTATTATCTATAGGCCATAAAATGCTCATGTTTTCCTTAATTTGGTATTTCTTATACTGATTTATATTTCTTGAATTCTAGGGTCCTTTTGCAACAATGTGAGGAAGTAGTTTCAAGAAAAGTTTTCATCATAGATCCTCTTGTGACTTAGTGCTTTTTGTAAGCATGGAGATGTGAAATTCTTTCTGAAGAATTTTACAGAAGGGTAGAATATATTATCTACCCCTATATTGAAAAGTAAGTATTCATATTCATTTTGAAATAAGTAACATTTTTTTCAATAGAGAAGTTATTTTCACATATTACTCATTGATAGGGGACACTAGAGTCTCATTATCATTGACTTCAATGAATATCAAGCACTTTTCATGAATTCTCTCCAATCACAACATAGAAACCACAAAGTGTAAGCCTTGCCATACATTTTGTTGCGTTTTTTTTTTTTAGCCTTGCCATCCATTTTGAATTTAAGTTCACCTTGCAGTGCTGCTAAGCTTCTCAAAATGCATATTGATAAGAACTTTCCAGGAATTCCTAAATTGAATGAAGAAAAAAGGTTTGGATACATTCAAATACATGTGCCATTATAGAAAGAAAACACCTCATGTTGCTGGAGAGTGATTGCAAATGCAGTAAGGTTCTTGGAAAGAAGTTTTTATAGTCCTGAGTTAAACTTGTCAGACTATCCAGATGCATGGGTCATCTTGATTATGGAGAGAGAAATAAATGCCATTATGAAACATGCAGTCTGCCCTTATGATCCAGACTCACCTCCACACCACCACCAGATAAAAAGAAGTCTGAAGGAAAGAAGAAAGGGTTTCTTCTTCACTCCCCATTGAAGCATGGGCCAAAGATATAAGAGTAGAGGTGAGTCCTCCAAAAAGGGCTAGAAGCAGCACAAATGTGAGGCTCCAAAAAGGACAGAAAACAAAGGTGAAACAATATATTTTTTGAACGTAAGATTGTAATCTAATGTGTAACCAACATATGTTGGAAGATTGAGTCATGTACAAATTGTATGTAATTTTGCCAATCTTCATTTGGAAGATGGTCATTGTAGCTATATTTATATGCCTTGAGTAATATAATTTTGAATTGATCCTCTTGAGAACTAAGCAAAAGTGACTTCATTGCATGGTTCAAGCAAAATCGAATTGATTGTGTCATCAAATGTTGACATTTTGTGTGTTTTAAGTTTTATTCTTGTTGAAAAGTTAAGTGTGAAGAGGATAGAGACGTTTTTATGACATGACCGATACAAGCAATACAGGCGATCAGAGAATTTTGGATGGCCCATATCGCTTGTATCAGTCGTGTCATCCATGTTTTCCATTTTTTCATACCATCCTCTTAAGGAAACTATGTAGAAGATGAGTTGAGATGGAAAGTGGTATTGCTCATCAATCAAAGCTTAATGTGAAATTCACGTTTTGAAGCATGTTTCGATAGTTTGTAATACACAACCGATTCAAGCGATTAGGACGATCCGACAAGCTTAGATTGCCCTAGCTGCTTGAATCGATCATCTTCTCTAATCTCATCTACATTGTAATATGACTAAACTTCATGCTCTACATATTTTGAATATCACTTGAGTTGGAATTTGCATCAGGTTCTCCACCCTCTTTAATATTCCTAGTTATGTGCACCATGGAGACTTTCTCATGCATACCTTGAGGCCAGACAAGCATTGAGAATTTCTAATGTGTACCTTGGATAGACTCAAATACTGAAATTGAAACTAGTTATTCACATTGTTTTTGTTTTCTGTAATAACATGTTTTTAAAGCATGCTACAGAAAGATGAATAGGCAAAAGCCATTGAATCTTTATCCTTCTCGAAATTCGGCTTGCTGACATTGCCTTTTGGATATCAAATTTCATTTTGCATAGAAAACTTGAAACTGTTGAATGATCAGGAGCATCCCAATCTAATGAAGAGATGCAAGGAGCAAGCAGATGTACTAGATTTCCATAAGAGCTCCTCTCTGATGGCACCTGATGATCTGCAAAATGGACAAATAACTCTATGGTATTGAAAAATTGAATAGATTTGTCTACATACATAAGTTATGCATATTCCTTATGAAGAACTCGAGTGTTCCTGTTAAACATTCAATAGGTTGCCACTCCACAATATTGGAAGGAAAAATATCTGCAATACAAGAACATATATGTTATTATGCAAAAACAACTAAAATGATAGAAGAGCATTATAAAACTTCACTTATAGTACGAAAGAAATTGCAAATGATTTTCTAGAACAAGATCCTTAGCATTGTACACATGTTGTACTCTTGCAAACCAACCGCATCTCTTCAATTTGAAACTGAGAATACGTCCCCTCCAATGGTTTCTTGTGTCATCTCTTTTAGCACTCTTGACTTTATGGGCACCTCCGCAGCTAGGAAGCCTAATTACCCATTCATTTACCGTCACAGAAAGAGGTTTCCACAAAGAATCGCTATTGTAAACCTCACATGAGGTTACATGATTGGAAGGATGACGAGAAGAAGCCATTCAAAATTGAGAAGAAGAAGAAGAAGAATGTTCAAAGCGAGAAACCGACATTCACAAACTTTGCGAGTATTTATAGATAAAAAGGCTTTGTACATGTGGAAACTTTTGATTTGATGTAAACCCTGTTACCGAATGACCATGGAATTTTGTGAACCCAAAAATATTTCGTATCTTAAAAAATCAATTCCTTCTTGGAAATTTAAAAATATGCATTGTATGGTGTGCAAAAATATATTGTTTTGCATCAAACCAAAAAATTGTACAATGAATACAAGAATCTTCATCACTTTCGTGGCACTTTTAGAGCATATTGTCTTACGAAAAGAATTTCTTCATATGCTTAAAGGAGACAACAATGTTATATTCTTGTACACGTGGAAAGAATCTATTTGTCAATTTCCTTAATTCATCATTATCAAACAACCTCTTTTCAGCCATTTTTCACCCTAATGTATATTCATTAGAAGTAGATAATGTTAAGATTAACTTGAGTTTTGTCAAGCTACTTTATAACAACATAATTTTTATCGAAAAATCAAGTTTCTATAGCTCTCTAATTTTGTAAATAGATATTAAATGTCATCTACTATTATGGGAATGATTAAATAAGTAGACCTACAAACTTTCAGGGGTGATGCCTTTTCATGAAAACTAGGCGATATGAGTAAGACTGATTGGCTAAACCTAAGCAAGATTCATGATCGGATGAGTGAATTGAAGAGATAATAAGCAAGATTCATGTCAAGATGAGGGCATTGAAGTGATAATAAATTCTACTAAAATAAGCAATGATCTAAGTAGGATGTATACACAACTAAAGAGTTTAATGTAATGGATTTTAGACATTGCTTTCCTTGGATGACGCACCACTTCAATAGTGTTATTCACTTTGTAAACACATAGTGATACCAATGTCCTTTGAATGTTAGCCCAATTATGATTCAACCTCTCTTTGATTGACGTGAGTTATGCATCTTTGATTAGTGTGTCTCTTCAAAATCTTCAATGTGAACACTCACTTTTGGGGTATTCAAACACCATGGAACGCATTCCTTGGGATTCTAGCAATTCAGATTCTTCATGTGAAACTTCAAAGGGAATTAACTACTTTTAATGAGATTCTCACAAGAACATTGTTGGAGTGATATGGAAATGGTTCCATTAAAAGCTATTGAATTTTGGAGTGCTGGTACCTTTTAGTATTCAATGTATGTACTGTATTCTATGTTGGAACATCAAGGTTACACTATGCTTGAGGTGGATTTGATCTACATCAAAGGCTATCACATCGAAAGAATATCCATTGGAGAGTTCTTTTTCTTATGATCACTTATTGCACTTTTTAAAAAAGATTTTTCATGGATCTTTTACCATTGCAAAAGCCTTGAGCTTTACACATGTAAAAGTAGAAAGATAGAGCATAAATCCCACGAATTTGTGGTGGCCAAGTTGCATTCAATCAAGCAATCAATCACCTAAAAGTAGATCAAACTAGATCTTCACTTTTCCTAGATTGTGGGAAAGTAAATTGATTCCCTCCAACAACCATTCCCACCTTCATTTGAATTCAAAATCCACTTGAAGAAGTCTTGGATCACTTCTAGAGTCTATATAAAAACTTGAAATCACTTGTACAATACTTGGAAGCAATATACATACACTTGTGACCATCATTGTCTTGCTCCTTCAATTTTTTGCATCATCTTCTTCGCCAACAATAATCTTGCAGAGGCCATTGCTCTCTTTACGGAGCTTCTTTCTGCGATGTTGTTCAGGCACTAATGCATATGCCAAACAACCAAAAACACGTAGATGAGCAACAGATGGCTTGCGGTCATGCCAAGCCTCATATGGAGTGATAGACTGCAACGCTTTCGTGGGACACCTGTTCAGTACATATGCTGCACACATGACAGCCTCAAGCCAGAAACTATGTGGTAAAGCCTGACTTTTGACCATGCACCTCGCCATCTCCATGAGTGACCTGTTCTTTTGTTCAACAACTCCATTCTGTTGAGGTGTATACGGCACTGTACACTGGTGTTTTATCCCACGTTCAGCCAGAAATGCATTAAAATCTGAAGACATATATTCCCCCCCTCGATCAGAACGGAGGGTGCCCATTTTACATGCTGACAGATTTTCAGCCAAAACCAAAAACTGTTTGAAGCACATGAACACTTTGGACTTTGCTTTGAGTGGATATACCCATGCATGCCTGGAAAAATCATCAATGAAAGTCACGAAGTAAAGGTAATTTCCAAAAGAGGGTGTCTGCATAGGACCATAGACATCACTATGTACAAGCTGCAATTTCTGCATAGCCCGAACTGAACCATCTTTTGGAAAGGAAGAACGCTGCATTTTGCCCAAAATACAGCCTTCACAAACATGTTTTCCAGGTGCCTCAAGTTTGGGCAAAGAGGACACCATTTCAGATTTCTGCAGGCGTAACAAACTAGCAAAATTCAGATGACCAAAGCGTGCATGCCAAAGCTTTGCATCTGACATAGCCTGAGAATCATGAACTGCACATGCCGAATCATTCACAGATTTTTCATAGTCTATGAGCTTATACAGCCCACGTCATAAAATGCCAGAAGCAATAATCACATCGCCATTTGAGAGATCATGGACTGTACACCTGTCATCAACAAATTTCACAACCAAGCCAATCTTGGCTAATGCAGAAACTGATAACAGGTTCTTTTTGATCCCTGGCACAAATAAAGCATCTGACAAAGTGAAAGAACTACCATCAGCAGTAGTCAGAATGATCTTACCAACTCCCATAACAGGATAAGAGGAGTTATTGGCGCATGTGACAGTATTCCCTGTAGGGGCAGGCTCGAGTGAAGAGAAGAAACTGCGCTGCGAGGTAATATGTTTGGTTGCCCCACTGTCAAAGTACCAAACATCTGAGTCTACTGCAGACATGCACTGATCATGAGAAGATGGGTCAAAACTGCAAACAGTAGTAAACGCCCATTCTTCTTCCTGCACAAGATTTGCAGACTCTGTTTTTGGTGTAGAGGCCTCTGCAACAACCATTCCAGCCTCTTTCTTCTTTGCCTCTTTAGCAGCCAGTTTTGGACAGTTCTTTATAATATGATCATTTCCTTTACAGTACTTGCAGAACAATTTCTGCTTTTCTGATTTCTTCTCATCTTTATCCTGGTTCTTCGATTGTGCAGCATTTGCAGATTTCTGCTTACTAGTAGAAGAGCTCCATTTTCCTTTGCCCTTCTGACTAGCCAGGAAAGCTTGATCTGCAACGCGCATAATGGACCTGTTCTGCCTGGACTGATCTTCCTGCAACAGAACAGAGACTAATTCCTCAAATGACAAGGCATTCGGATTGCCTTTCATCATCAATCGAAGAGTAGAGGCAAAACTCTGATATGAATCAGGAAGGCCATTCAGAACGGTCTGCACAAGTGAGCTATCTAGTATAACCTCATCAGCAGAAATCAATTGCTCCTTCAGGTCTTTGATCTTTGTAAGAAAACTGTCCATCGAATCACCTTCATTCATGTGCTCACTCTCCAACTGTTTTCGGAGGTAAGCAACACGAGCCTTATTCCTAGCCTGGTACAAAGTGGTAAGTGTATCCCAAGCATCCTTTGCTGTTCTGCAAGAGCAAATGTGAGGAATAATGGCACGTTTGACAGACAAAGCTATCAATGCATGTGCCTGGGCATCTTTGCCATCCCAACAAATCTGCTCTGCAGTAGGTGCAACAGAAATAGCAGCACGAATAGGAATCTGCGGAATATCATCTTCGACACCATCTTCATCAGCTCCAACACCTGTATTTGCAGTACCTGTCGTTACAGGTGTAACAGGACGTCTTTCAACACCCTGCACAATGTTCCACAATCCTTTTGCAACCAGTACATGTCGCATCATATAAGCCCATAATGGGTAGTTGGTACCATCCAACTTATCCTCAACAGCCAACATACGGAATACATCACTGCTTTCAGCCATGGCCGGTGACTAAAATACCTTGATGCAGAAAATTGACTGTATCTCAAAAAGTTGAACAGAACTGCCCAGACGAGTTCTGCTAGACCTGTAGCAGACTTCGAGACGCTTAAACTGGCGAACAGAAACTGGTATATACCTTTGGCACAAAAGGACGAAATAGCTTGCACAAGCACTGCGATAGTGCGTTCGGAGGCCGAAACGAGCTCAGATCGCGATTTCGACACCACAGAACGAAGCTGTTTTGATCTCGAAAACACCCTGAGTATGCTCACCAAATTTTGTGCGAATCTGAGACTGCAAACGGAGGAGTGTCGACGGCGCCCTAGAAGAATCAACGACCTGCTCTGATACCAATTGTTGGAGTTAGACGTCTGCGGAAGCACTCGAACAGCACAAGGAAGAGGAAGAAGCTTGGAGCACAACACACAAGACTGAATGTATTACTAGAGAATGTACAAAGATAAGTAGCCCATTAGGGCAATAGGCGTATATACAAGCCGGGGGAAAAAAACCTCCTAAAGAGGGAAAAAAGTGCCCCGGCGGTCCTAGAGTGTTCACACACATCACTACCTAAATATATCAACAAACAAGTGATGGGTCTCCAATTGTTGAGAGCATCTTTATTTCCTCTCTTGTGGATAAGTCTAATCACCCCAATGTTAATGTGAGAATGGAGATATCATTTACTGACAACCTCTTCCCAAATCAAAAGAATGTAAGGAGCAAGAAATTCATTCAACATCATAAAAAGTGCATTAGGCAAACCATCAATACCAAGAGATTTACAGGGTTTCAATTTATAGATGGTTTCTTTGATCTCACTGGTAGTGAGGGGCAGGTCCAAGATGGGAACCAGGCTTTCAGGAATCATTGTTTTCCTTTTCATAGCAATGGTAGCTCTGGCCCTCTGGATATCCTCCCCACACTTGGGAGAACGAGAGAAAACATCCACAAAGAAGCTTTTGGCCTCTTGTAAGGACTCCTCAATGTTGATAGTATGACCACCTTCCTTCTTTTTTATAGGAGGGATAAAATCCCTAACTTTGTGCTTCTTCATCAAAGAGAACATATGTTTATTGTTTCTATCCATCTTCCCACTCCAAAATTCTTTAGCAAAATTCTTTAGAAGAGGCAAGAGACTAGCTAGCCTCAAGATATTCCTCTTTGCACAATCTCAAAGAAGTGTCATGATACTCTTGAGAATTAACATCCAAGGTACTTAACTTATCGACAAGGGAGTTTCTTCTCTTGGCCCTCATTTCCTTAGCACACTTTTTAAAGTGAGCGAACAAACGTTGAATATCTCTAATAGAATTGTCCCAAGCTTTGCATGGGGAATCGCTCCTACAAAAGTGAAAAGAAATGATTTTTTTAGTTTGGGATAAAACACTCTACACTTTGAGCAGGTTACAGTCTAACTTCACACATGTTAAACATATTACAATTTGCAACTTTTATTTATGAAGATATTATTTCTTTGGTTGTAGATGATATTGCTAATGCTTCGAATTATTCGGTGACCAAGACAAAAATTTTCTCTTTCACATTCTTCTTGCATGTCCTTGTTCTACTTGAATTTGCAAATGCTACTATGTTTTAACTTTAAAATTTCAATTCCTCCACAATGTCTCCTAGAAAATGTATTGCATATCTGATTGTCAACGTGCAAGCTCCCAACTTTAAGATTTAAAACCGACAAACAATAGGGTCTATTATAGATGCTAAAAAACATGTAAGATTTAAAACCGACAAACAATAGGGTCTATTATAGATGCTAAAAAACATGTAAGCATAAATGAAATACATTGTGTATGTGCAGGTTGTCGTGTGCACAATAGCTTTAAAAATCTTCAATGTTCAAGATGACTATGCCAATGAGCTGCAATTCGCAAAGAGGATTAAAGTTTTTTAAGGCCACATCGAGAGAAGAAGCTTCTTGATCCATCTTCCATAATGGAAGTTTGTTTGAGCAAAAGCTTCATGAATTATTACTCACACAAAGCCATAAAGTATTTTTGTTGTAACTTGTGTTCATGCACAAGTAAAGAAATACTCCCAATTCCCAATGTCACTGCTCAGTGCTCACTACTAAGTATACCATGAGCACCAACACTTTCAGACGTCCAACCTTGCACATTGGATTGGGGAACTGCATGAATAGTTGACCATTATATGATTATAGTCTATGCAATTGTGCAATGCTTAAGATTCAAGACTTGCAACTCATGAGGCAGGATGCACAAGTAGGTAGTAGAAAATGAACTCATATGGAATTCGCAATTCTAACTATTGAGAAGATGAGAATGCGTCTCCATTTTGTATCTCGAAGATACTCCATTTCAATTTTATATTGTATTTCATTGTATTTGAATACTTTGCCATTTGTATTCATTCTCCTTCAAGGGGAATTATCTCACATATGATGTCATTTAGAGAGCCCTCTCCAAATCTATATAAGGGGAGCCTCTCCCCCACTTGGTACTTGGTAAGAATCTTGAGAAATCTACTCCATGCTCTTGACAAGCTCATTTCTAATCCACGTGAGTTTACCCATTTCTTGGTCTACTCACTTTGAGTCTCACAATTTTTTTACTTTGTGAGCACACTCTTCTTTTCATTTTGCTTCTACACATGCATCTCTTCATGGTATCTGAGTGCTAGGTGGAGGTTTTGGTGGTTCTTTGCTGGTGCTTTTGGTGGCATTCTTTTGGTGGTGAATTTATGACATCATCTACCTCATTCTTTGAGAGCATTTTAAATCTTTTTGCCCTCCCAACCACCCTTTTACACCACTCTTTCCCACCCTCCCACTTATTTTATTAGATGTACTTCATGATCTTACAGTTTCATTTTGCTAATTTTTCCCACCGCAAGTGTGAACACCTTGTAGTATTTTATTGATCTATCATCTTACAGTGTTGAAAAACACTCTTAATGTTTGTTTAATAGTTATTCACAAGAGTAATTTGTATTATTACAACCATAGAGCCTCTGTATACTACTCGAGTTTATGCCATCCCTTTAGGACGTGCCAAAATACAACCGAATTGTCTTACACGACAATCAAAGCACACCTAAAAACATCACTCCTCTATAGTGGGATGACTCTGTTGCACACCAAGGCCCATTCCCCATGGCATTTTCAATAGAGTTCATGTCTAGGTACATGGATGATTCCTCAGTATATGGTTGCAACCCAACATAAGATTTAGAGCCACCACCACTTGTAAAGCAATCGACAACTGGTCTTGACATCGGATGCGCTGTAGATTAGAAGCTCCACATAGTCATTGTGCACAACCAGAGCATCCAGGTTGCAGATGAAGCATTGAGACCTTCCCTAAGTTCATCTAGCTGAAGTTGGAGCTACTTTTTGCTCTTCTTTGCTTGCTGCTCCACAACTATGTCAATCCCCAAGCAGAGGAAGATACGGATGGGCGGAATAGTGCAGCGATAGTTCATGCACATTAGCAGAGAGAGAGAGAGAGAGAGAGAGAGAGAGAGAGAGAGAGAGAGAGAGAGAGAGAGAGAGAGAGACTCTATCTGTTGTGGCTTGGCTTCAGGCGCTCTTTTTGAGACACTAAAGAAAGGGCTTCAACACTCTCTTTGAGAGACTAAATAAAGGGCACAAGCTGAGGCATATGTAGACTGCAATCCTCTCATTCATACTTACCATTCAACACAGTCCATGAGTAGTGCAATAGATGTCTGCTACATCTCCTTAGGAGCTCATCGTAGTATGACAACATCTCTCCATCTTTGCTAGTCTATATATATATATATATATATATATATATATATATATATATATATATATATATATATATATATATATATATATATATATATATATATATCGAGAGAGAGAGAGAAGAAGCGACTAACATAAGAGATGTGTCACGTATATACACTATATAGTTTATCCTTGAATTTGTGATATCAGTTTTGATGTCAAGATATTTGTTCAGTTGCAAGTTTCACATACGAATTCATTTTGGATGACATCATTAATGATGTATTCTGTAAGCATTCATTTCATTTGATCGAGCAAGTTCACGTTCATCACACTTATCTTTGACTTAGCTAATTATTGCTTGGTCTACACAAAATGTGTCTATAGCCCTAAAGGGTATGTTTTTGAATATTAGAATTACGACACAACAAACATCCAAATGGTTCTTATCTCCATTGGACATACCAGTCACTTTAGAAATGCTATTTTTTGGCTTCTTCCTTTCGCACTAAGTATCCCACCCTATACTACACATATTCCCAAGGGTATTTTGACTTTCAAATTTAAGCACACCTATTGGCACTCCAAGTACTCAAGTACCCACTTTGCAAGGACACTTTGTATTCTCCAAGGGGTTTATTTTTTAAAGGTACCACATCCCCACCTTGGCACACCATTTGGCCCAAAGTGCCCCATATGTTGTAACTCAAGGAATATAAAAAAAGGCTTTATGCATGTGTGAGTTTGGGGAGGCTATTCTAAGCCCCCAAGGCTATTTCAAAGTGAATTTTTGGGCTAATCTAAGCCCCACACTAAGGTTTCAATAAGTGTAGGCCTACTCTAAGCCCCCCCCCCCTCCAAGGTATCAACAAGTATAGGGCTACTCTAAGCCCCCCCCCCCCCCCCCCCCAAGGCTTTCCATTTTTTTCAAGGGCTACTCTAAGCCACCCTACCCCAAGTATAATGATGTCAAAGAAAGAAGCAAGTTCTTTGTCCATGATAGATTATTTAACTTCCTTTATGCCCATATTTATGCCTAAGGAAGAATGCTTAGATGGACAACACTATAATCTATGGAAAGATATTATGCATGCATACTTGTACACAAATCCTCTCCATGAAGTTGTGAATGGGTAAGACCTAAACCAAATAGGGCCAGAGATTTAGACTCTTGGCATATTTGGAATGTCAAGGACAAAAGAGCATTAAGTCAAATTCTTCTAACATGTGATGAATTGACAAAGGATGATATCACTGCCTCTAAGATTCTAAAGAAGATTGGGACACATGTACTCAAGATACCATCACAAAGGTGATAGCAGAGTTTGAAGATTATCAAAGAAAGTTAGAACTTTATGGACGAAAGATCTCAAGTGAAGAAATGGCCATTGGATTTCTTAACAAGCTTCTTAGGTCCTATGAAACTTTTGTGACACTCTTCACAACACAGGTCAAGAACTCACTTGGGATGAAGAAAGATTCTCCATGACTCTAGGCAAAAGACTCAAGTCACACAAAAAACAACTATGAAGGCGAAAGCTACTTTCAACAAGGCTAAAGGTCAAAAAGGCACTACAGAGTCTAAGGACAAGGGCAAGGAGAAGTTTACTCGCAACTTTTGTAGCAAGCTTGGACACATAAACAATTATTGCTTCAAGAAAAAAAACAAGGATAAGTCCAAGGCTACTTGAAAGATCGAGCATCAAACTCATTACACAAGTGAAGAACATTTTCTTTCAACTAAATGCAAGGCACTTGTTGTATCCACTCCTAGCAAAGAATGGGCTTTTGATAGTGGGGATTCATCACAAATGTGCAATGGCAAAGAAGACTTTCATGAGCTTCCAGAGCACAAAGGCCAAGTTTATCTTAGAGATAACAACTATGCTAACATCAAAGGAAGAGGCAAAGTTATTTCTATTCATTCTTTACTTTGCGTGCAAGGTACCATTAATGGTAAAGTTGTTAATATTTTACATGATGACGGTAGTTCACATTATTTTATTTCTTATGCGCTATTGCAAGATCTTCAATTACATCCACTTCCTTCTATGTATAAAGTTAAGGTTGCATTTCAAGGAAATGGCACAGAAGACTTCCTTCTATGTGCAATGGCAAAGAAGAATTTCATGAGCTTCCAGAGCACAAAGGCCAAGTTTATCTTAGAGATAACAAGTGTGCTAAGATCGAAGGAAGAGGCAAAGTTATTTCTATTCATTCTTTACTTTGCGTGCAAGGTACTATTAATGGTGAAGCTGTTAACATTTTACATGATGATGGTAGTTCACATGATTTTATTTTTTATACACTAGTGCAAGATCTTCAATTACATCACTTCCTTCTATGTATAAAGTTAAGGTTACATCTCAAGGAAACAGATATAATGTTACAAGTGAAGTGCATAACGTTCAAATTTGTATAGGTTCTTTATATAGATGAATGCACATTCTTAATTACTCCTTTGCAGTCCTATGATGTTATACTTGGTATGCCTTTTTGTCATCATTATAATCCAATTATTGATTATCATACACACACAATGAGTTTTAAGTTTAATAATCAAGATATTTTTTTGTTTGCAATACATGAATTCCAACCATTTCCATTAATTAGTCATACTCAAGTAAAACTTGCATTTAGGAAAGGCTACAATTCATGTATTGTTTTTTCCAATAACATAGTTGATTAGACACGTACACTTCCTAATGCACATAAATCATTTATGGCCTCGTATAGACTTAATTCCTAGTAGCTATTCTCCCCATAAAGAACCTTATAGGCATAGGCCTTTACATAAAAAAGAAATAGCTAATCAAGTTAATCTACTCCACAAAGGACTTATAAGGCCTAGTTTGTCTCCCTTTGGAGCACATGTTCTCTTAGTGGAGAATGTTGCGAACTTTTGTTTTATGTAGGGTACAAGTTTCAAATTATGTAAATAACTTTGGGAAGTCTTCAAATACTTCAAGAAGGCTCATATTATTCATAAAATATAGCCAAAATACCACGTGATTTTTAGAACATGGTGAGTCAAATTAGTGAGTCACAAGGGAGCTGCAATGGTGTCCTAGTGGAAGGTCGATGTGGCTAGTTCTCAAAGTCCATCAATACTTTGCTTATTTGAGCACTTGAGTCATGTAATACCTCCACCCAAGTGTCTACCACGAATTTAGATGTATTATGAAGGTTTTAGATTAGTTTCCCATGCTATAAAAAGAGGAGAAAAGTCGTGATCTTGTGGGATGTCCAAGAGAGTCATATGTGTATCTCTATGCTGCTGTAGTTTTGTATGCAGAGATTGCAGAGCTTGTATCTCCCTCATTATATATCCAAATTACATGTTTGATAGCTCATTTGAAAGCTCTTACTGTCTACTTTCTTCCTGAAAATTTTCATAATCATTGGATATGTGAGATGAGAGAAGTACTCTCTGCAAGTAGTGTGTGTTCTCTGGTTTTACCCCCTGCTGAAGGTCTCCATTAAACCTCAAACTTGCAGAGGTCATATCGCCTTGTGTATGTATCCAAATCATGTGTTCTTTGGCTTGTTAGAAAGCTCTCAAAGGCTACATGTATGTTGGAAAGTTTAAGATCCATTGGAGTTGTCAATTAAGAGCAGTAGTTTCTGCAAGTGATGTGTGTCCTCGGATTCATCTCTGTTTCAAGGTCTTCATTAAAGCTGCATATTGCAGAGGTCATAGCTCATTGTGTATTTATCCATTTGAGGTCTTCTATAGCTTATTGGAAAGCTCTTAGAGTCTATTTTATGTATGTGAAAGAGTTTTGGAAAATTCTAAGTGAGTAAAGAGCAGTTTGCTCTGCACGAAAACTGGTCTGTGCATACAAGTTTGTGAAAAAGTCATCCAGGTCCTGTTGGGTTTCACCTACTTCTAGCTGTACTTTGGAGATCAATAAACTCCAACATTGGTATCAGAGCAAGTACTTGGAGGCTTGGAGAAGGTTATCATACCTTGATGAAGAATTTGAAGCTATCAAAGAAGCAGTTCATCATGAACACTACACAAAGGTAGAAGAAGATCGCAAGGAGGCATCTCAAGCAACATCCAAGCAAAGAAAGGTGCACATACCTCATTTACAAGGTAAATATTATATTTCTTCTCATCACACACATTGGAAAGAAGGCTTAAAGGAGGAAGCTTAGCATTTGTATTATGGGAGACCAACATGCACAAATAGAGAAGCTTGATAAGACCAATTATCAAGCATGGAAGTTTAGAATCACAGCATACTTGCAAGGTAGAGGCTTGTATGGTTTGATTGACGGCACATATATCAAACCCACATTACCAGAGGACCCAAATCAGCAACAATTGAGGGAGTTTAGACTTTGGAATGAGAGAGACAAAAGGGTTATATTCATTTTATCACAAAATATTCAAGATTCAATGGTAGGACACATACAAGATCTAGACACACGTGGAGATGTTTGGCTTGCATTGGAAAGGTTGTATGCTACAGGTACAAGAGCAAGAAAGACTCAACTCAAAAATGAGTTGAATAACATAAAGAAAGATACAAGGACATCGGTCAATGATTACATATTGAAAGTTAAAGAGATTGCAGATCAACTAGGATCAATTCAAGCTCATGTGGAGGACGACGACTTGGTTGCACATACTCTCAACGGACTCAAAGATGATGAGAGATGGAAACCCTTCATTACTTCAGTTTATGTCAGAGGAGAATTACCAGATTTTGATCAACTTATTGCCCTCATGGTCATGGAGGAGATGAATCTAAATGGTTCTACTTCAAATCAAAAAGGATCTCAAGGACAAGCTCTTTATGTAGGATCATCAAGAGGTGGAAACAGAGGTAGAAGAGGTTCAAATAGAGGTCGAGGAAGAAGGAGCGATGATCAAGGGACTTCAAGTGGCTTCTTCAACACAAGAGGAAGAGGAAGATCAAGTGCTAGAGGTACAAGAGGCTACTACAACTACAATCAAAGACAAAGGAGTGAAGATAAGAACAATTGATATATATGTGGAAGGTATGGACACTATGCCAAAGATTGTTATCAAAATGAAAATACTCAAGGTGGTAATCGAAGAGGAGGCTATTCAAGAAGAGGTAAACAACAAGGAAATTATGCAGTTGAAGGTAAAAGTGATGATTATGATTCTCTTCTTATGATGAATGTAGAAACTAAGATGAATTGCAATAGTGATGTATGGTATGTAGATAGTGGCTGTTCTAATCACATGTCTCATGATGCTTCATGGTTTTCTAATATGCATAATCCTTCATGTAAAGGTCATGTTGAAACAAGAGATGATACAACACATAAGATTATGCAAGTTGGAGATGTCGTTATGCAGGATAAGAGCAAGACAAATTGCTTGAAGGATGTACTTTATGTGCCAATGATCACTAAGAATTTGATGTCAGTTGGTCAAATGGTAGAAAAAGGTTTGCAAATAAGATTTAATCATGCAGGTTGCTTCATTGAGGATCCAAAGCAAAGGAGGTTAATTGCTAGAGGTCAAAAACAAGGTAGATTGTTTACATTCAAGGTAAACCCAAATCATACAAACTATTTCTCTTATGGTATGCATCGAATAGCAGAGCTTGATCTATGGCACAAAAGGATTGGACACATGAATGTACACAGGTTAAAGGAGCTATCAAAGAAGAGGATTGTTGAAGGATTACCTGATCTTACTAAGCAACATATGGTGCATCTTTGTGAATCATGTCAAATGGGTAAGCAGAATAGACAACCTTTCAAGCATTCAAGCTATGTAAGTGATGGTTTGCTAGATCTCATACACACAGATGTGTGGGGACCTACTAAAGAGGCATCCTTGGTTGGTAATAAGTACTATGTATCATTCATTGATGATCATAGTAGAATGACATTTTTGTATTTCATTAAACATAAGAGTGAGGTCTTTGATTGTTTCAAGAAGTTCAAATCATATGTCGAAAAGCAAACAGGAAGGTATATTAAGAAGCTAAGATATGATGGAGGGGGAGAGTATTTCTCTCAAGCTTTTACTGATTTTTGTACACCATATGAGGTATGGCATGGAAGGAAACCAAGTGTAAGTCATTTGAAAGTATTTGGTTGTGTATGTTATGTACATGTACCTAGTGAGGTGATATCTAAACTTGATGCGAAATCAGAAAAATGTATATTTATTGGTTATGCAGATACTCAAAGAGGATATAGATGCTATAATCCTCATACCAATAAGGTTGTTGTGTCAAGAGATGTAAACTTTGATGAATCACTTTCATGGTATGCAGATAAGAATTGTTTGCAGGTCATGGATGAAAATGAAGAAGGTGTGGTTAAAGGAGATGAATGCATAGTTCAGCCATCAGGAAGTTTAAATGATGAAAGGAGTGGTTTGGATGAAGAAAGAGGATCACCTTTCAATGGAAGATTAAGGCAAGAGTCACCTCCAAGTGTTAAAAGTAAAGGTAAATTCAAACTTGTTGAAGTTAATGATGAAGGAGAGGAAATTAGTGATGTATGTGAGTATGGAGAATCATCAATGGTTCCTAATAAGAAAGGAAGAGAATCTACATTGGAGGTAAGAAGAACTTCAAGAGTGAGTAAGCAACCTCAAAGGTATACTTATGAATCTTTCATGAATACTCATATGCTTTTATGACAAAAGTTGAGCAGGAAAATGAACCCACATGTTATGATGAGGCAAAAGGAGATCAAAAGTGGGAGAAAGCAATGAGAGAAGAAATGGAAGCACTACAGGATAACAAGACTTGGAATTTAGTTCCAAAGACACCAAAGCAAAAGGTAATTGGATGCAAATGGGTTTTTAAGATTAAAAGAAATAGTGATGGTAGTGTGTCAAGATATAAGGCTAGACTTGTAGCAAAAGGATATAATCAAACTCAAGGAGTGGACTATGAGGAAACATTTAGTCCAGTAGCAAACATGGCAACGGTAAGAACTTTGTTGGCTTTAGCTGCAAGTAAAAGGTGGAATATATATCAACTCGATATAAAGAATGCCTTTCTTAATGGTGAGTTAAATGAAGAAGTGTATATGTCACAACTAGATGGTTATGTGGATGCAAAATGTCCTAATCATTTATGCAGGTTAAAGAAGGCATTGTATGCTCTTAAGCAGGCGCCAAGGGCATGGAATGAAAGGTTGGTAAAGTATCTTATGATGCAAGGATACACAGCGAGTCATGCTGATCCTTCACTTTATGTAAAACATGTAGATGACATGTGTGTCTATGTATGCATTTATGTGGATGACTTGTTGATTACAGGGAATGATGCAAAAGAAATTGATGAGATAAAAGGTAATGTGGGAAAGGAATTTAAAGTTTCAGATCTTGGTTTGCTTAGATACTTTATTGGGATTGAAATTGTGTATAGCGATGAAGGTATGTGGTTGTATATACATGTGCCCTAACTTATGTACTTTTATAGATTTGGACTAGAAACTTCATGAAAGGAGTAGTGGAGCAAAATGATTAATCAACTATAAAACATCATTGAGAATATTCAACTAGAGGTCTCCTTTTAGTCCATCTACAAGGCATGATTACATTTGGATCTACAAGGCATGATTACATTGGGATATAGTATTACAATGGGAATTAACAAAACATTCGTGGGTCTCATATTTTTTGCATCTTCATTGTACCCTCTATGCTTTCTTTTATGCAACACTCTGCCCCTTCTAGCGCGTGTCATTCATGATAAATTTTCTTCCATCTTTGCATGTTTTGAGAGCATTCCCCACCGGACTTGCCAGAGCCAAAGGAAATGGTCACTATTCGAGTTGACCCTACCTTTCAAAGAGGAATACAAGCCATAGGTGGCAATAGGAAGATTGTCATTGAGGAGGGTCAGGAGAGCTTTGAGTTACCATGCCCGACATGGATGAAGCCGATGGAAGAACTGGGGAAGATGCACTCCTCATGAATTGAGGCTCAACTTAAGGCAATGACAGTCATTAAAGAGACCATACTCTAGTCCCCTTACTTCCCCGAACTTGCAACCAAGAGATACATATCCACCAATGAAATCCAGTATAAACCTTACTTCATGTACGTGACCAAGTGCAACTTAGAAATTGAGCTCATTACAGGAAAGAAACACACCCATGCTACTTAGTTCTAACCAAGGGCCTCCCTCAATGCACAACCCAAGGCATGATCTTTCAACCTAACTCGAGGCAAAATTTATTGCAAGGATATCCTGAAATGATGTACACCTAGTCAAAAGATCCTACACAGATCATGTATAATCCATGTTATGGCTCGATTCCCTGAGGTCGGTTTTAGTCATCATTTGCCATTAAAGTGCAAAATGATCCAAAGTGCAGGATTGGATCAATTACCCATACCTCGCACCCCCTCAAGGAACCCTCACAGTGGCTTACCTGATGGCGATCATTGAGCACTGGCTTCCACGACTGAACCATACGATCGATATAGTAGCCAGGATGTCCATCAAAATCTTTGATTTCATGCACACTACATTCAAGGTCTTCTGAAGGGTATATGCATCTCATTTATCCACACTACTCAAGATCTACTTCTTCTAGGAAGACTCCCAAGATTGTGTTGCTCAAGCTTTAAACATGAAGTGTCATTGTCTTACCAAGACCGGATTCCCTACCAAACTTACCAGAGCCAAAGGAAACGATCACTATTCTAGTTGACCCTACCATTCAAAGAGGAATACAAGCCACAGGTAGCACTAGGCAGATGTGTCATTGAGGAGGGTCAAGATAGCTTTGAGTTACCATGCCCGACATGGATGAAGCCGATGGAAGAACTGGGCAAGATGCACTGCGCATGAATTGAGGCTCAACTTAAGGTAATGGTAGTCATTAAAGAGACCATACTCCAGTCCCCCTACTTCCCCGAACTTGCAACCAAGAGATACATATCCACCAATGAAATCCAATATAAACCTTACTTCATGTACCTAACCAAGTACAACTTCGAAATTGAGCTCATTATAGGAAAGAAACAAACCCACGCTACTCAGTTCTAATCATAGGACCTCCCTCCATGCACATCCCAAGGGATGATCTTTCAACCTTACTCGAGGCAAAATTTATTGCAAGAATATCTTGAAATGATGTACACCTAGTCAAACAATCCTACACAGATCATGTATAGTCCATGTTATGGCCCGATGCCCTGATGTCAGTCTTGGTCATCATTTGCCATTAAAGTGCAAAATGATCTTAAGTGTAGAACTAGGTCAATTACCCATACCTCACACCCCCTCAAGGACCCCCCACAGTGGCGTACCTAATGGCGACCATTCAGCACTGGCTTCCATGACTGAACCATATGATTGATATAGTAGCCAGGATGTCCATCAAAGTCTTTGATATCATGCACACTACATTCAAGGTCTTCTGAAGGGTATGTTCATCTCATGTATCCACACTAGGGTTCCAACATGGAAATTTGGATCTTATCTATGTATGAGCACCTTCCCATCGCTCAAGACTTCTATGCCTAGAATTGCCATATAAAGTACCTTCTTGCATGCTATAAAAAACCTTTGAAGATATGTTCACCACCAAGTTTTGGGAATACCATCATGAGGTATTTATAACCACGCCAAATCCTCTACTCCAACTTTTCATCTATAAACAACTCGTTTATTTGACACACTACTGCTATCCACCACATGATACACCACAAGCCATAGCATGGAACAAGCTGGAAGCTGATGTAGCAATGGCCATACATGTAAATGAGCACATCATCGCACATGACCTCTTACACAACTATATCGATCGCTCCTTGCAACAAGGTTCTATCAAGGATGAAAGATGCCAGAGGGAGGGGGTGTTGGCAACACTTCACCGCATAGATGAAGAGCGAGTATGTAAGAAATAGAACATGGAGAGTAAAGGGGTCCTCACCCATAAATATTTCCATTCCATATTGATTTAGAGTGATCACGACTTGTCAAAACATCAATAGTGATTCTAATCGCTAACTGTTGTAATGTATAACCACCCAATTTTTTCATGTGATGCTCCATTTTGTGCAAGCCGAGGAGTCATCAAGGTTGAGGAGCCTATATCCTCAACAAAGAATGTACCAAATACACTGCCTCTTTCAACCATGGCCAGAGTGAATAGATAGCCTAATGCAAAAAATTGATTATATCTCAAAAAGTTGAATAGAAATATCTTATCAAGCTCTACTATACTTTGAGCCACTTGTATTGTCAAACTCAAGCATGTATATATGTTTAGCACAAAATGATAGAACTGCATGTACAATTGTTGTAGGTAATGCATTCAAAGGCCAAAATGAGCTCAAATCAAAGTTTAAATACCAGATAGCAAACATTTTTTAAGCTCCTAATTGCTCCGAGTAATGTATGCTCACCAATTTCTATTTAATTTTGAGACTATGACTAGAAACATGTCGACCACAACCTAGATGGAAGCACCGACCTGCTATGATACCATTTGTTGGGGTTTGAGGTCTCTGGAAGCACATGGACATCACAAGAAAGAAGAAGAAGCTTGGAGAAAAACATAAAATAGAATGTATTACCAAGAATATGTACAAAGATAAGTGATACAGTTAGGGTTATAGGTGTATATACAAGCCAAGGAAAAGAGCCCCTAGAGGGAAGAAAATGTCTCGGCAATCCTAAGCGTTTTCACACACATCACATTCTAAATGTATCAAGAAATCTTAAGACACTTACATTGAAAATGTTTGAGAATATTAAGATTCCCATGATCATTGATAAACCCGTCTATTGAGTTTCATAGGCCTCTATCAACATCTATCCACATGTCATTTGGACCTTCTTGAAGCTAGGTCGAATATTCCCAATTGATGTTGTAAAATTTAATCTTTGACAATCATTTTCTTTGAAAGGTCTAAAAGGATGTGTCTGTCTATCATAGTTTGGTTGGAACCAAATACATGTACAAAAATTAATTTATGAAACAAATCTTTATTATATGTCAATTAGACACGCTAACACAAAATCACTCATATAGATTAACAATACAAGTAGCATCATGGAGATGTTGAGTGGCTAAATGAAAGAAAAAATCCTAGATTGGCATTCACACATTTAAATAGATGATAGATATTATGAGGGAGTAGAAAATCTTGTTGGAGTTTGAGGATTGCAGAAGCATGCAAATATCAAAAGGAAAAAGAAGAAGCTTGGAGCACAACACACAATATTGAATGTATTACCACTAGAATGTACAAAGATAAGTGATCTGTTAGGGCTGTAGGTGTATATACAAGCCGAGGGAAGAAAACCTCCTAAAGAGCGAAAAAAGTGCCCTAATAGTCCTAGTGTGTTCACATACATCACTACCTAAATATATCAACAAATCCCCCTAGGAGTGACGCGGTGAACAAGGAGCTGGCACTCATGTATAACGAAGTGTCAAGCTTTGTGGAATCAATCCACAAAAGGAAGTAAGCCCCAAGCTTTGTGAAAAGCGTCAAACTTCTCCCTAGGTGGAGCCTTTCTTCAACTAATGTACATTCTAACCATGCTGAGCTGCAAGTGCACAAATGCTACGAACAATAGTTATTCTACAAGTGGGAGAAAAGGTTTGATCAAAATCAATGCCTCTTTCTTGAGCACTTGTTGTAAAAGGTCAAGGCTTTGCTCCTTTGTAAGTTTGCAACGAGCACAAAGTGCTTGCATTATGGCATAAAGCCTTTGTAAAATTACCGTGTAGGCTACCTGATCCAGAATTGGCTTGTCTTCTATATTTTGGCCCTCCTCTTGTTCATCTTGCATGTCTTGATTATCGTCTTGGTCTCCTTGATCCGTGTGATCTTCCTCATCATCTTTTGTTACTACTCGTTCTTCGTGTTCATGTTCTATGTGGGTGTAGGCTTTTTCTTGATCTATCTATGAACTTAGGTCGCTAGGGCATTCATAATATTGTGAGTTAAATTGGGTATCTTGAAATTCGACCTCTATGTTGATTGGTTTTGGTATCTCAAAATTAAAGTTATAGTGAAATCATATGTGCCCATATCGGAGATAGGGAAAAAAAATCCTTCTATTGTAGCAGTGTCCAAAGGTCTTGGGGCCATGTGCGATGTTTCTATTGGTTATGTGGTAGTTCCTACTGATGGTGAAGTACCTATAGGTTGCTCTATTCTAACATCACCTTGGATTTTGGAAGTTGGTATTCTTGAGAGATGGATATGGATACATGGAATCATACGGTGTGGACTCGGAGGTGAAGCTAAGGAGATGGTTGTGGTGATGTTGAAGCTTCTACTTGTAAGCATGGAATGGATCCCCTCATATGCTTTGTAGGATGGGAGGTTGTCAAAATTTTTTGTTTGTAATCTTATAATTGAGTGTTGGTGCAGGCTCCCTCAACATGAATGTCCTAATCTAGGCACTTATACACTATCCTCGTGATTGTGCAACATCCATTGATAACCTGCTTTTGTATCCATCTACGATTTGGTAGATACAATTGGTCTATGATCCAATGTGACATATCAATTGTCATTGAAAGAGTATGACCCAGATACAAAGAATCATATCCTTTTGTGTCGTTGAGGTTGAGTGAACTTGTCCTACCTAGAAATGCAAAATGTTGCATAGAAATGCGTAGGGGTGTGGATAATTTGGGTTTGATAGCTAAAATCTGAGACCACCTGTAACACACCCCTGTTCTTCATGATTTTTGGAACTAAGATCTCTTTTTTAAATGGAATACTGGTTGCCACGTGTCTTCAATGCTACTTGGATAAGCTTGCCTATCAGTTTGAATCTCTTAAAAGGTGAGTTTGATACGAGAGATGGCAATACAAAGGTGCCTAGAACATCCTTCTTTGGGCTTAGTTGAAGTGTTAGGATAAAATAGTAGCACCTATAAACATCTCCCTTAGGTAGTTGTGCTTCAAAGTACTCCTTGAACCTAGCTCTCTCCCGTAAAGGTTTTAGCTCCACCGTATTTTGTAGCATATCACATTCTTGCGAGAAAAATTGGAATCTATTCTAATGGTTTTTGAACTCTAGATTTGCTTAAAAGATATACCAAGGGTCCTATTAGTACTTGGATCCAAAGAGATTTTAGGCTGATGTTATTAGTTCTTCCTAAGGTGGATCATCTATTGGTATGGGACCCTGAAATCCAATGGGTTCATGAGGTGGTAGGAATGGATACTCCTCTACTATTAGGTTGCGATAGTCCATTGGATGTTGATTGGTATCCACTATAGAGGAATATCTAGCTTGCATTGTTAACCTATAGTGATTTATTACGAAGGGATAACACATTAGTATGGAAAGAAATGCTAACCTCAACATGGCAAGACTGCAATCCCTTTCAAATATTGAAATGTGTCCCATGTAGCATGGTGATGTGGAGCGATATGTGATGATGTCTTCATGTCTAATGTTTGCCGCTAGACTTCCTATATGCCTACTCTAGATAGTGCATCATCTCATACACATAGTGCTTTCATCACTGTTTAGAAGATATTTGGGAAAAAATTACATGGTTGTTTTGGTTATGAGAGGTTCTATTAAGGAATTACAAAAATAGGTTTGTGAATGAACACATGATTAGGGGTTTGTGGGTATAGTGGGTCTTGGGTTGTTTAGGCACCCATTTCCAAGATGTTGGAGAAGCTATTTTACATGGTATTCAGATAGAAAAGTTATTTTCTTGGGTGGGGGCCGAATGGAAAGTTGAGTTTTCCTATGGAATGAGAGTACAAAAAAGGGAATTTTAGCTGTTAAGCAAGCCTTATGGATTAGAAATCATAGACCACTTAGGCACGTATATTTGTAGAACCTTCTATTGCCAATCTCATTCTTTCTTCTATGGCTGATGCTTTGGGTTCATCCTCTACTTCTTTGATTGTGAATAAGGTTGTAGTTGAGCTATTGATTACTTGCCCTTTTGTACCCATATCTACTGATGTCCATTACTCCTCATTCAATAGTATGTCCATCATGGCTAATATCTCTACCAAACCATGGGATTCAAAATATTTGTCTAGAAGTATCATAGGCACATAGGCTAGGTCTCGAAGTGATCTAGGGTTTTCATTAGTACCTAGGTTTCTAGTCTCCAACCTCTTCTCTTCTTTTGCTGCAACTTTACACATCCATGTGTGTCCTCATGCATCTATGAGGGATTTGATCCTATGGAATGTATTGAATCTTTCTCTTCTAGAGCTCTATAGATAGTATTCCATTGCAGAGGAGGTACATCTCTATGTGAATAATCCTTGAGATTATCCTTCGTAGTTACCCCCTAAGTGTTGCAAGTACAAGGAATTGGTTCCCCAACCTTGCACTATTTGGAATCCTCTCATGAATGTTCTTCCCAAATCATGCAAAGATTGGTTCTTTCTATTTTAGGTTTTCTCTCAAATAGCTTTTGTCTATCATTGTGGTGTTGGGTCCTTCTCTCGATCTAGATTGATAGACTTTGGACAATCCAAGCCCTCTAGGATGGGTTCTATTAAGACTGATCTTGGCTTTTAAAAAGAGGTAAGTTCTATTTATTCTTGTGATGTTAATTCTATTATCTTTGTATTGGTTTCTTTCACACTTCCTTGAAGTCTTGCTAATTTCCTATTCCATTTTCTATAAACTCTTTCCCTAGAGTCTTTCCATGGCTTGATCTTCTTTCTACTAGACTGTCTGACTTCACTTGATTTTGAGGGTTTTTGTGTTGAGATATCAAGCTCAACATGTGATGATCAAGGATGAAACGTATCACTTTTTCATTTCTCTGACATGTGTAGTGGTCACGCCTGTATATGTCAAGGATACTTCATTCAGTTTTACTAGATTTATCTACAGACAGTGATGTCAAATTTGTTTCTTTCAGCTCACTCATTCGTGGAATTTAAGATTTTCCTTATGTATATATTGCACTTGTATTGTTGATTTAGGTCATTCTTGTACATTGCTTTTATGTAATAGAAGAAGACGAAGATTATTCTTCCTTGCATCAATCTGTGTGTGCTCCTCTTTGATTGTCAGAGTGTGTGTCTGAGCTCTCTTCCTTATCTCCTTCCTCATGACATGGTATCAGACCCACTGTGGCTGTAGAGAACTCGTTGAGAAGGCCAACAATGAAGAGTAAGCGAGAAGGCATGGAGAGAACGTGATTCACAAATGACCTTAGATTGCTATGAAAATTGGCGCGAAGGTAGGGTGTCAAAATATTTTCATGAGTCCCTTTAGGGTCGCTTGTGTTTGTCAAATTTATGTTTCTGAGCGATCTCGAGCTTTGCTTCGAGCTTGCAAGGTGGGGCCCGTAGAAAAACCAAGTGAGTTTGGCAAACTATAACTTGCATCTTGTTCGGCAACACTCATATATTCCATATCAGAATTGCAAGCGATTCTATGTACTATTGATACATGAAGACTATTTTTATGAGATGGAACTGTCACGTCAAAGTGCAATAGTGTTCAAGTAGAAATACTACTTGTAGTGTTTTTGCAGTGTTGTGAATTGCTGCAAAAATGGCAACCGTAGAGGGAATGAGTCGGCTTATGAGTGATAAGCTCAACAAGAACAACTCCCATGCTTGGAGATTCGAAATGATGAATTTCCTAATGGGAAAATTCTATTGGAAGTACATCGAAGGAGAGAGCAAAAATGCTCTGCAGTTACCAGAGAGGAATTAGAATGCGGACCAGTTAAGAGCATATGAGGAATGGAGTGAAGGAGCATGAAAGGTAATGTATTGGCTATCTATTAGCATATAGGATAGCATGATTGGGCACATACATGATGCCAAGACTCCGAAAAGAGGCTTGGAATAGTTTGGACACATTGTATGAGACCAATACAAAGGCACGAAAATTGCAACTCAAGAACAAGCTGCATACATTGGAGAAAAAGGACATGTCGATAAGTGACTACACCTTGAAAATCAAAAGCATATGTGAGTCACTTGCATCTATTGGCATGAATGTAGATGATGATGATAAGGTGGAAGTATGCCTTCATGGTCTAGCAGCTACATATAAGCAGTTCAAAACATCTATTCAGAACATTGAAAATATTCCGAATTTTGGTGATCTAGTGTCCATGCTGATTGTTAAAGAAAAGAATCTTGGTAAGGACTCAAACTCCCAAGGAAAACCTAGTTTTGAGCAGGTATTCTACTCTGGTAGAGGAAGAGGCAGAGGTAGAATCTTTGAAAGTAAGAGGAAACAATAACCAAGACCAAGGTCAACATCAGAATCATGCAAGAGGTAGAGGATAGTTTTGAGGTAGGGGGAGCCAAAGAGGCCGTAGAAAATTCCAAAGAAATGATTCAAGTAATCACAATAAAAGATGATGGAATTGTGGTAAACTTGGATACTTTGAGCATGATTGCAAGTTGAAGAATCAAAATAATAGAAGGCAGCAAAACAACTATCCATTCACAAGTGCAGATGATTCTGAGAAGTTGTTCATGGTTACACATCGCATGATGAATATGATGGCTATGGATGTTTCAAAATCAAATGATAATGTTTGGTATGTTGATTTAGGTGCTTCAAATCACATGACCAATCATGGGGAATGGTTTAACATTTTGCAAAAATTACCGATTCTTGGATATGTTGAAACAAGTATGACACATCGCACCCTATCGAGCATACATGAAACATAGCATTGTCTATGGAGGACGTGAAGGTAAAACATCTTGCTGATGTGCTACATGCTCCAAATATAACAAAGAATTTGGTTTATGTTGGACAAATGGTTGACCAGGGATTACAAGTCAGGCTCAATGCTGATGGGTTATATGTAGAAGAATACAAACAAGATGGATGATTGGTTGCCAAAGGAAACAAAGTGGGTAGGACATTCACCTTAAATGTGAAAATTCATGAAATGTATGTAGCCATGTTTGCAAAAGCTGCAGGAGTCATTGCTGATATAGAGATCTGGCACAAAGGAATTGGACATGCAAACTTAAAAAGGTTCAAATTGATGCAATCAAAGGAGATTGTCAATGGACTACCAAATTTCAAAGTCGCAGAAATGCAAAAAAGGTATGTGCAGCATGTCAATTTGGTAAACAGTCAAGAGCATCATTTCCACATGACAAGCATGTTGGTGAGAATGTGTTAGAAATAGTACATACAAATGTTTGGGGTCCTACAAAGGCCACATCTATGGGTGGTTGTAGGTTTTATGTTGCTTTCATTGATGACCATACACAAAAAGTATGGATATATTTCATGAAAGAGAAGAGTGAGGTGTTCACTCACTTCCAGAATTTTAAGTCTATGGTGGAAAAGAAGACAAGAAAGTATTTTCAAACATTAAGGTTTGATGGAGGAGGTGAATAGATGTCAAATGAGTTCAACAACTTTCTTAAAAGGCATGGAATGTGACATCAGTTTTCATGCAGGTACACACCATAATAGAATGGCATTGTTGAACATAAAAATATACATATTGTAGAAATAGCAAGAGCCTTGATGGCTAAGAAGAAAATGCCTCATTGTTATTGGGCAAAAGTTGTGCACACTACTGTATACATCATGAACAAAACTTCGATTGATGTTGTAAATCAAGTTACACCTGAAGAGAAGTTCACACATAAAAAGCCAAACTTATCACATATCAAAGTTTTTGGTTGTATTGCATATGTACATATTTCAAAAGCAAAAAAATATATCTTCATTGTGTACTCCTTTGAGCTTGATCCAAAGTAGAAAAATGTATCTTCATTGGGAACTCCTTTGAGAAAAAGGGATATAAATGTTATAACCCACTCACACGACATGTGAAGGTAATCAGAGATGTGGTGTTTGATGAAATGACAAGGTTCTATGTAGGTGCCAAAGATTGACTTAATCTTGAACCAAATGACAAAGAAAACACTGAAAAATCAAGTGCAAAATCTCAAGTTTTGAGTGGACCAGATGTATCACCCAGCAATACTTCCAAATCAATCCATGGAGTGGAAGATTGCATGGAAATTTTAGTCCAATGAAATCATCAAATACATCCAAGAAAGGTAAAGAAAAGCTTTCTACTAGTAGTAAAACATCTACAAGTTTTGAAGACATTGATGGAGATTCAAGCAGTTCAAAAAAGCTTCTTGATGAGGAACTTGGATTGCCCTTTGTGAAGACTCGAACAGTAAGAAAGGCACATGTAGATGATACAAGGAGAAGTGACCTAAGACCAAGAAGATCCAGGAGGATGCGGAATTCAGTGAAACGATTGACATATGAAAATTACATGGCTCATCACTGTGTCTACATGAAAAAGGTAATACAAGATGCTAAACCTTCTTATTTTGAAGATGCAATTGGAAATGTAGATTGGAAAAAAGCTAGGATGAGGAGATGGCTGCACTTTATGGAAACTGTTGCTCTAAGGGCTGCCCATATTTTTTCCACACTATGGCATCCTTTTTCCTTCATAAAAATACCTTTTTCCTTGTATCTAGGAGAGGTCCATATGAACACTCTCCTAAGCCCCTTTTTGATATTTGCTTTAGACTATGGTATTGAAGCCCTTTTCTTGAACCTCCTTTTTGCTCAAGTCCAAAAATCCCACGTAGGAATTCTCCACGCGCCCACTCTCTCTCTAGGTGGGTATCTTTTGAAATTCCCAAATCTCATAAAGATCCTCTTTTTGATTTAGCACATGTGGTCTTTTGACCACATGTTTTTATTCACATATGCCTCTCTTCTCTATATAAAGAAGAGCCTCATTTGTAAAGAGGGAGGTCCCTTGGCTATGGCCTTGGCCTCCATTTTGGTAATGGAAGAAGGTGTCATTTGGCTTCCACATTTCTCCTTGTGTGCTAGGCGATGATCCATGTGTGTGGGTTTGGCATTTGGGGTTGGCTTGTGTGTGAGCATTGCCCTCCCTTGTTCCTTTTGACGTTGGCCATGGTGCCATTGTTCATGGACGTGGGTGTGTGTGCGTTGCTTGCACTTCTTGCAACTCCTCTTGGAAGAGCCCCTCACTTCCATGTGAGGCGGTTTGGGTTGGTTACTCCCCATACTTCAACAACAAATTTGGCGCCGTTGCCGGGGATGATCGACCTTCAACCGTTGGGTTTTTTCAAGATTGCCGTGCCTACACTTGGTGGATGCACCTCATGCTTGGATTGAGTTGTGGATCCGTGTGACCTTCGGTTGGCCTTGGGTACCTCCCTTCTTTTAATTTTTGAGTAATTTTAGTTCATTTCTGTTTGATGCACAAAAACTTCCCCTAACCCCTTCCTCTCTCCACACTTCCACATACACATACTCACTCTGGCATCACCCCTCATTTTCTTCATTTCTTGGAATAGGTGTTTGCCTTGGGTAAAGAGAGTGGGTAGTTTTCTTCTCCCGTCCCTCCCTCTTGTCCCTCCCTTTTGTCCAACTCAAGAAAACCAAAATAAATTTGAACACATGAACAATTAAAAGTGTCGCGAGTGATTGTTTTACATATACGCAAAGGTGTGGAGGGGTTAACTTTCTCCTCTCTCTATTCAGGTACGTTGTCACAGAGTTGATGGGGGTTGGTGGGAGTTTTAAGTCTCCTCCTGTCACTCTTCCACTCTCCCCTCCACTTTATGATTCATAATGGCGGGGGAAGATGCAGAACCTCCCTTCCACTCTCTCACTCTTCGTCAATTTTGACGGGTGAAATTGCGGGGCTCTCCTTTCTCTCGCTTCTGGTTCGAAGTGGAGTCCGTTGGGGGATTGAGCTTCATCGGCGTCCCCTTGTTGGTAGCTATGGAGTCTCGTTCTCCTGCCCCTCTGCTTGCAAGCCCTGTTGAGGTCAAGCCGCGGGGGTTCCCTTTTTCTTCTATCATTAGTCACGTGCGTTTGAGACCATTTCTGTGTTTTAAGGCCGGACCTAGATCTTTTCTCAGAAAACTGTTGTTCAATCGTGGGGTGCGGAGGTCTCTGATGATGGCATGCTTCAATCTTCCCTCCTTTTCGCTATTGTTCGGCTCTGTGCTTCCCTTCTCAATGAAGCATTGGAGCTCTCAAGACTTGAAGATCCTGTGATGCTTCCTTTTATGGTAGCTCTCGATAGCTCTTATGATCCCTATCTCCTGCAGTGCACCAAGAAGACGTCGGATTAACGAATATGTGTACACACGCTTGCCTGTTCCCCTCTTTGCGTAGTATTTTTGGGGCTTCCCAATCTCCTCTTCGATTTGGGTTGAGCCTTGTCTCCCTGCATGCTTCTGTGATACAAGGAAGTGATTTGGCATACGATTCTAATGCTTACTGACTATACGCAAGAACATGTATATTTAATGAAGCTTCACGATGGATGTTTCTCTCATCTGGTTTCAGGTCGCTCACATCATTTGGTAGTCAAAGGCTGCTATCTACGCTGCTAAGTACTCATTGAGGAAGTCGAGGCATGGCTCCTCCCCATACCCATGTCTGTGGACACCAAGGGTGTTGCCTACTCCTTTATAGAGACACAGATGAGCACATTTGAGTCCTTGCATGGTGTATCTCAAGCATTTCTGATGTTTGCTGATGTTCTCCTGGGGGTCCGAAGATTTCTCTTATGTATGGTATGCTCCTTAGCAAGCTTCTTTATTGTTGGATTTGGGTACATGTTTTAGCCCTTTTTATCATCTGCTATGAGGGTTGGATTATGGTGGCATTCTTTCATAGTACTTCATAGTAGTAGAATTGACGCTGGATTTGTTGTTGGTCTTTGTGCTTTTTTGGTTCCTTCTCTATACTACATGATACCTCGCGTCAGCTTGTTTTCGTATTTCCTACTTGGAGGGGTCGCTATGCTGAGGGAGAGTTCCCATAAACATTCCCTCAGGGTACTTTAGCTCCGGCTTCCCTTGTTGTCTTTGCTAGACTCCAACCCAGAATATGTTGGTCTGATGCTTGCCTATTGCTTTGCAACTGTCTTCATGCAACGGAACAATACCGGCCCATTCTGTGGTGACTCCTTGTTTTGATGAGAACTATTGCCCTGTTGTGGTAATCGAAGCTCCTAGTTACGGGCATTCTGGTGGCTTTTTTTTTTGGGTTGTGCTCAGCCGAGTCATAGGTCTTCTATAACCTGCTATGGAATGAGTTTCTCTGCACGATGTTATTACATACTCCCCGATAGCTCATATCATGGAGTTAAGGTTCTACCAGTGCCTTCCAACCCTTGTGGCTCATGATTGTTGCATTATTGTGGGATCCAACCCCTGTTGGCTTCCTCCCTTGGTCCAAAATCTGCTGCATGCGGGGTTGTGCCCTCTCCAACTGCCCTGTGACTACTGATCGAGCTGTGTGAGGGCCTGGAGATGCATAGCTGCTCTTCATTCATCCTTGCTTTTAGTGTAACTTTGAGATCATTCTCTAGTGTTTGTCAGACGTGGCCTTCCTTCACAGGTTGGTCGGGTGCTCCCTCTGCTCAAAATGCCTTGCGATCAGTTTTCGAGGATACTATCACGATCACTTCTCCTGAAGCTTTGTCACAGGAAAAGAATTTTGGTCCTCAATGAGTATTACATACTCACTCCCTCTATGCCTAGTCTCATGTTGTTGCCAGGGTTAATGAAACTCTCCTCACCATGCTTTTTGATCAAGGGCTAAATCGCGCTTATTTCCACTGATGATACTATTTTAATGTATGATGTCTTACTGTGTAAAATTGACAAGTGCGCTGTAAATCTCAATGTTAGTATGATACGGTGTTATTTGTTACAAAGGAATATTCTCGAGATCGTGAGCTTGTTGAAGTATTAGCCTTAGATTTGATATCTACTCTACATAGATGCTTCACTCGGGCTGCTATCCTTATCAGGTATGATTAGTTAAATAAAAAAATGAAGGTGTACCAAGTCTATAATTGGCACAGAAATTTGGCATATGCCCGAATGGTTGAAGTCTATTCCTTTCATAAGAGTTTTTGTGGACATTTTAATTGTGGTAATGCCTAGGATTATCTTATCACAGCGGTCTTGAAGAATCTGTGAGAGTTTTATTATTATCATATTCTAGCTTGAGGGCTATCAAGTTCATCTAAGGAATAGAACCACCGGGGGAGGGGGGCTTTGCAGAAAGGTCCTTATTTATGTCTGATTGTATCTCTGTCCAGTTCTATCCCTTTTTGGATGACCAAGAAATACGGTAGTGTGTCTTAAATGCATTATAAGTGTTGGGATTGTGATGACCCACTTCGGAGTTTGTGTCCGAATTACCTACTAACAAACATCTTACCCATGATTGATAGATGAATGGATGTTAGAAATGCTTGCGATTTTAGACCATGTGGGAGCTATGGTTTACAGGTTGATGATGCTCGGAGGGCTAGCTGTGTAGGAAGTGATCGAAAACTCAATATCAAAACTGATAGGCTTACCACACAAGGAAGCTCTACAACTAGCTCTCTCCAATAGAATTGGAACGATGGCTGACCTTGGGTCATCTATACTTATGAACATTTATAATCAGGAAAGGTATTTATTTGTTGCTCCCTGCAGGTTGGGAACACTTGAGGTGCTTCGAAATGACTAGTGCCACTTGAAACAACAAATTGTTTGGAATATGTCACTATATCCGTGGGAATTTGGAATTCCTTGTCTACCCTTTTAGCATGGTCCAAGCAAGCTTTGGATTTAACTCTTTATGAACTTGGGTCAAACTTTCTCATCTATATACTTGTGAAATGTACAAACTTTTTCATACTCAAACATACACATATTGGGACATATATGATATGACATTAGGCATTCAAGGAACCACACACTGATACACGCAGACACACTTATATTTTCCAAACATTTATGTGCTTTGACTTAGCACCCTCGATATGATCATTAGTGAAGTATTTGGCTGCAAGGATCTAAGGCTATTGTCTATTGGAGGCCTAACGTTCATAGCTCTTTGAAGTGGGTTTGTCATGCATTCTACTTGAACAATATGGAGGACTAACCAGGTCTGCCACACTTTGAAGGAGTAACTACCTCTAAAGACGGTACGTGAACAACCCCTCAAAAATGCTGAACTCTGTCTTTTCTGGTTTACTTTTCATGACTATAGAGGTTGAGACAGGGAAATCGACATTGGAAGTTCTTGATATCACCACCCACTAAACTGTTTGTTTGCTTCTAACACTAATCCCTGAACAATTTTTTTTCTGATCTTTGCAAACAGTGCAACAGATATCAAGCTTGGATCTATTGATATTGAGGGTTGCAATCATGCTGGCTACTATGTTCTAGTTTTGCAAATGTGCAAAATGGTTTACGTCCTATCAGTACCCATCCTGTCTCACGTAAAACACCACTTGTTTGAGTGCAACTTGGGCTCTGACGGGAAAGATTCATGACTCTGGAAGTTTTATAATTTGCAAAGCTTGGTGACAAATTTTCTAAGGCTGATCTCATTCTGTGGCTCTAGATTCATTCTTGTTTGGAGCATGCTTCCATAAATCATTGTCTCGATATGCCATAATGTTTCGAAGTTTTGCTCTCTTGACTGTGTACTATTGTTAGACAATGTTTGCTGAAGCTATCAATTAATTTTGTCCTCTACAGTTGTAGCTTCTAGTAAAGTAGTGATGTTTAATATGCTTTGGATTGATATAATCGCTAAAAGCAAATTGATGCAGAAACTGGATAAGCTTGGGGCCGTCACAAAATGGAAAGCGTAAGTATGACTTGTTGCTCGTGTGGTTCGAATGTGTCAAGATCTTTTATATTTTGCAGGTTATGCACTCCTGACTTTGTTATCTATGAACAAAGTATGATCTTCACTATGGTTTTGTGCAAAGGGTAAAACATGTTGCATGTGTTAAACTTGGATGCCACCTGGTTCACTTGCTATCAAGAGCTACATGTGCCTTCTGTCAACTCTTGGAGTTTCCTTTAGGCACATCATATCTAGATGTGATCTTCTTGCTTGATGAAAAGCTTGCAGGTGACTCGAGCATATTGATTCTTCTCCTTAGGGAAGCAATCCCTTGGAATGATTAAAGAACTATTGGGGATACTGAATTCTTTTTGATCTTTAAATGAGAAGTTAATTGTGTACTCAATTACTCTTGACTCTGAGTGTTGCAGGTTTGAAACAAAGGATGATGGTGCTACCATGTCTTATGAAGTTTCTGTAGCATGCTTCTGTCATAGTCATTAGAAAGGGATAACATGCTTGTTTCGCTCAATATGATAGTATTGGTTGCATGTGGCCACTTATGTTCAAAAGGCAATTAGTAATACCATAGGGTTGATGTGTGAATATTGTGCGAAGAATGGCTTGCTCTAGGAGTGTGTCTGCCCAATATTTTAGGCATAGAATCTAAAGGGTTTGTGTTGATCTTGCAAAGTTACTGGAAGTGTGGGTGGATTTAGACTTGTTCACATGCAATAGTCTCAATGGTGTGAATGTTACTTGATGCCTGTATTCATTGACCCATTAATAGGAATTTGGTCCAAGACTGCACAAACTCTTGCTACCTGTTAATGCATCTCTCTTGAGTCTACTCTTTATTAATGCAAGTAGCAAAATTCTTGGGTTGGTGCATAATGCTCTCATGATGTAAGCATGTATTATTTAAAGGACATTTGCAGAAAAGTATGCACATGGGGGGTTGAAATTTCTGATTTGGACCTGCACTAAACTAAGTGTGAAGTCACTACATAAGCCTTTGTTTTTTGCTAGGGAAGTAACTCTCTAGATCCACATCCCTCATTTAAGGCTTAAATTCATTACAGGCGGACACAATTACAACTTCAGCATTGATCCTTCTTACGGCCTAAGGATGATTTACTACTTTGCTTTGTTGGAATAGTGTTGGATAAATTGTTTGAAGCTCATGAATGCTTGATAAGGTCTCATAATGTTGTACTATTGCCTATTTATTTTATGAGCACATAACACTCATGTTAAAATTGCAAACTTGATTGACTAGGAGCATAGTATGAATGATGGCAGGAACATAAGTTAAACATGCAACTACATATTCATCTCATGCAATGCAATATGTCACACTCACTTGGGGATTACAGATTATGGCATCATTTTTTGGTGTGCAAAAATGAGGTTTTCAGGAGTCCTTCTCACTAGAAGAGCAAGTCCTAACTGAAAGATGTTCCATGGAATTATCATTTTGTGGTTGCTTCTTTTTCAAAATTCAGTCTACTTGTTGTGTATGTTTAAATTTCAGGCTTTGGAGCTTTGAGAGAAGGCACATTTGAAGGAGGCTGGGCTGACTGCCCCCCAAGGGGATTGTGTCGCTCAGCTCTAAAGACTGAAGACTTGCAGCTGGAAGCTTGGCAGACTGAAGAATTGCAGATTTTGAAGACTTGAAGATTTTTCAGATTTGAAAGACTCTACCTTGGGTCGATGCAGCTATGTATGCTCTTCTCTTAGCTTTGTCGAGGACGACAAAGTCTAGGAGGGGGAGAAGTGTTGCTCTAAGGGCTGCCCATATTTTTTCCACACTATGGCATCCTTTTTCCTTCATAAAAATACCTTTTTCCTTGTATCTAGGAGAGGTCCATATGAACACTCTCCTAAGCCCCTTTTTGATATTTGCTTTAGACTATGGTATTGAAGCCCTTTTCTTGAACCTCCTTTTTGCTCAAGTCCAAAAATCCCACGTAGGAATTCTCCACGCGCCCACTCTCTCTCTAGGTGGGTATCTTTTGAAATTCCCAAATCTCATAAAGATCCTCTTTTTGATTTAGCACATGTGGTCTTTTGACCACATGTTTTTATTCACATATGCCTCTCTTCTCTATATAAAGAAGAGCCTCATTTGTAAAGAGGGAGGTCCCTTGGCTATGGCCTTGGCCTCCATTTTGGTAATGGAAGAAGGTGTCATTTGGCTTCCACATTTCTCCTTGTGTGCTAGGCGATGATCCATGTGTGTGGGTTTGGCATTTGGGGTTGGCTTGTGTGTGAGCATTGCCCTCCCTTGTTCCTTTTGACGTTGGCCATGGTGCCATTGTTCATGGACGTGGGTGTGTGTGCGTTGCTTGCACTTCTTGCAACTCCTCTTGGAAGAGCCCCTCACTTCCATGTGAGGCGGTTTGGGTTGGTTACTCCCCATACTTCAACAACAGAAACAATACATGGAAGCTGGTTCCATTACCACAACGAAAGAAACCCATAGGCTACAAGTGGGTTTACAAATTAAAGCACAATGTTGATCATAGCATAAGCAAGTACAAAGCATGATTGGTAGCGAAAGGATATGCACAGATATATGGCATTGATTATGAGGAAACATTTAGCCTTGTAGCTAAAATGTCTACTCTCAGAACACTTGTTGCAATAGTTACAATATAAGGATGGACTTTGTATCAGATAAATGTGAAGAATGCTTTCCATGGTGAGTTACAGGAAGAAGTATATATGGACCAGCCATAAGGATATGAAGATTCAAAGCACCGGAATATGTCTACACATTGAAAAAGGCTTTGTATGGACTTAAACAAGCCCCTCGTGCTTGGCATGCAAGGATTACTTATTATTTGACCACCATTCGATTTTTTGTGTGTGATGCAGACCATTCATTATATGCAAGGAAGGGGGATGATGGCATCATGATTGTGGCTATTTATGTTGATGGCTTGATCGTAGGAGGTGACAATGAAGCAAGCATTAAAGAGGTAAAGCAACTCCTTATGTATGAATTTGACATGAAAGATCTTGGTGTGCTATGCTGCAAAATAGGTATATGGATGTCATTAAGCCAATATGCCTTGAATATGCTGCAAAAGTATGGTTCGGTGGATTGTAAGCCAATTTCTATCCCAATAGATCATAATTTGAAGTTAGATACTACATCAAGTGAATAATTGGAAAATGCTACTATGTACAAGAAAATTATGGGAATTTTGATACATCTCACAATTACAAGGCATGATCTAAGCTACACTGTTGGACTTGAAAGTCAATTTATATAGGTTCCCAGGAAGCAGCATCTAGATGCTCTGAGATGCACTCTACGTTATGCGATCGCTACTTTGGATTATGCATTGTTTTATGAAGTTGATGTAGATTTGTAGGTTCATGGATACACCGATGCAAATTGGGCTGGTCGCATTTGAGATAAAAGATCTACTAGTGGATTTCTATTCTCACTTGGGAGTGCAAATATTATATGGAGCAATAAGAAGCAACCCTCTGTTGCTTTGTCAAGTATAGAGGTTGAGTATAGAGGTGCTACAATGGTAGTGTGTGAAGCATCTTGGTTAGAGATGCTACTTGCAGATTTAGGTGTGGAAGTGCAAAAGCCTATCATCATCTATTTTGATAATCTTAGCAGCATACAACCAATAGGGAACCCTATTTTTCATGTTAGAACAAAGCATATTGAGTTGCATTATCACTTCATCAGAGAGAAGGTATTAGCAGGTGATATTGATCTTGTTTATGTGAGGACAAATGAGCAGGTTGCTAATATTAGGTGACAAAATGTTTTGGATGAACACAAGAAGGATGGATTCATCAATGTGAAATCTCATGCATTAGAACTTGGAGAGCTTTTATATTAACCTCCAAGTCAAGGCCAATTTGTGTGGTAAATAGGTACTCGGGATAGAACTACAGAACGTTTTTTCATCTTGAACCTAAATCCTATTTACATCAACAAGCTATTTATCAATCCTCCTCAAAGGTATAGGAAACATGGATTATGGCTACAATATTATGAGAGCTACCTTGACGGTGGCTTGTTCTTCTATATTGGTAAAAGTGACCCTGCAAGGGATTTCTTTTTTCTCTCATGTCTACAAGTATAAGTATCAATATATGTTCTTTTGGTTCGTTTTCTATTGTCTTGAGTAACCAAACTTGACAAAAGATTCCATGAACATCACTAGCTTGCATACACTCTTAGAATAAATCTTGCATGCATCCAAATTTTCCTTATTCTAGAATTGTATTCAATTTTAATCTGCATAGCACATTGACTTCTTAGTTAGCTTCAATCATATTTTTAAGTACTGTACCCTTAATCTCACTATTGAATATTGGATGCACTATTTCCTCAAGTTTCTTTGAATATACATAGAGAGAGAGAGACAAAGAGTGAGTGAAAGAGAGAGAAGGATAGAGAGAGAGAGTCAATGTGTGTGAGAGAGAAATGTGTATGTATGTGCTAGTGTGTGTATGAATGTGTATGTAGGATGTGCAAGAATGTGAGAGATTGTGAGTGTGAGGTTTAGAGAGTAAGTTTGGAAAAGAGTGCAAAGAGGTGGCATGCGAGAGTGCCTGGGAAAAATGGAGTTTGAGTGCATGAGTAAAAAAGAGATAGAGGGAATGTGTAAGTGACAGTGTGAAAGAGAAAGGGTGTGAGAGATGAGAAATATGTGCTGCTAGGGTGAGGCATTGAGAGAGGAAGAGAGCAACCAAGGGAAAGAGAGCATGTGGATGAGTGATAAGGATAAACAATGTGAGATATAGAGGAAGAGGGTGAAATTTGGGTGTCTGTGAAAGAAATAAGGGAGTGTGAAAGAGCCGGAAGGGAAAAAGGTGTAACGATCCTCTTAAGAGGAATGAGAGAGAGAGAGAACTATGATAGACTCTCTAGGCACAAATGAGAATGGAGGCATGATTATGTTCATTTTTCTATGAAAGAGAGACCATGTCTTGGTTCACATAATGACATCCATGATCTCATTGTACAAAGATTGTGCATGAGAAAAGTTTGAGAAGTGTGCATGTTGATGCTAACATGTTGTGTATGCATAGGATAGGTACGTGTTATGGGCATGTGATAAAGAGACAAAAATGTGTATTGCTACATGTTTGTATGCATGCCTATCTATGAAATGATAAAATATAGTGATCTTTAGTGATAGACTGATCTTTAGTGATAGAGAAAATATAGTGAAGCATGAGGAAGTGAGTAAAAAGAGAGTGATCTTTAGTGATAGAGAAAATATAGTGAAGCATGAAGAAGTGAGTAAAAAGAAAAAAGAGAATAAAAAGGAGAGACAAGAAAGAAGATCCTATTGCTTACCTTTGAAAACATTTGGAGAGTGTACATATGAATGAAGGAGATTCCATGGAAATTCTTTTGACAAAGATCAAATATGGAGGAATAGGTGATTTAAGCTCATGAAGTCTTGTGACATAATTCACTTGTCCACATTATTCTTAACTTCTAGATTCAAATCAGAGTTTTTCTTCTACTCTTTGATTGATATGAAAGGCAATACAAATTCCTTAACACTTAGGGAGTTGTTCTCTATTTTGTTGTAGGAAGATTAGTCCAGGAAGAATAGGTCATGTATGCATCTTGTAGATCAAGCTTTCTTAACCAGTCAAAAGGGCAAAGGTAAATGGAGCTCATCTACTAGCCAGTAGAAATCTACTAATGTTGCACTCTCGAAGAAGAAAGACAAAGATGAGAAATGTAGAAACACTTTTGCAAATTTTGTAAGGAAAATGATCATGCCATAAAGAATTGTCCAAAACTTGTTGCAAAAGAGGAAAAAACTTCAGGGAATCCCTAGATGGAAGGATCTTGATCTACTCATCTTATTGTTTTCTCAGTGTCCAGTGACTCGAAAAGACTCTAATCTTGTTTGCTTGATGTTTAAGAGTTGGAATGTTGACCAGATCTTGCAGACACACATACATAGAGATAGTAGAGAAATGAAATCTCACAAAAGCATAAATAGAATAAAGAGAGAAAAGAGACGAGACACAAGATTGGGTACAATCTCACCCCACATACTCTGATAGACAAGTCTATCCGAGCATGTGTATTTATAGGTATTTCTCATTATTTCTTGAATAGAAGATACATGAGGATGGCACTTTGAAAAGCGTGCATTTACAAAAACCTGCCTTATTTACAAAATCATCGCTTTCTAAATGATGTGCTATTTTTACGAAAACGTCACTTTCTAAGAGATCGACTATTTTTTTTTAATATATAAAACACTATTTTTTAATTATCTTCAAAAATATATGAATGAATCCATGCACGTTCGTGCCCTCATAATTCTTCACGTGCTAAATAAAAACACAAATGACATTAAAAACTTCAAGAGAATAAAATCCATATAACATTCCATTATTCCATAAAGTATTACGTGCCTCCTAGTTGACAAGCAACTGACCTCGGTTGATAAGAATAAAATAAACATGGATGGCCAGTCACATGTCCCATCACTAAACAATCATAAGCATGTTCCATGTAAAAACACATGCATGAATTGAAAAACTAGAATTTAATGTGATTGTGAATGATATGAAAAAATCAAATGATCATAATGTGGAGTTAATAATGTCTTACGAATCCATTGAGATCCTTCAAGTGAGTGATTTTTATATTTAACTAAATATCTATAATATTTCTTACTAGTGTGTGTAGTAGTAACATCATAATCAAGTATTTTCTTTGGAATTAAAAATTCAGCATCCTCTTCAAGGAAAGGAGGATCATCTAAAATAGGAGTGAGTGGTAAAGTTCCCTATATGTTTTCAATAAACTAATATGAAAAGAGTTATGTATATTCCAATGAGAAGGTGTGTCGAGTCTAAAAGCATTCTCATTAATTTTTTGAATAATACAGAAAAGTACATAATAACATGGTACAAGTTTAACCTTAGGATCTTGTGAAATATTTTTCAAACATCTTTTAATTATTTTTAACCATACGAAGTCATTTTCATTAAATTGTTTAGCTACTCATTTCTTATTAAAATTATGCATGTAATGTTCTTGACTCTTTTTAATGTGCTCATGAACCTCATGAAGTGTATAAATATGATCTTGTGCAAAAGAGCCAGCCATAGGTGTATCGGTTTGAGTGATAGACATGGGAGTGGGAAGCTTTTTACCATAAACAATTTCATATGGTGCACGTCGAGTAGTGGTATGTGTTGTGTTATTATATGCAAATTGTAGTAAAGGAAGATTCTCATCCCAATTACTTGGATTATCTAAAGAATAACAATGTCATAAATCTAAAATACTACTATTCCTAGCTTTACTTTCCCCATTACTTTCAGGATGAAATGCTGAGCTAAAGTCTATTTTGGAACCTAAATTTTGAAATAATGCAACCCAAAAGTGATTACAAAAACGAACATCTTGATATGAAAGAATAACTTTTGGAAAACCATGCTGTGGAAAAATACATTTAATAAAAAACTTAGCAGCTTGAGGTGTAGAAAGAGTCTTTTTACAAGGAGTGAAATATGCTTGTTTACTAAACCTATCAACAATTGTCCCAATCATATCATTATGAGATGAAATAGGAATAATAAAATCCATAAAAATTTGTTCCCCAAAGTTCCATTAGTTATGGGAAGTGGCATTAATAATCCAAATGTTTTTCCATGATGTTGTTTTACACATTTACACACAATGGAATGGGAAACATATTGTGCAATATCCTTTTCCATATTCAACCAAAAGAAAATTCTTTACATGTAGAAATAGTACTTTGTATGCCCCTATGACCCATATATGATGGTTCATGCATCTCTTTCATAAAAAATTCTTTGAAAACTTATGTGATGCATGAACTGTGTTGGAAATATAAGAATCCATTATGAAAAGTGTAATGATCCTCATTAAATGGTGTAGAATTTTTTGAAAGCAATCCATGTTGTGAAAAATACAAATCAAATGCATAAGTAGGAATCATGTCATGAAATGAATGAATATGAACAATAGAAATATTATTGATTGGAACAATACTTGTTTGTGGGGATGGGAAATGACTAGGAACATCAGCTACGACATTAGCTTTTCTAGGTTGATATTGAATTAAAGGTTGAAAATTTTGTATAAATGAAACCCATTTAATGTATCTATCTGAAATCAATGGTTGATTTAATAAATGCTTAATAGCTTGTTAGTCTCTTTTGATTAGAACTTTAGAAGCCATAAGGTAATGTTTCCAAATTTTTAAAGCATGCAAAAGAAGTAAAAGTTCCTTACCATATGTACTATAATTCTTTTTAGAATGTTTAAGTTTCCTACTTTCAAATGCAATGGGATGATAACTTTGCATAAATATAACACCTATACCTAAACCACTAGCATCTATAATGAATTGTAGCCTTTCCTAAATGCATGTTTTACTTGAGGATGATTAATTAATGGAAATGGTTGGAAGTCATGCATTGTTGATAATGACATATCTTGATTGTTGAACTCAAAACTCATTGTGCGTGTATGATAATCAGTGCATGGATTATAATGATGAAGAAAAGGCATGCCAAGTATAGCATCATAGGATTTCAAAGAAGCAATTAAGAATTTCTGTTCATCTATGTATGAGCCTATACAAATCTAAATGTTACGTACTTTAATTGTAACATTATATCTATTTCCTTGAAATGTAGCATTAACTTTATACATAGAAGGAAGTGGATTTACTTGGAGATCTTTCACTAGTGTATAAGAAATAAAATCATGCGAACTACCATCATCATGTAAAATCTTAACAACTTTACTATTAATAGTGCCATGCATGCAAAGTAAAGAATGAATAGAAATTTTGTTACCCAAGGTATTTAGATCTTTTTCCAAATGCTTCTTCCGTCCAATTAGGTTGAGTGTCTCCATGAAGCACCTCCATGTTGTGTACATGAGCTCCGACAGGTTTCATGTTGTTAGTTCAGAACCTACATTTAGATTTCGTATGATCAAACTTACCATAATGCCAACAAGTAATACGGGGCCATTTCATTGAGAATCCATCGTTAATGGTTTGAAGAGTTAGAGGTCTGGTAGGATGTAAGGGGGTTGTCTTGTGGACTGGTAAGAATTGGATTGAGGAGGGCATTCAAAAGCAGGAGGGTGTTAAAAAGTAGTGGAAAGATGCTTGAAAGGAAAATTGTGCTTGATTGCTTGTTGTCGTTGACACGTTCGTTGTAAGCAAATAAACTTGGTGATGGATTGATCCCCATCTCCAAACCATCTTCATACTTCTGTTGCAAGGTATCTTTTGGAATCGTTTCAAGCGGACAAGTAAGAAGTAGTCATTGCCAAAAGCATTCAGTGTACATAGACACATTATCTCCTTCTTTCCATCCAAAGTTGTCCATGATCGATGGGCATGTAAGTGGAACTAGGGTGGAAGGAAGGACTTCTTGATCTGTTTTTGAAATGGGATCCATGTGGTGGGGCGGTTAGTGCTATGCCGCAAAACACGCCACCGTAATTGGGCCTTACCCACTAGATAATTAGTAACAAATTTCACTTTTTCAATTTTAAAATACGATTCGTTAGAATAAAAGTCATCAAATTGGGATAGCCATGAAAGAAGAAATTGGCCATCCTTTCACCCATTGAATCAAGAAAATTGGAAATTTTTGGCACCAATCTTGGAATGTGTGCCTTCCTCTTGAGTAGTGAATGGCATTCACCACCCTAAGTAGGTTTTTGTCATCACTCTACAGTTGTTGGAGTGCAACATTGCATTCTTTTATCTTCTTTTCAGCTTGTTGGAGTTCGTGCGCACTCCAATTATTGCTCAATAGGTACCCGAGTAAGGGTGATGTACCAAAATCCTCAGTATTATGGGTGGGTTCCATGGCCTTATATAGAACCAAGATCTAGAACTAGATCGGATGACCGAGATGGATGCCAAATCATGAATAGACACTGCAAATCACAATTGGATGCCAAGAAACCACCTCCCTAGATGTGCACATGCTCTAATACCATTATTGACCACATCTTGCAATGTAGGTATGCAAAGATAGTACAGAAATGGAATCTCACAAAAGCATAAACAGAACAGAGAGAGACAAGAGATTGGACATAAGATTGGGTACAATCTCCCCCACACATTTTGATGGACGAGTCTATCAGAGTATGTGTATTTATCGGTATTTGTTATACATCTTGAATAGAAGATACGTGAGGGTGATGCTTCAAAAAGTGTGCGTTTGCAAAAATCTACTTTATTTACAAAATCCTTGCTTTTTAAGCAATCTATTGTTTTTACAAAATATATGTATAAAACACTATCTTTTAATTATCTTCAAAAATATCTGAATAAAACCATGTGTGTTCGCGCCCTCATGATTCTTCACCTATTAAATGAAAACACAAATCACGTTAAGAACCTCATGACATTAAAATCCATATAACATTCCATTATTCCATAATTATAACATAAAATAAGATAAAATTGTACATCAAGGTTAAAGAAGACTGGAAATGGGTAGCTAGGATAAGGCAAAATGATTCTATTTGGTTTTCGATTAAGGGAATCTTGGATTTGGAGAGCATCCAAAGAGAAAAGAAGTTATGGAACAAAGGTTTTAGTAAGTGGAACCATCTCTAGAAGCATGACAAAGGTCATTGGATAAGGTTCAAGGACATATACTATGCTAGGAGAATTGACTTTGATTATTGGTGTCTTCTGAGGTAGAGAATCAACTCTTGGGACAACTCAAAGACTCATGTCCTTCTTAGAAATAACTTTCCACTGATTGAAGAGTTAAGATGGACCAATGATAAAAAATTAGATAAAAATCTTAGGTTAGATAAGAACCTTGACTTGCATATCTTGAGAACAAAAGAATTGTTCTTATGTGGCTAATCCTCCATTGTGGAATTTGGACCAATGCCAAAGCTAATAAAATCTATAGTGCTCCTCGCTCATGTAAGTGTTGCATCCATGGTAGAGAGGACCTTGGTCATCTCTTCTTCTCGTGCTTTAGAGGCATCCTGATGTGGAAGTCTCTCGCCAAGATTTTGAGCTTAACAAGGCAAATCAGCTAGAAAGAAGCATTAGTTGGAGAAAATATTGGCTTCTCTTTTGCTTTGTGGAATGTTATCAAAGGGGAAGCACTCTAGAAGATATCGAAAGCGAGATGTGTGATCAACTTTTGATGTCCATCAAAAACAGTGGTCGACTGAAAAATCTATATACTTGTTAGGTAGAAGAATAGGTAATTGTAAGAATTCTCCACCTTTTAGACACCATAGGATGTTTTTCTTGAAAAAAAACAAGATTAAAAGTAAATGGGTCACTCACAAAGGGGATGGAAAAATCATTAAACTTCTCAGCAACTCTCTTTAAAACATTTGTTTTCTTGTGGAATCTTAGATGTCCTATCAGTTTTGGTCTATTATAGCATTCGGGCCATTATACCCCCTACTTGGTGGGATACAAGGGATCCCAAGGGAACTAAGCCCATTCCTTGAATATTTGTTCTTTTATAAATTCAAGCATGGGAGAATAGGATACAATTGAAGTTCCTTTTATAAAAAAACTAGGCAAAGAAGAAAGGGGATGGAATGGTTATTGTAGATGCATCTACACCTAAAATAAAGTCTGCTAATCTTATTCAGAATGAAGAATGGGCTTTAACTACTATTTGCAGCTATGACCCATCTTCTTATGAGCACTATATGTTTGTAGCAAAATCATATGTTTGATACTTTGATAGCGGGGCAACCAAACATATTACCTCGTAGCATAGTTTCTTCAGTTCACTTGAGCCTACCCCTATAGGGAATTCTATCGCATATGCTAACAATTCCTTTTAATTTGTAATGGGAATTGGTAAGACCATTCAAAGTACTATAGATGGAAATTCTCTCACATTGTCAGATGCTTTATATGTGCCAGGAATCAAGATTTGCTCAACATTATCTCACATTGTTAGATGCTTTATATGTGCCACGAATCAAGATTTGCTTTATATGTTATTAGTCTCAACACTATCCAAGATTTTCTTGGTTATCAAACTTATTGATAAGAAATGTACAATTCATGATCTCTTTAATGGTAATGTTATTATTGCTTTTGGAATTTTATGTCATGGACTGTATAAGCCCATAGACTATGAAAAATGAGTGAATGATTTAACATGTGCAGTTCAAGCTTCTCATGCTATCTCAGATGCAAAGCTTCACCTATATACATTTGAAATGGTGTTCTCTCTGTCCAAACTTGAGGCACCTTGTAAAAATGTTTGTGAAGGTTGTATTTTGGGGAAAATGTAGCCTTCCTCCTTCCCAAAAGATGGCTTAGTTTGAGCGGCTCATAAATTGTAGCTTGTTCATATTGATGTCTGTGGTCCTATGCATACATCTTCATTTGGAAAATACTCGTGATTGGTGACTTTTCTTGACCCTCCATTCTCATCAAAAGGGGGAATAAATGTCTTTTTGTTTGCATTTATTAGATGAGCATGGGATAAAAAATCATGTATAGTGCCGTATACACCTCAACAAAATGGATTTTTTGAAAGAAGGATCGGTTCTCTCATACAAATGGAAAGTTGTATGGTCAAAATCGAGGCTTTACCGAATAGCTTCTAGTGTCATTACCTATTGTAATCAAACTAAGCTCTTTCCAAAGCTCCGATTTTCCATCACCTTGAATTTTCACATCAAATTTAAAGGAATTTCTTGTCTTCTTCCTAGGTTGAAACTTTTTGTAAAATCTCTTGAGACTCACTATAGTTCTTAGCAACTAAAGATCCATTAGCACCATGAAAACCAATCGAGTTAAGGAGATATTTTGTCTTCTGAATTTCTACTATAGACCTCTCTAGTGGTTTCATTGAAAATGCATATTCTATATTGAGCTACAAAAGCCTATTGAAGATACTCATGAAGGAATGCAAAGTGGAAAACTAAACATTGACCTATGGAAATGGAATAATGGGGTTCCAAACATTGATGGTTTGCTCACAATGGGCTCTTGTAACATCAAATACTTCAAAAAAGAATCTATCTCCCAATTCCTACTATTGCAAGCATCTGTGTCATAAATCTCTTTACGATATTCAACTCTAATCAATGGCCTTGTAGAATTATATTTTCTCATAGATGCTTTGTTTCCTCATGTACATCATGGGCAAGGATAAAGAGCAGACGCACATTGTTTACGACCTAACGTGCATTTAATACTCTTTAGATGTCCATCCAAATTTTACTCTACATCAAAATCATGCATACCTTCTATATAAGCTTTTTCCCATGTATTTGAGAAGAAATTAGTTATGTAATCCATGGATTCTTGCAAAAATTCCATGAAATAATATTTTTTGTTTCTTTGGGAACTTTTGTAGTACCTAACCACTAGATATCTCTCTTTGATTGGACACTATAAGTCAATTGGGAAGTGTATTTTGAACTTATTTCACCCTTTGCATTGTTCATAACTTCATTCATTAGTGTCACACTCAACCTTTTTAACCACCTAATCTCTATAATTTGAGAAGCATGAAGCTTTAGTATGATGCTTAAATCATTATCATATCTACACAAGAAGGGAAAACATTTGAAACTAATAAAATTTTAACATCACTAGAAATGTAGTAGGAGTACCTTCTATTATTGATTCCAAAAATGAACCATTGCTTGTTGAAGCTTTTGAAGATCCACAAATATATTTTTGAATTTAGTGTAAGTAAAATCTTGTGTAGATAATCTCTTTACTTGTTTCTTCTACGTGGTTGAATGATAAATAGAGGTAGAAATAGTCTCTTCTATAAATAAATATTGTCCAACAATATTACTGACATCCTCATTTGAAGTCTTTGTCTTGATAGAGACCTTATATGGGTATGGAAAAATATTGTGAGAAATACCTTCTTTTTGTACAGACTACTTCATAAGGTTGTACACTAGAGTATACCCTTTTTTATTGATGCTTGCTTGGCTATACATTTCCTGTCCATCTTGAACTTTGATAATAAAGTTTAACTTCTCTAACAACCCAACTTGAATAGTAGTCCTCATGCAAGAAGAAGTAATGTTGATCAGATCTAGTAGACGCACGGACATAGAGAATATAGTACAGAAAGGAAATCTCACAAACAAACTCACATAATAGATAGAGATAAGAGACTAGACACAAGATTGGGTACAATCTCCCCCCATGTACTCTGATGGATGAGTCTATTAGAGCATGTGTATTCTCAATACGTCCTGAATAGAAGATACATGAGGGTGGCTCTTTGAAAAGCGTGTGTTTACAAAAATCTGCTTTATTTACAAATTCATCACTTTCTAAGCGATCTACTATTTTTACAAAAACATCGCTTTCTAAAGTGATCTATCATTTTTACAAAAAATATCTAAAATATTAACTTCTAAATATTCTTCTAAATATTTTCAAAATATCTAAATAAGTCCATGTGTGTTCAGGGCCTCATGTGTTTTCATTTGTTAAATCAAAACACAAATCACATTAAAAACCTCAAGGCATGAAAATCCATATAACATTCCATTATTCCATAAAGTATAACATGCCTCCGATTTGACAAGCAACTGATCTCAGTTGATAATAATAAAATAGACATGGATGGCCAATCATGTGTCTCATCACTGAACAATCATACACATGTTCTATGTAAAAGCACATGCATGGAAATGGAAAACTGGAATTAAATGTGACTGTGAATGATATGCAAAAATCAAATATCATAATGGGGACTTAATTATGTCTTATGAATCCATTGAGATTATTCAAGTGAGTGATTTTTATATGTAGCTAAATATCTATGATATTGTTTACCAATGCATGTAGTAGTAACATCATGATCAAGTATTTTCTCCGAAAATAAAATTTCAGCATCCTCTTCCAATAAACGTGGATTATCTAAAATAGGAGTGAGTGGTAAAGTTCCTTTAAAGGATCTCAAAAAACTAATATGAAATAGAAAGGTCTAGGTGCAAGTTTAACCTTAGGATGTTGTGAGATATTTTTCAAACATCTTTTAATTATTTGTAACCATATGAACAGTTTAGCTACTCGTTTCTTATTAATATTATGCACATAAGGTTCTTGAGTCTTTTTAATGTGCTCATGAACCTCACAAAGCATAGAAATATGATCATGTGCAACAGAATCAACTATAGGTATGTCAATTTGAGTGAGAGTCATGAGACTGGAAAGCTTTTTACCATAAACAATTTCATGTAGTTCAGGTCGAGTAGAGGTATGCATTGTGTTATTATATGCAAACTGAAATATAGGAATTTTCTCATCCCAATTACTTGGATTATCTAAAGAATAACAATGTAATAAATCTAAAATAGTTTAATTTTTAGCTTCACTTTGCCCATTACTTTCAGGATGAAATGCAGAGCTAAAGTCTATTTTGGAACCTAATTTTTGAAATAATGCAACCCAAAAGTGATTACAAAAATGAACATCTCGATTTGATAGAATAACTTTTGGAAAACCATGATGTAGAAAAATACATTTAATAAATAACTTAGCAGCTTGAGGTGCAAAAAGAGTTTTTTTTACAAGGAATGAAATATGCTTGTTTACTAAACCTATCAACAATTGCCCAAATCATATCATGAGATGAAGTTGTGGGAAGACCAGTAATAGAATCCATAGAAATTTGTTCCCATGGTCCACTAGGTATGGGAAGTGGCATTAATAATTCAAATGCTTTACCATGATTTTGTTTCACACATTGACACACAATGCAATGGGAAACATACTGTGCAATATCATTTTCCATATTTGGCCAAAAGAAGAGTTCTTTACATGTAGAAATAGTACGTTGTATGTCCCTATGACCCATATAAGGTGGTTCAGGCATCTCTTTCATAACAAAAATTTAAAACCTTTTGTGATGCATAAGTTGTAATGGAAATACAAAAATCCATTATGAAGCATAGTGTTCCTCACTAAATGTTGTAAAATTATTGAAAGCATTCCACGTTGGTGAAAAATATAAATCAGATTCATAAGTAGGAATCATGTCATGAAATGAATCAATATGAACAAAAAAAAATATTATTGATTGAAACAAGATTTGTTTGTGGGGATAGGAAGCAATCCAGAGCATCAACTACAACATTAGCTTTGCTAGGTTGATATTGAATCACACGCTGAAAATTTTGTGTGAATGAAGCCCATTTAATGTGTTTGTCTGAAATCAATGGTTGATTTAATAAATGCTTAACAACCTATTGGTTTGTGTTTATTATAACTTCAGAACCCATAAGATAATGTTTCCAGGTTTTTAAAGCACGCACAATAGCTAAAAGTTCCTTATCATATGTACTATAATTATTTTCAAAAGGTTTAAATTTTTTACTTTCAAATGTAATAGGATGATCATTTTGCATTAATACAACACCTATACCTAAACCACTTGCATTCGTAGCTACATCAAAAGGTTGTGCAAAATCTGGTAATTACAAAATAGGTGCATGAGATTGCTTTTTTCTAAATAAAGGAAGTTCGGCCTTGGCCTACTCTCCGAGACTTGTATTAATTAAAGAAAAACAAAAGTACAAGTGAAGGGGACTAGTGCCCATGGGACTCCCTGAATCCCACAGAGTAGGGGTAGATTTTACAGAGTTTAGATGGCATTAAAGAAGGTTAATCATCCTCTCATCACCCTCATGTGGGGTGCATGAGATTGTTGTTGTGCTAATCCCCATGCAAATTTTAACTTTTTCCTGAATAATAATGTGAGTGGAAGTACTAAATAAGAAAAACCTTTTACAAACTTTTTATAAAATTTAGCTAACCCTAGAAAAGAGTGGACATCATTCATAGATTGAGGTACAAGTCATTCTTCATTTACTTTAATTTTCTTTGGGCCCTCTACATGAACACCTTGACTAGAAACAATATGGCCTAAATACTCTAATTCTGTTTGGAATAAATAACTCTTTTCACAATTGGCAAAAAGATTTGTTTTTGCATAACAAATTAAAGATTATTTCTAAATGATGTTCATGGTCATTGTCATTCTCACTATAGGCAAGCATATCATCAAAGAATACAAGAACAAAAGCTTGGTAATCTAGGAAAAAGGTATTCATCATATGTGCAAATATAGTAGGTGCATTGGTGAGTCCAAAAGGCATTACCATGAATTCAAAGTGACTACTCTGAGTTCTAAAGGCAGTCTTATAAATATCATTTTGTGTCATTCACATCTGATGATAACCAGATTTAAGATCAATTTTCCTAAGAACATGTGCTCCACAAAGTTTATCAAGCAAATCATCTATACTAGGAATAGGATATCTGTTTTTAATGGTGATCTTATTGAGTGCTCTATAGTCAATGCACATCCTATAAGTCTTGTTCTTCTTCTCTGTTGGAGTTTATTGATCTCTAAAGTACAGCTAGAAGTAGGTGAAACCCAACAGGACCTAGATGACTTTCTCACAAACTTGTATGCACAGACCAGTTTTCGTGCAGAGCAAACTGCTCTTTACTCACTTAGAATTTTCCAAAACTGTTTCACACACATAAACTAGACTCTAAGAGCTTTCCAATAATCTATAGAACACCTCAAATGGATAAATACACAATGATCTATGACCTCTGCAATATGCAGCTTTAATGGAGACCTTGAAACAGAGATGAACCCGAGGACACACATCACTTGCAGAAACTACTGCTCTTAACTGACAACTCCAATTAATCTTAAACTTTCCAGCATACGTGTAGAATTTGAGAGCTTTCTAACAAGCCAAAGAACACATGATTTGGATACATACACAAGGCGATATGACCTCTGCAAGTTTGAGGTTTAATGGAGACCTTCAGCAGGGGGTAAAACCAGAGAACACACACTACTTGCAGAGAGTACTTCTCTCAGCTCACAAATCCAATGATTATGAAAATTTACAAGAAGAAAGCAAACAGTACGAGCTTTCAAATGAGCTATCAAACATGTGATTTGAATATAATGAGAGAGATACAAACTCTGCAATCTCTGCATACAAAACTATAGCAGCATAGAGATACACATATGACTCTCTTGGACATCCCACAAGATCACGACTTTTCTCCTCTTTTTATAGCATGGTAAACTAATCTAAAACCTTTCTAATACATCTAAATTTGTGGTAGACACTTGGGTGGAGGTATTACATGACTCAAGTGCTCAAATAAGCAAAGTATTGATGGACTTTGAGAACTAGCCACATCGACCTTCCACTAGGACACCACTGCAGCTCCCTTGTGACTCACTAATTCGACTCACCATGTTCTAGAAATCACGTGGTATTTTGGCTATATTTTATGAATAATATGAGCCTTCTTGAAGTATTTGAAGACTTCCCAAAGGTATTTACATAATTTGAAACTTGTACCCTACATAAAACAAATGTTCGCAATATTCTCCCCCTCAAGTTTCAAAGGGTATTTCCTTCATGCCAAGAATATAGTTGAATCTTTGAAGCTTTTGTCCATCCAAGGATTTGGTGAAGATATCTACAACTTGATCCTTTGTTCCCACAAAAGAAACTTGTACTTCATTGTTTATGGCCTTCTCTCGAACATAATGATAGTGAACTTCTATATGCTTTGTTCTAGCATGAAAAATAGGATTTGAGGTCATATGAATGCTGCTCAAGTTATCCCCATAGATCACTGGTACATCAACCTACACATTCAAGTCATGAAACAACTTTTTAAACCACATAATCTCAGTAGTAGCCAATGCTAAACCTCTATACTCAGCCTCTGTAGAAGATAAGCAACTGTAGGCTGTTTCTTTGAACTCCATGTTAATGTCTTGTTTCCTGCTATTACCACATATCCACTTGTGGATCTTCTGTCATCTTTGCTTCCAGCCCAATCTGCATCACTAAAGACTTTAAGAGTTAGATCAGCATCATGACTATAAAATAATCCTTTGTTCATGGTACCTTTCAAATACCTAAGCACTCTTTTCGCTGCATGCATATGAGATACTCTAGGTTCATGCATAAACTGTGACAATACTCCCACTGCATAGCATATATCAGGTCTAGTTTTTGTTGCATAAATCAAAGATCCTACCATGGATCTATATACATTCATATCATGCAACTCATCACCTTCCTTTGCACTCAGCTTTACATTACATTCCATTGGAGTAGAAACAAATTTACATTCCTGCATACCAAACCTTTTCAGCATATCACATATATAGTCGTTCCCTTATATTCATGAAGGCTCTTTTCATTTTAAATAGAGAGCTAACTTTAGAGCGAAGCAATCACATAACTTGTGTTTCTTAGCCTCTATTCTCCTTTTCGATGAGCTTTGCTCGATGCGCATGGCATGGAATGCATGCTAAGCTAAGTTAACCACCCCCATCCCCTCTTATTTCATCATTTTCTCATGTATTCAAGGTATTGAAAGCTTAGTAGTGTAGGTTGATAATTGTCAAAAACCTAGTTCTTTGCTCATAGCTTTGTGTGGCATAAAAAAAAATACTACCACTTCCAATAGAATCCTCTCATCAAGACATCCAAAGGGAACCTCCTATTTTGGAGATTTGAACTTAGAAAATTTCTCGTTTTAGTGTCGATGTCCTATCTCTGTGTGTGAAAGCATGACCTAGTGAGTAGGAGGACATTGCCCGTGTATGATGCTTACCTTATGTGCTTCTTTGTCCATTTCATGTATTCTCCATCAAGTGTGCACATGCTTGTATGATCCTTGGTGGGTAAGCTAGTTTGACATAGCAAACATGTTTCATTCAAGCCATCACTTGAGCATGCTCGTAACACGTGTGCTTTCTAGCTATGCTCACTTGAGTAGAATAATAGTTGGAAGAGGCTTATACCTAAATAAGAATGTTGAGTATTGAAGCAAAGGAACCACAACAAGAGAATAGAAAATCTTAAAGAGAAACATCTCATGAGTCATCATATTAGAAGATGAGACTTATGTTCCTACCAAAAAGAGGTTGTACATGGACAAGATGATCAAGAAGATGGAGAAGAGAAGCTCATGAATGATGTTTAGTCCAATGGTAGTAGAAGCAACAATGTTTTTTTCATCATCTTGATCTGCTCTTGTGGATGATGATTAGGAATTAGACATAGGAATTGTGAGTCCTCCATAACCGATGGAGCTTAAAGACACAGTATGTGAGGTCCAACATCAAAGCCAACATCCACAACTAGATCATATAACTTCTTCAATAGTAGATCCTTCACAGATTCTCCATCACAATAGTCAATTAGGGATGGATAGTAATTCCACCATAATCACATATAGCAAGAATCAATGTTTATCTAGAAAAGGAAATGGAGGGGGGCGTCTATGAAAGGATGATTAAGAGGGTGTTTAAGAATAAGCCATAGGTATATCAGTTTGAGTGAGAGTCATGGGAGTGGGAAGCTTTTTACCATAAACAATTTCATATGGTGCACGTCATGTTGTGGTATGTGTTGTGTTTTTATATGCAAAATGGAATAAAGGAATTTTCTCATCCCAATTACTTGGATTATCAAAAGAACAACAACGTAATAAATCTAAAATAGTGTTATTTGTAGCTTCACTTTGCCCATTACATTCAGGATGAAATGCAGAGCTAAACTCTATTTTAAAATCTAAACTTTGAAATAATGCAACCCAAAAGTGATTACAAAATGGATATCTCGATCTGAAAGAATAGCAACTGGAAAACCATGATGCAAAAAATCACATTTAATAGATAACTTAGCAGGTTGAGGTTTAGAAAGAGTCTTTCTACAAGGAAAGAAACATGCTTGTTTACTAAACCTATCAACAATTGTCCAAATCATACCATTATGAGATGAAGTTGTAGGAAGACTAGTAATAAAATCCATAGAAATTTGTTCCCATGGTCCATTAGGTATGCAAAGTGGCATTAATAATCCAAATGGTTTACCATGATGTCTTTCCACACATTGACATGTAAGAAAAAAATGAATAAGAATAATGATTGAATGGTGGGCTAGTGGTGTAAATCTAATGCCATGTAGAGGTTACCACACCACACATATAAGATCAAGGTTAGAGAGAAAGAGAGATATTACTACTCATGGGAATAACACAAGAGATTTGTTTATAATGGAAAGTGGACTCAAGATGATATAGAAGATGAACTCAACTCAATTCAACTCAAACTCATAACTCTAATACAATGCAACACAAACACTAAACAATATAAAGATGGTTCTATCCACCCATGCACTCCCTATATGGAGCTTAGATGGTGATCTAGATAGAAGCTAGGTGAAGAGCTATAGGCCAACACAGTGGGTACTAAGATGGACACCGTAATGGTTCCGAACACTACAAATGGTGATCCTACATGGGGATGGGACCATCCTTATAAGGTCCTCCAAGCCTAAGTCGGCCTACCCATGTTCTAAGGTCGTGGTAGCTTGATCCATGCCCAGAATAATCTCCACCATTGATCTATGAGGTAAATCCAATGGTAGAAAGGTAGGATCAACAACCATTTGTTTGCAGCCCTTGATCTTGCTTAATCCACACTTAGGATCAAGTCTAGATCCAATGGTCCACATCAAATAGACCCTTCCCCAAGTTAAGAAAGCTACTTTTGTTTCTAGCCCTTGATTTAGATTGATCCTCACATTGGATCAATCCCAAATCCAATGGCTTAGAAGTAACCTTCCCAACTATCCATCTATGGTCTACACTAGACCTCAGCTGACCTCAAAGTCAGGAACCTACCAATGTCTAACACTCTCACATGGCTTCTCCTCATAATGGGGGCCTTACAAAATAGAGTGTTATGGAACAATGGTGGTGCTACATAAGGGTGAGACATTGATCATATCTAACATGACACGCAATGCAATGGGAAACATACTGTGCAATATCCTTATCCATATTCGGCCAAAAGAAAAAAAATTTACACATAGAAATAGTACTTTGTATGCCCCTATGAACCATATATGGTGGTTCATGCATCTCTTTCATAACAAATTCTTTGAAACCTTTTGTGATGCATAACTTGTGTTGGAAATACAAGAATCCATTATGAAAAGTGTAGTGATCCTCACTAAATGTTGTAGAAATATTGAACGCATTCCATGTTTGCAAAAAATACAAATCAGATGCATACGTTTTGAGCTATGGGGAGGTGCTCATATCATAGATGAGATCCAAATCTCCATGCTAGAAGCCCAGTGTGGTTACATGAGATGCACGTACCCTTCAAAAGACCTTGAATGTAGTGTGCATGAGATCAAAGACTTTGATGGACATCCTGGCTACTATATCAGTCACATGGTTCAGTCATGGAAGCCAGTGCTGAATGGTGCCATCAGGTATGCCATTGTGGGGGGTCCTTGAGGGGGTGCGAGGTATGTGTAATTGACCCAGTCCTGCACTTTGGATCATTTTTGCACTTTAATGGCAAATGATGACCAAGACCGACGTGAGAGCATTGAGCCATAACATGGATTATACATGATCTATGTAGGATCTTTTGACTAGTGTACATCATTTCAAGATATTCTTGCAATCAATTTTCTCGAATTAGGTTGAAAGATCATGCCTTGGCTTGTGCATAGGTATAAGCCTCTTCCAACTATTATTCTACTCAAGTGAGTGTAGCTAGAAACCACATGTGTTACGAGCATGATCAAGTGATGGCTTCAATGAAACATGTTTGCTATGTCAAACTAGCTTACCCACCAAGGATCATAGAAGCATGTGCACACTTGATGGAGAATACATGAAATGGACCAAGAAGCACATAAGGTAAGCATCATACACGTGCAATGTCCTCCTACTCACTAGGTCATGCTTTCACACAGAGATAGGACACCGACACTAAAATGGGAAATTTTCTAAGTTCAAATGTCCAAAATAGGAGGTTTCCTTTGGATGTCTTGATGACAGGATTCTATTGGAAGTGGTAGTATTTTTTTTATGCTACACAAATCTATGAGCGAAGAACTAGGTTTTTGACAATTATCAACCTACACTACTAAGCTTTCCATTCCTTGAATACACCAAAAAATGGGGATGAAAAACTTAGCTTAGCATGCATTCCATGCCATGCGCATCTAGAAAAGCTCATCAAAAGGAGAATAGAGGCCAAGAAACACAAGTTATGTGATTGCTTCACTCTAAAGTTAGTTCTCTATTTAAAATGAAAAGAGCCTTCATGAAATATAAGGGAACGACTTTATATACATGTGCCCTAACCTATGTCCTTTTATAGATTTGGACAAGAAACTTCATGAAAGTAGTAGTGGAGCAAAATGATTAGTCAGCTATAAAACATCATTGAGAATATTCAACTAGAGGTCTCCTTTTAGTGCATCTACAAGGCATGATTACATTGGGATATAGTATTACAATGGAAATTAACAAAACATTCGTGGGTCTCATATTTTTTGCATCTTCATTGTTCCCTCTATGCTTTCTTTTATGCAACACTGTGCCCTTTCTAGTGTGTGTCATTCACGATAAATTTTCTTCCATCTCCGCATGTTTTGAGAGTGATTCGGTCGTCAAGATTGTGGTCTACTTCTTGTAGGAAGACTCCCAAGATTGTGTTGCCCAAGCTTTAAACATGAAGCTTCATTGTCTTACCAAGACCGTATTCCCCACACGACTTACCAGAGCCAAAGGAAATGGTCACTATTCCAGTTAACCCTACCTTTCAAAGAGCAATACAAGCCATAGGTGGCAACAAGCAGATGTGTCATTGAAGAGGGTCAGGAGAGCTTTGGGTTAGCATGGCCGACATGGATGAAGCTGATGGAAGAACTGGGAAAGATGCACTCCGCATGAATTGAGGCTCAACTTAGGGCAATGACAGTCATTAAAGAGACCATACTCCAGTCCCCCTACTTCCTCGAACTTGCAACCAAGAGATACATATCCACCAATGAAATCCAATATAAACCTTACTTCATGTATCTGACCAAGTGCAACTTAGAAATTGAGCTCATTACAGGATCATGTATAATCCATGTTATGGCTCGATGCTCTCACGTCGATCTTGGTCATCCTTTGCCATTAAAGGGCAAAATAATCCAAAGTGCAGGACTGGGTCAATTACCCATACCTTGCACCCCCTCAAGGGCCCCCCCACAATAGCATACCTGATGGCAAACATTTAGCACTGGCTTCCACGACTGAACCATATGATCGATATAGTAGCCAAATACGCAAGGTGTAGTTCTGTGATGATGGATTGAATGTGTTCATCGTTTGAATCTATCAAAATCAAGTCATCTACATAAAGGATGATTATTGCAAAAGGACTCTCTCTAGTGTATGTATGAGTTAGCATCGATAATGCTTTGTCTTTGAAAAGCTTGTGGATCTTTTCATACCATGCCCTAAGCTTGCTTAAGGCCATATATTGCTTTGCGAAATTTTATAGATGAGAACTTTGGAGAGTGTGAGTGATTGTAGGAAACATGGAAAGTTCAACTTTATACAAAACTATGGTGATTATACGAATTCGGGGAATCCCTGTTGATTGTATTAAAACATGGAGAAGTTTTGTATGGGAATGGGGGAATCGCTTTTTCTATGAAATTTGGTGATTGTGGATCATTGTATGAATCCTAAAGATCACACGTTTGTATGGCTTTTGGAAATTGTGACTTTGTGTGAAATTTGGAGAAAGTGGTCATATTATAGTGTGTGGAAAGCCTAGACATTCACCTTTTAGCCTAGCCTAGCCCATGGGCATGTTACACAACAAATATGTTTCACCCACCCACGTACATGCAAGCATTCAAAAGGTCCTTTGATTCAAGTAAGGGAGCCCAACACTGAATTTGTAAAGTAAGGGAGCCTCTGAACGTGCATTGCTCTGTGTGAGTGGTCAAGCGATCGCTTCGTAAGATACGCACGCAGGGGTTTGGAGAAGGGTTGTCTTGGAGAAGGGTTGGGTTGGTGACGATGTGGCACGTCAACAGTAGAGGTTGTACATGCCTCCGGTTCTATGGTCTAGCGGTTAGGACATTGGACTCTGAATCCAGCAGCCTGAGTTCAGATCTCGGTAGATCCTTCGTGTCAGGGCTTAGCCCGAGTCTCTTATATGTCGGGCTGCTCCTGTAAATAGGAAAGAGCAACATACGCTCAGTTGTGTTCGGTTTTGCTTCCGAAGAATAATAGGATTGCTGAAAAAAACGTAACCTAAGCGCGCACACACACGCTAAACAATAAAAGGCTCAATAGGATCTCGCTAAAACTATATATAGCTCAACATAAAATCTGGAAATGAAGCCACACAAAGCATGTATAAGTTGAAGTGGCTGAACATCCTCCTCATATTTAGTCGGCTATCTCCAAGGTAATGAGACTGAGGAGCTAGGTGTGAGACAATCAGGCTTCGTGTTTAAAGCTTGGGAAACACAACCTTGGGAGTCTTGCTAGAAGAACGAGGCCACACCACTAAAATAGACCGTGTCCTTAGCTCAATCATTACTCAAAAGACTTCAAGTATCAATCAAAGAACCCAACATAAACCCCCTTACTTAGACAATCTCATCAAAGGCACGAAAATGTATAGGGGGAGGGAGTGATAGTGGTCTCATGCACGCGTTTTGATTTCGAATGCGTGAATGCCATGCCATCAATGTTGAGGGCCCTTCAGAGTGAGTGAGTTGCAGGGAGTATTCCATGTAGTAGTAGTGTCCACAAGCATCCTAATGAAGAATATGGTTGGGGACATGTTTTCAAGTATTTCCCCACAAACCGAGAGTGGCATGTCAACAGTACAGCTTGTACATGCCTCCGGTTCTATGGTCTAGCGGTTAGGACATTGGACTCTGAATCCAGTAGCCCGAGTTCAAATCTCGGTAGAACCTTCGTGTCAGGGCTTATATGTCGGGCTGCTCCTCTAAATAGGAAAGAGCAACATACGCTCAGTTGTGTTCGGTTTTGCTCCTGAAAAAAACGTAACCTAAGCGCGCACACACACGCTAAACAATAAAAGGCTCAATAGGATCTCGCTAAAACTATATATAGCTCAACATAAAATCTAGAAATGAAGCCACACAAAGCATGTAAATGTTGAAGCAGAACATCATCCTCATAAGGTGAGGAAGTTCCCTGAGCAGCAGTTAACCTCCGTATCTGTTTGGCCGCCACACCAGCGGCTGCCCTTCCATTGCCGGGATTTGAACCCGGGTCGCCTGGGTGAAAGCCAGGTATCCTAACCGGACTAGACGACAATGGAATGATTAGTTTGCACCTCTCCCAAATCACCCCACTTTATCATTTCTCTACCTTGTATGCTTGGATTTCGTGGTTCCATCGGACAACTCCATCTGCTTTCCAAAGAACACACCTTGTATGCTTGGATTTCGTGGTCGGACCATATTGGGAGTTTTGAGCCTTGCACATGCATTCGCTTCAAGATGTTACTACATCGTGTCCACTTTTCATCTTCTTCTTCTTCTTAAGCGTGCCTTGAACAACTTGCTACATTAAAGAGCGTACGAAGGCCTTCTTCTTCTTCTTAAGCCTGCCTTGAACAACTTGCTACATTAAAGAGCGTACGAAGGCCTCAAATGAAGACGATTTAGACATTTCTACCCTATGTGGTCGTCTTCTCTCACTTTAAGGAGTGTCGTGAATGGACTAATAGTGCATGGGCTACTCATGGATGCTTCTAAGTGAATGGTCACATTGGTGGTCCTTTCTATACTATTTACTTCTACCAAAGACCACTCACTCTCTACCGTTTTACATTCCTTAGGTTTATCCTTCTTCTCTTTCATAAGCATATATTTTATTATTCCTGAGACAACAAGAAAATTTGCATCTACCAACCTGTGGATTCTACCCATACCATTGAGGACTTCTACCCAACATACTCGTAGGCCTCTCCACAAGCTTGACGGGAACATTTATGGGGATGTTGGATGTATGAGTGAAACATTACGACTCATACTCACATCTCTTGTATGGTCTTCCAAAGGAACTTCCATACACTAATCGTCTCATTATAATTTTGTAGATAACGCTTCCCTAATTGGTGGAGGTATTTCTTGAATGGGTTCAACGAAAATCATAATCTAGTTAGTGGTATTGGATAGGGTATCTATGTACAAGGCTTCTTTACACCTTGTATGCTTGAATGCACCTTCTTGTTTGAAAAGTTGTTGTAACTCGGTCTTTGTGTTGGGTTTTCTACTCCCTCATATTCATATCCATCATCTATTTAAATGGGTCAATGCTTATCTAGGCTCTTTCCTTTCTTTTAGCCACTCAACATCTCCATGATGCTACTTGTATGGTTGAATCTGAATGAGTGATTTTGTGTTAGCGTGTCTAATTGATATATAATATTTCTGTACATGTATTTGATTGCAACCAAGCTATGACAGATGGACACACCCTTTTAGATCTTCCCAAGAAAATGATTGTCAAAGAGTAAATTCTACAACATCAATTGGGAATATTTGACCTAGGTTCAAGAAGGTCCAAATGACATGTGAATGGGTGCTAAGAGAGGCCTATGAAAATCAATAGACGGATTTATCAATGATCATGGGAAGCTTAATATTGTCAAACACTTTCAATGTTAGTGTCTTAAGATCTGTTGATATATTTAAATAGTGATGTGTGTGAAAACACTTGGGATTCCCGAGACACTTTTTTCCCTATAGGAGGTCTTTTCCTTAGCTTATATATACACCATTAAGCCTAACTGTATCACTTATTTGTTGACCGGATCTTGCAGATGCATGTACGCAGAGGATAGTACAGAACCAAGATCTCACAAATTTAGCATAAATAGAATAGAAAAAGACAAGAGACTTGACACCAAATTGGGTGCAATCTCCCCCCACATACTCTGATGGATGAGTCTATTAGAGCATGTGTATTTATAGGTATTTTTTCATTACATCCTAAATAGAAGATACATGAGGGTGGCACTTCAAAAAGCATGTGCTTACGAAAATCTTTTTTATTTACAAAATCATCAATTTTCAAGCTATCCACATTTTTACAAAAACATCGGTTTCACAAAAGCGATCTCTTATTTTTACAAAAAATAACTAAAATAATATCTTCTAAATATCTTCAAAAATATCTGAATAACTCCACGCCTGCTCACATCCTCATGAGTCTTCACCTGCTAAATCAAAACACAAATCACATTAAAACCCTCAAGACATTAAAATCCATATAATATTCCATTATTCCATAAAGTATAACATGCCTTCAAGTTGACGAGCAGTTGACCTCAGTTGGTAAGAATAAAATAGACATGGATGCCCAGTCTCATGTCCCATCACTAAACAATCATAAGCATGTTCTATGTAAAAACACATGCATGGAATTGGAAAACTAGAATTTAATGTGTCTGTGAATGATATGCAGAAATCAAATGATCATAGTGTGGAGTTAGTGATGTTTTATGAATCCATTGAGATTCTTCATGTGAGTGATTTTTATATTTAACTAAATATCGATGATAGTGGTTACCTTGCATGTAGTAGTAACATCATAATCAACTATTTTCTCTAGAACAAAAATTTTAGCATCCTCTTCAAGTAATGGAGGATCATCTTAAATAGGAGTGAGTGGTAAATTTCCTTTCAAAGATTTCAATAAAATAATATGGAAAGAATTATGTATATTCCAATGAGAAGGTATGTCTAGTCTAAAAGCATTCTCATTAATTTTATGAATAATACGGAAAGGTCCATAGTAACATGGTGCAAGTTTAACTTTAGGATGTTGTGAAATATTTTTCAAACATCTTTTAATTCTTTGTAACCATACCAAGTCATTTTCATTAGACTGTTTAGCTACTCGTTTCTTATTAACATTACATGTGTAACATTCTTGACTCTTTTGAATCATGAACCTCATGAATTGTAGAAATATGATCATATGCAAAAGAATAATAAGCCATAGGTATATCAGTTTGAGTGAGAGTCATGGAACTGGGAAGCTTTTTACCGTAAACAATTTCATATGGTGCACATCGTGTAGTGGTATGTGTTGCGTTATTATATGCAAAATGGAATAAAGGAATTTCCTCATCCCAATTACTTGGACTATCAAAAGAACAACAACGTAATAAATCTAAAATAGTGTTATTTCTAGCTTCACTTTGCCCATTACTTTGAGGATGAGATGCAGAGCTAAAGTCTATTTTAAAACCTAAACTTTGAAATAATGCAACCCAAAAGTGATTACAAAATGAACATCTCGATCTGAAAGAATAACAATTGGAAAGCCATGATGCAAAAATTTACATTTAATAAATAACTAGCAGCTCGAGGTGCAGAAAGAGTCTTTCTACAAGGAAAGAAACACGCTTGTTTACTAAACCTATCAACAATTGTCCAAATCATATCATTATGAGATGACGTTGTAGGAAGACCAGTAATAAAATCCATAGAAATTTGTCACCATGGTCCATTAGGTATGCCAAGTGGCATTAATAATCCAAATGGTTTACCATGATGTCTTTTCACACATTGACACACAATGCAATGAGAAACATACTGTGAAATATCCTTATCCATATTCGGCCAAAAGAAAAAAAATTACTCATAGAAATAGTACTTTGTATGCCCCTATGAACCATATATGGTGGTTCATGCATCTCTTTCATAACAAATTCTTTAAAAACTTGTGTGATGCATAACTCGTGCTCGAAATACAAGAATCCATTATAAAAAGTGTAGTGATCCTCCCTAATTATTGTAGAATTATTGAACGCATTCCATATTTGCAAAAAATACAAATCGGATGCATAAGTAGGAATCATGTCATGAAATGAATGAATATGAACAATAGAAAATTATTGATTGAAACAATATTTAATTGTGGGGATGGGAAACAACTAAGGGCATCAACTACAACAGTAACTTTGCCACGTTGATATTATTCATAGGCTGAAAATTTTGTATGAATCAAGCCCATTTAATGTGTCTATCTGAAATCAATGGTTGATTTAATAATTGATTAATAGCATGTTGGTCTGTTTTGATTAGAACTTCAGAACCCATAAGGTAATGTTTCCAAATTTTTAAAGCACGCACTACAACTAAAGGTTCCTTATCATAGGTACTATAATTCTTTTCAAAAGGTTTACGATTCCTACTAGCTACATGGAAAGGTTGTGCAAAATTTGGCAATTGAAAAACAAGTGCATGAGAAAGTGCATGTTTGAGTTTTTCAAAAGATTGTTGTTGTGCTAATCCCCATACAGATTTTAACTTTTTCTTTAATAATAATGTGAGTGGGAGTGCTAAATAAGAAAAACATTTTACAAAATTTGTATAAAAACTAGCTCAGTATAGAAAAGAGTGTACATCATTCACTGATTGAGGTACAGAACAGTCTTCAATTACTTTAATTTTCTTTGGATCTACATGAACACCTTGACTAGAAACAATATGGCCTAAATACTCTAATTATTTTGGAAGAAATAACTCTTTTGAGGATTGGCATAAAGTTTGTTTTTGCATAACAAATTAAAAACAATTGCTAAATGATTTTCATGGTCATTGTCATTCTCACTATAGACAAGTATATCATCAAAGAAAACAAGAACAAAAGCTTGGCAATGAAGAAAAATCTTATTCATCATACATGCAAATGAAGCAGGTGCATTGGTGAGTCCGAAAGGGATTACCATAAATTTAAAGTGACTAGTCTGAGTTCTAAAGGTATTCTTATAAATATCATTTTTTGTCATTCATTTTTTATTATAACTTGATTTAAGATCAAGTTTGCTAAAGACACGTGCTCCACAAACTTTATCTAGCAAACAATCTATCCTATGAATAGGATATCTATTTTAATTGTGATCTTATTGAGTGCTCTATAGTCAATGCACATCCTATAAGTCTTGTTCTTCTCTACTAAAAGAACAGGTGCTCCAAAGGGATAAGAACTAGGCCTTATAAGTCCTTTGTGGAGTAGATCCTTAACTTGATTAGCTGTTTCTTTTGTATGTAAAGGTCCATGCCTATAAGGTGCTTTATGGGAAGGTGAACTATCAAGAATTAAATCTATTATATGGTCAAGAGATCCCCTTGAAGGGGGTAGTTTATAAGGAAAATCAGCCATAAAGCAATCTTGATAGGAATCCACAAATGATTTATGTGCATTAGGAAGTGTATGAGTGTAATCAACTATGTTATTGAAAAAAACAATGCATGAGTTGTAGCCTTTCCTAAATGCACGTTTGACTTGAGTATGACTAATTAATGGAAATAGTTGGCAGTCATGCATTGCAGACAAAGAAATAGCCTGATTGTTAAACTTAAACCTCATTGCGTGTGTATGATAATCAATGCATGGATTATAACGATGACAAAAAGGCATACAATCTATAACATCCTAGAACAGCAAAGGAACAATTAAGAATGTGTGCACATATATGTATGATCCTATACAAATCTGAACATTATGTACTTCAGTTGTAACATTATATCTATTTTCTTAAAATGTAGCCTTAACTTTAAACATAGAAGGAAGTGGATGTTATTGGAGATCTTGCACTTGTGTATAAGAAATAAAAACATGCGAACTACCATGATCATGTAAAATATTAACAACTTTAACATTAATAGTACCTTGCATGCAAAGCAAAGAATGAATAGAAAGTTCATTATGCAAGGTACATAGATACTTTTCCAATGCTTCTTCAGTCCAATCACGTTGAGTGTCTTCATGAACTGCCTCCATGTTGTGTATTTGAGCTCCAATGGGCTTTATGTTATTAGTTCGGTACCTACATTTAACTTTAGTATGACCAAACTTACCACAATGCCAACAAGTGATACGGGGTCTCCTTTGTTGAGCATCCATCATCGTAATTTAAAGGGTTGGAGGTTTTGTAGGGTGTAAGGGGGTTGGCTTGTGAACGGGTGTGAAATTGGATTGAGAAGGGCACTCAAAAGTAGGTGCATGCTAAAAAGTAGGAGAAGAAAAAGTAGTGAAATGACACTTGAAACAAAAATTGGGCTTCATTGGTTGTTATCGTTGACGATTTGTTGTACATGAATGGACTTGGTGATGGATTGAAACTCCTCAGCATCATGTGCAAAAGAAATAGCTTCATAGAGGATCACGAGACATAGTGTGTTGAGATTGGCTTGGATTCCCATCTCCAAACCATCTTCATATTTCCGATTCAAGGTATCTTCAAGGATCATATCAAGCAAACGAATAAGTAGTAGTGGTTGCCAAAAACGTTCAGTGTAGGTAGATACAATATCTCCATCTTTCCATCCAAAAATTATCCATGGTCAACGAGCATGTAAGTGGAACTGAGGAGGAAGGAAGGACTCATTGATCTTTTCTTGAAATGCGGTCCATGTGGTGGGTGGTTGGTTCTATGCCGCAAGACATTCCACCTTAACTAGACCTTTAGCACCAAATAATTAGTAACAAATTTCACTTTGTCAATTTCAGTATATGATTCCTCAAAATAAAATTCATCAAATTGAGAAAGCCGTGAAAGAAGAAATTGGCCATCTTTTTGCCCATCAAATCAAGAAAACCGGAAATTTTTGGCACAAATATTGGATGGTGTGTCTTCTTCTTGACCGGTGATAATGGCCTTCACCACCCTAACTAGGTTGTTCTCATCACTCTGTATTTGTTGGAAGACAACATCATGTTCTTTTATCTGGTTTTGAACATGTTGGAGTTCGTGTTGTAAAAGCTCCAATTGTTGCTCAATTGATACCCCGCGTGGGGTGATGTACAAAAATCCTCAGTATTATGGGTAGGATCCATGGCATTATGGGTAGGATCCATGGCATTATGGGTAGGGTCCATGGCCTTATATAGAATCAATACCTGGGACTAAGCATGTAAAAGGAATTTAGCAATAGTTTATATAATAATAATATAATAATAATATAATATAATAATAATAATAATAAATAAATGAATAAAAATAAATGAGAGTGTTTGATAAATAAATAAATAAGATGAAGAGAGTGTTAAAAGTCGTGTTAAATATTAATAAAAAGGAATGGGATATCAATAAGTGAAAATAGGCTAGTGGATAAAGCTTATTTCTTGTAAGTGTGAGGTTGTGGGTTCAAATCCCCTACATGCTAAATAAGGAACTAAGTAAGCTAAGTAGGCTAACTAGGGAAATAATGAAGTTCTTATCACCACTCATAAGTTAGAATTGGTTTGCGCATAGCCAACACGTACCAACGAAACCAAAGGGGACCAAAGTGAACCAAGAGAACCATGAGTGCCAGAGAAGCCAAAGATGCCAAAGTTATGCCATAGTTCTATGTTTTAGTCGACACCTTGGAGTAACTAAATGATACCGAATTGATAAATGAACTTGATAAACAAAGGAGAAACCAAATGATAACTAGATTGATAAAAGAAGTTGATAATGAACTTGATAACCAAACTAAACTTGAACACTGAATAGTGCACAGTGAGAATAGCGGGGTATAGTGGGTATAGTGGATATAGTGAGCACAACAAATACAATGAACATAGTGAGTATAGTGAGTACAATGAGCACAATGTCATAGTGCACAGTGTGAGATGAGCACAATGCACAACATCTAATTCAAAAGAATTCGAAAAAACACACTGGCAAATAAAAAACTAATAAAATTAATAAACAAAAACCAAGATGAACGATCAAGAAGGATGCCAAATCGTGAAGGGATGTCCTAAATCACAACCAGATGTCAAAAAACACCTCTGCAGATGCACCTTGGCTTTGATACCATTGTTGATCCGATCTTGCCGATGGAGTATGCAGAGGATAGTGTAGAAATGAGATCTCATAAAAGCATAAACAAAATAGAAAAAGTCAAGAGAATTGACACCAGATTGGGTACAATCTTCTCCACATATTGTGATGGATGAATCTATTAGAGCATGTGTATTTATAGGTATTTTTCATTATGTCCTGAATAGAAGATACATGAGGGTGATGCTTTGAAAAGTTTGCATTTAGGAAAATCTATTTTATTTACAAAATTGTCGCTTTTCAAATGATCTACTATTTTTCCAAAAGTGTCTCTTTCTAAAGCGATCTATCATTCTTACATAAAATAACTAAAATACTATCTTCTAAATACTCTTGTAAATATCTTCAAAAATATCTAAAATAATTCCACACATGCTCACAGTCTCATGATTCTTCACCTGCTAAATCAAAACACAAATCACATTAAAACCCTTAAGACATTAAAATCCATACAACATTCAATTATTCCATAGAGTATAACACTTATCTTTGTACATACACTTGGTCATATATTCTATGTTATATTTCCTCCAAGCTTCTTCTTCTTTCTTGTGATGTTCATGTGCTTCCATAGACCTCAACCCCCAATAATTGGTATCATACCAGGTCGTTGCTTCCATCTAGGTTGTGGTCACCACGCCTCTGGTCATAGTCTCAAAATTAAACAAAAATTGGTGAGCATAGCATACTGGAGGTGATTAGGAGCTCAAAAAGTCTTTGCTATCTAGTGTTTAAACTTTGATTTGAGCTCATTTTGGCATTTGAACGCACTATCTATAGCAATTGTATATGCACTTCTACCATTTTCTGCTGAAAATATATACATGCTTTGGTTTGCCAATACAAGTGGCTCAAAGTCTACTACAAGTATAATAGAGCTTGATAAGATACTTCTATTCAACTTTTTGACATACAATCAATTTTTTGCATCAAGGTATCTATTCACTTTGGCCATGGTTGAAAGAAACATGTATTTCATATGTTCACTTTGATGTACTAATCACCCATTGTGGTCATACATGATGCCTCATGTATTGGTATCAAACATTGTGCAAGTGTTGAAAAAATCCTAGTACACGTGCAAATATAGAGATTGAAGGTGATGCAGATAATGTTGAACATGATGATCTTCATTTTCCTCGTGCCACACTTCGTTTGGCACCTATTGTAGAGAAAATTTGTTATGATGGAAGACATGCGCAGGTACATGCATTCATAGCTTTGTCTATCCCTCACATTCACAATGAAAGATAACAAAAAATGCTTGAGACCGTCTTAAAACATTATATTATGTAAGAAATGATGCTCGTGTTGCTTACCTTGGAAAATAGTTGAGAGAGTAAGCATATGAATGAAGGAGACTCAATGACCAATCTTTTGACATAGATCAGAAATTTGAAGGAGCGATTGTTTCTATTGACAAGATATCTACAAATGTTGTTCATAATGAAGAATGGGCGCCCATGTTCTCATAAGCAATGTATGTCTTTCTAGCCTTTGCTGTTTGCACATAACTCCCTCCCTCACATAACTCTAGTTTCTTTCCAAAGAATATACCTTGTATGCTTGGATTTCATGATCGGACCTTGCACATCCATTTGCTTTAAGATGTTACTACATTGTCTCAATGGTGATGCCTGGCATAAAAAATACCTACTTTTGCAAGAAGCTCTTTATCATGGATTTAATAGTTTATCTTTAGAGGGCATAATTTCCTTGAAGGGTATGTGAATGATGTAAGTGTCCCTCATCCCGATGCTGAATTAAAATGATTTTGAAAGAAAATTACAATGCATCTATATCCAAGAAAAAGGGTTTGTAGGATCATGATGAACTAGAAGCGAAAGGGTAGTGAATGCTGATTTCAATATAAAAAAGGCTCTTTCTACTTGTTTGGTTCACCAAAAAATTGCATTTCCTATACGCTTTGTAAGTGAACACATTCCAAGGCTTATTTGGGGGCTCAAACGGAGTCTAAAAATTATGAAAACTGGTAGGATGATACTTCTAATACTCCTCAACCTCAAGGACTCCTTGGCTTGAGCAAAATGGAGTTACAAAAATGGAAAATGGTATTTACAATGGTTTCTAGTGATAAGAATCACTATTTTTATGGGGATTTCTTCTGAAAATTTGACATGTGCTTCTTGGAGCTCCCTACATGCTCCTTCTTTTTGTGTGTCCTCTTCATAGATGTGCTTCCATGCTTGTGTGTAACCTTGACTGTCAACACTCCCCCCTCTAGAGTCTGTCGTCCCTGACAGACCCTTGTTGTAGTGGTTGTTCCGTGTAGTGCTTGGAGAGATAGTGTCCATCATGTATCCACAAGAGCGGTCCATCTTCCAATTGTAGCTTGGGTAGTTATCTGGTTCCTCATTTTGTCACTGCTACCTTTGTATGTATGTCTTCCTTGTATTCTCGCTTGATGGTGTCATTGTGAGCTTTCAAAAATTGTGAGCTACTCGAAAGAGGTTGTAAATGTTGGGTATGAGCAACTCTCGTGGTGGATTGCTTCCTTGCTCTTGTTGTTGTCCCCTTGATGTCCTCTGGTTCTTCCACTAGGGTGATTAGTAAAAACACACATAGATCCTTACTTGTCTATATAGGAACCATTTTCAAATTTAACTATAGCATGATGTAAACCATACAGTTGCTCTAGCCACTACTAGAAATAGGGGGCGTAGCAACAACCCCGAATGAAAAGAAAAGTGGGTCTCATCGCTTATGCGATGCTAAAATATGCTTAAAAAAGATGGGTTGTCACATAAGCAATGCAAAAGCATCGCTTATGCGATGCTAAAATATGGATCGCAACGAGCGTCGCTAGCCCACGACACTCTTAATGATGTTTGCAAAGTGCCTGCAATGCTAGAGCGTCTCATACACAACATCCTAATATTCTGACATAAGTGATGCTCTAGAATGTTAAAAAAAGTTTTTGATTTCTCCTGGCTCATTTGTGCTGGGATTAGGACGAGAGAGAGAGAGAGAGAGGGATCGATACGGTACTAGCACACACACATCTTTTGAAGCAAGGTACACACACACACATACACATACAGATTTACACACACATACACATACATAAAAACCCATACATATGCATACACACACATATACACACATAGACACACACACATACATAGACACACACACATACACACATACACACACACATACACACATAGACACACACACATACACACTTAAACACACACAAACACACATCCACACACACATACACATGCATACACACACATATATATATATACACATACACATGTACATGCACACATACATGTTGATATATTTAGGTAGTGATGTGTGTGAACACACTAGGACCTCCGGGCACTTTTTCGCTCTTTAGGAGGTTTTTTTCCCAGCTTGTATATATGCCTATTGCCCTAATGGGCTACTTATCTTTGTACATTCTCTAATAATACATCTAGTATTGTCTGTTGTGCTCCAAACTTCTTCTCCTTCCTTGTGTTGTTTGCATGCTTCCGCAGACGTCTATCTCCAACAATTGGTATTAGAGCAGGTCATCGTTTCATCTAGGGCCCCCTCGACACTCCTCTGGTTGGAGTCTTAGAATCGCATTAATTTTGGTGAGCATACTCAACGTGTTTTCGAGATCCAAACCGCTTCTCTCTGTGGTGCCGAAATCGTGATCTGAGCTCGTTTCGGCCTCTGAACGCACTATCACAGTGCTTGTGCAAGCTATTTTGTCTTTTTGTGCCAAAGGTATATACTAGTTTCTGTTCGGCAGTATACGCATCTCGAAGTCTGCTATAGGTCTAGCGGAATTCATCTGGGAAGTTCTGTTCAACTTTTTGAGATATAGTCAATTTTCTGCATCAAGGTATTTTAGTCACCAACCATGGTTGAAAGCAGTGATGTATTCCGTATGTTGGCTGTTGAGGATAAGTTGGATGGTACCAACTACCCGTTATGGGCTTATATGATGCGACATGTATTGGTTGCAAAAGGATTGTGGAACATTGTGCAGGGTGTTGAAAAATGTCCTATCACACCTGCAACTGTTACAACTGCAGGTAGAGAAGCTGAGGCAGAAGGTGTCGAAGATGATGATATTCTATATATTCCTGTTCGTGCTACAATTTCTGTGGCACCTACTGCATAGCAAATTCGTTGGGATGGTAGAGATGCCTAGGACATGCATTGATAGCTTTGTCTGTCAAACGTGCCATTATTCCTCACATTCGCTCTTGCAGAACATCTAAGGATGCTTGGGATACACTCACCACATTGGGCCAACCTAGGAATGAGGCTCATGTTGCTTACCTCCGAAAACATTTGGAGAGCGAGCAGATGAATGAAGGTGATTCTATGGACAATTTTCAGAATAACAAAGATCAAAGACTTGAAGGAACAGTTGATTTCTGTTGATAAGGTTATACCAGATAGCTCACTTGTGCATACCATTCTAAATGGTCTTCCTGATTCATATCAGAGTTTTTCTTCTACTCTTTGGTTAATGATGAAAGGAAATCCAAATGCCTTGTCATTTTAGGAGTTAATCTATGTTTTGTTGCAGGAAGATCAGTCCAAGCAGAACAGTCCATTATGTGTGTTGCAGATCAAGCTTTCTTGGCTAGTCGGAAGGGCAAAGAAAAATGGAGCTCTTCAACTAGTAAGCAGAAATCTGCAAATGTTGCACGTTCGAAGAAGGAAGATAAAGATGAGAAGAAATAAAAAAAGCAGAAATTGTTTTGCAAGTACTGTAAAGGGAATGATCATATCATAAAGAATTGTCCAAAACTGGCTGCTAAAGAGGCAAAGAAGAAAGAGGCTGGAATGGTTGTTGCAGAGGCTTGTACACCAAAAACAGAGTCTGGTAAACTTGTGCAGGAAGAAGAATGGGCATTTACTACTATCTGCAGTTTTGACCCATCTTCTCATGAGTAGTGCATGTCTGTAGTAGACTCAGATGTTTGGTATTTTGACAATGGGGTGACCAACCATATTACCTCGCAGTGCAATTTCTTCTCTTCACTCGAGCCTACCCCTACAGGGAATACTATTACATGCACCAACAACTCCTCTTATCCTATTATGGGAGTTGGTAAGATCATTTTGACTACTACTGATGGTAGTTCTTTCACTTTGTTAGATGCTTTATTTGTGCTAGGGATCAAGAAGAATCTGTTATCAGCTTCTGCATTAGCCAAGATTGGCTTGGTTGTGAAATTTGTGGATGACAGGTGTACGGTTCATGATATGTCGAATGTCAATGTGATTATTGCTTCCGGCATTTTATGTCTTGGGTTGTATAAGCTCATAGACTATGAAAGATCTCAGAATGATTTGCCATGTGCATTACATGATTCTCAGGCTATGTCAGATGCAAAGCTTTGGCATGCACGCTTTCGTAATCTGAATTTTGCTAGTTTGCTATGCTTGCAAAAATCTGAAATGGTGTCCTCTTTGCCCAAACTTGAGGCACCTGGAAAACATGTTTGTGAAGGCTGTATTTTGGGCAACATGTAGGGTTCCTCATTTCCAAAAGATGGTTCAATTTTGGCTACTTAGAAATTGAAGCTTGTACATATTGATGTCTGTGGTCCTATACAAACACCTTCTTTTGGAAATTATTTTTACTTCATGACTTTCATTGATGACTTTTCCAAGCATGCATGGGTATATCCATTGAAGGCAAAGTCCGAAGTGTTCATGTGCTTCAAATAGTTTTCGGTTTTGGCTGAAAATCTATCAGCATGTAAAATGGGCACCCTTTGTTTAGATCGAGGGGGGATATATGTCTTCTGATTTTAATGCATTTTTGGCTGAACGTGGGATTAAACACCAGTGTACAGTGTCGTTACACCTCAACAGAATGGATTTGTTGAACAAAAGAACAGGTTACTCATGGAGATGGCGAGGTGTATGGTCAAGAGTCAGGCTTTACCACATATTTTCTGGCTTGAGGCTATCATGTGTGCATCATATGTTCTTAACAGGTGTCCCACTAAAGCACTATAGTCTATCACTCCATATGAGGCTTGGCATGATCGCAAGCCATCTGTTGCTCATCTGCATGTTTTTGGTTGTTTTGCATATGCATTAGTGCCTGAACAACATTGCAAAAAATTGAATGATAAAGCAGTAAAATGTATTTTTGTTGGGTACAATTCTGAAAGTAAAGGCTATCATATGTATCATCGACAGGCTAAACATATTCTGGTTAGCCGTGATGTTGTTTTTGTGGAAGATGCTATTCAACCATTGCTTTCATGCACTAAGGAGACATCTGTTAGCTCCAAAGACATGTATGATACTTTGCTACCTCTTTTTACAGGTGGACAATCTAGGTTCCAATGAGGCAACTTCTCAACCTTTGCAGGTTTCATGTAATGAAGCATATCATTCCATTTCTGATGCAGATTTACATGATGCACTAGTTGATGAGAGAGATGATATTGAGCAGGCAAAAACTATGCTAAAATGGCTAGTGCAAACTTTGTGTGACATCAAATTAGATGCACCTCTTTCATATCATACTCGTTCACACTCTCATAGTGCCTCTTTTGCATCAAATTGCTATGATATGGCTGCATCTAGTCTCTGTGATGAGAATGAGCCTGTTTCGTTTGATGAAGCATGAAATTTAGAAAATTGGATGGCTGCTATGCAATCTGAATATGATGCTATAATGAAGAATGGTACTTGTTCATTATGTGACTTGCCTCCTTGCAAGAAGGCCATTGGGACTACGTGGGTATACAAGCTGAAGTGTAAGCCTGATGGTACACTTGATAGGTATAGATTTAGACTTGTTGCAAAGTGTTATGCACAGGAAAGAGGCATTGATTTTGATGAGACCTTTGCACCTACTTGCCGAATGACTACAGTTCATAGCATCTGTGCACTTGCAGCTCATCATGGTTGGAATGTACATTAGTTGGACATTAAAACGACATTTTTGAATGGTGACTTGCATGAAGAAGTGTATGTTTTTCATCCCCATGGCTTTGTGCAAAAAGGGCATGAAAACTAGGTGTGAAGGTTAAAGAAGACATTATATGGTTTAAAGCAAGCACCATGTGCTTGGTATGAGAAGATGCATGCCTATTTGATTGCACATGGTTTTGAGAACAGTCCAACTGAAAGCACCTTATATGTTAAGCGTGCTAATGATGTGCTTCTTATCATTGTTGTCTATGTTGATGACATGCTGCTCACTGTTCCTACTGAGAAGCATATTGCTGATTTTAAGGCTGATTTGCATGCCTCATTTGAGATGTTTGATTTGGGGCATTTGCATCACTATTTGGGCATTCAGTTTATGCAAGTTGACGATGGAATGGCTTTGTGTCAAACAAAATATATTGACACATTATTGCAATGTTTTGGCCTTGAAGGCTGTAAGCCTATTGCCATTCCTATGGAGGCAGGTTTACAATTGAGTCTTCATGATGCTGGAGATGCATTTGATGTTGTTCTCTATCAGCAGGCTGTTGGATGCTTGATTTACTTATGCATTACTCAGCCAGATATTCAATTTGTTGTCTCACAGATGAATAGGTTTATGCATTGCCCAGGATTCAAGCATTGCTAGGTGGTTAAGTGCATCTTTCACTACTTGAGTGATCTTGGGGTACTTGGGTTGTTTTATCCCAAGGGGGGATCACTACCGCCAGCTTTGCATGCTTTTTCTGACTCTGATTGGGATGGTTGCTATGACACTCATGTGTCCACTAGTGGCTTTTGCTTCATGCCTGGTAGCTCATGTATATCTTGGTTGAGCACGAAGCAGCCTACTCTGGCCACTTCTAGTTGTGAGGCTGAGTATAGGGTAGCTTTGATCTTCTTCATACCATCTGCATCATTTCCTGTCAATATAATATCATCTACATATACACATAGGTAGATGACCTCAGAATTACTCTTTTTAATAAAGAGTGAAGGATTTGCCTTGCTTGGTTGAAAGCCTTTTTCCTACAAGAATGAAACAAGCATGAAATTCCAAGCTTTTGGGGCTTGCTTGAGACCATATAATGCTTTGTTAAGTTTACACACATAATCAAGATAAACTTTATTCTCAAAACCAGGTGGTTGTGCCATATATACCTCTTCTGTTATCCGTCCATTAAGAAGTGCATTTTTTACATCCAATTGAAGTGTCTTCCAATTCTTGGAAGAGGCAATACTAAGCAAAACCCTAATAGTAGGCATCTTTGCCACAGGAGAGAAGGTCTCCTCATAATCAATTCCCTAAGTTTGTGCAAAGCATTTAGCTACAAACCTTGCCTTATACCTATTTATGGAACCATCATAATTCTTCTTGAGTTTATAGACCCATCTTGAGCCTATTACCTTCATAGATGAAGTCTTGGGCACCAAATCCCAAGTGTTGTTTTCCTCAAGTGCTTCAATTTCTTCCTTCATTGCATGCTTCCATTATGATTTTGCTTTGGCTTATTCAAAGGATGATGGATCCTCTTGATTTATGTCCTGTGCTATGTAAATAAAATGTTTAGTCATTAATGAGGTGTCAAACCCATACCTTTTTGGTTTTTTTCTTTCCCTTATAGATCTTTTTAAGCCATGTTGTGATGATTCTGCCTCATGTCCAAGTTCGTGCAATTTTGCTTTACCTTTAGACTTCCGTGCTTTGATTTTCTCCATCTGAGTTTCTGAAGTATCTTGTTCTTCAATCTTTGGTTGATGTTCTCTGCCAAGCTTTGGAAAAACTTCTTCAAGGTTATATGGCAATTTGAACTTCCTGCATGAATCTTCATACCATGAATTGTTCTCATAAAAAAACTACATCTCTGCTTACCAAGAATCCTTTGTTGGTAGGGTTGTATAACATGTAACCCTTTTGATTGTTGTCATATCGAATAAATACACACCTTTCTACCTTTGGATCCATCTTGCCTATAATCTGTGAAGGAACATGAGCAAAAGCAATACATCCAAAAATTTTACAATGATCTAAGCTAGGTCTTCTTCCCTTCCAAGCCTCATATGGAGTCATCCCATCAAGGGATTTTGAAGGCAACATGATAATCAAGGAAGTGGCTGTAGATACAGCCTCAGCCCATAGATAATTAGGCAAATGCTTTTCATTTAATGTGGACCTTGTAGCTTCAACAATTGTCCTATTCCTCCTTTCTGCCACTCCATTTTGCTCAGGAGTGTACCTTGGAGTTACCTCTCTTTTGATTCCTCTTTCTTGAAGAAAAGAATCAAATTCATGGGAGAAGTATTCTCCCCCTCCATCTGACCTTAGCCTTTTTAGTGATTTACCTGTTTGATTCTCCACAAGAGCCAAATATCTTTTAAAGCATGAAAAAACTTCATCTTTGTGTTTCATAAAGAATAGGATAGTCCATCTGCTGCAATCATCAATAAAGGAGACACAATACCTTGATCCAGATATTGAAGCATCCTTGCTAGGTCCCCATACATCGGTATGAACTAATTCCAAGAGATTTCTATGCATATAACCTTTTTTCATGAATGGTAACCTATGAGACTTTCCAAATTGACATGGACTGCACTTATAAATCATGTGTTGTTTTGAAAAGTTAGGGGGTCCAAGTACACTTTGGTCCTTGCAAATTTTCTTTAATGATCTTTCACCAATATGTGGCAATCTCTTGTGCCATACCTCTAGTTCTGTGAGTGTTTGATTACCATACTTGACGAGAGCTATGTTCCTTGTGTCTTGGAACTCAGAGGTGAATAATCTACCTGTTTTTTCTCCCTTTGCTATTCTTCTGAACCCTTGGCTAGGGTCTTCCACATATGCTCCTCCTCTTGTGAACCTAACTTGCAATCCTTGTTCTACTATCTCTCCAACACTTATCAAATTCTCTGTAATGGTACAGACATAGAGTACCTTAGTGAGTAAGTTGATGTTTCCATCAGGTGCTTTGACATTTCCTATTTTCTCCACAGGGTGTCTTGTATCAACTCTTGTTTGTACATCATGCTTGTTCCTTGGATCTTCTAAATCTAATAGAAGGCCATATTTCTTGCCACATGATTTGAGCAACATGAATCTATATAGAAAACATGCTCATCAGATTTACCTTGTGGCATAGCCATGTTCATGATTAATAGTGAATGCTCTTTGTTTGAGTCTTTTGTGTAGTTATTGAAATCTCTCCTTCCTTTGTAGCCTCCTTGATGGTTTGAATGATTGAAGTTGTTGTAGTTGCCATGATGATTGTTGAACCTTCCTCTTGAGTAACCATAACTTTCTCTGTTGTATCGTTTGCCTCTTTGATTCCCGGAATTCCTAAAGCAAATCAGATGGAAGTCCACCACCATCTCCTAATCATGCAAGGACTATATACTATAAGTATATCAAACTTTTAATTTTAAATATATTTGATAGATACATAACTAATATATTTTTTTGTTTCTTGTTATAATCAGATTCTGATCAATCAGAGGGCACTCCACCACCTCCTATCCATGCAACGACTTCACATATGTCCTCCAATAGGAATTATGATGAATTTTACTATTAAGAGCATATTATATGTTGGTGTAACTCTTGCTATGGTACATATCAAAGACCACGATTGGAATGTATTGAACATGAGGCAGAGTATGGTACTTTTGAGCATGCATCACCACCTGGTCAATGCGATAATGCTTGGGTATGTATTTTTTTATAAATTAATGTCATTATTTTATTTAAAAACCATATACAAAATCAAATTACTATTGATATACACAAATACTTGCTCGATGGTGATGATGATGATAATAATTCTCATAATGTTAATATACCTCATACATGTCATGGACTTGTTGTTGATCAATTACAAGCAGAGGTTTCTAGAAATCCTCTACCTCCTGATTTAGAGATTGAAACAGCTGGAGATTATCCATTGCCAGCTCGTGATCGTTCTATAGTACAAACATATGACAGAAGAAGATATGGATGATGGAATAGAGGACCACTTCCTTTAGATAGAGAGGTTTTCAAGTTTTGGGGTAATCGCTATATGATTGCTGCATCCACTATTAGTAATGTTGGTCGTGGTCTCTTTATTGTAGAGAGTTTGTATGTGCCTCCGAACTCTGAAGTCACTCTTATGTCATTTTGTGGTCCTATATATGGATGGGGAGAATGGCATCGACTTGCATGTTATGTTCAAAGCATGAGTACTTATGGAATATGCTTGAATGCAGCATCCCTTACTAATAGAAGGATTTCACATGCAGAAAATGAAAAATTACATGTTGATGGAAGACCTTACACACACAGAAATATAGTAGGTTTAATAAATAGTAGTCGAGCATTACATAATAGTTCAAGCACTAATTGCAAATTTGAAGAGCGTGAAAATAGTCATGAATCACCATACATGAGTAGAGATGTATCAAGATACATAGTTGTCAATGCTATTACTACATTACATGTTGGTGATGAATTATTAGTGAATTATGGATGGCATAGACCTCCAAGAGAACCTTTTAGCTAGAGAGAGAATGAAAATTTTCTATCCATATTTAATAAATTATATATTTAATTTTATGTTTAAAGTTTACTTTTTATTCATTTATGGAATACTGATGATTTTGATTCATGTGTGTAGATTCCAATGTATGATGTTGATGATATTCCTCCACACCATTCACAATTGCCAGTAAGACCTCATTTATCAAAAGCTTCTATAAGGACGCTATGCAAAAGTGATCCTGTGGAATATGCAAGGTTGAAAGACCTATATTCAAAAGAAGATAAAGGCATTGATATTTCTAAAAATGAGAAATATCTTCAAGAGGAATGTCTAAAGCATATATATGAAGGAAGTCGTTTGATACGACTAAGTGCAAGCTTGTCTAAAGCATGTATATGAAGGAAGTCGTTTGACATGACTAAGTGCAAGCTTACTTATTCTCAATCTTCAAAATTGTTTTGGATGGAGTAATGTATCTGTTTCGACACTATTAAGGTTTAATTTTTAATTTTCTATCTATCTCTCTCTCTCTCTCTCTCTCTCTCTCTCTATATATATATATATATATATATATATATATATATATATATATATATATATATATATATATATATATATATATATATATATATATATATATATATACACATGAACGCATACACACACATATGCACACATACACATGTTATGAGAGTAAGGTCAAATTATACATACATGTATCGAATGAAGATATTTTGTCCATCTCGCCTTTGGAATTGTCCGCCAAGTCTTTAGAATCTTCTTGACACATCTGCTTCTCCTATTCTAGTCAACATAATACCTACACAGCTAACTCTTTTATGGACTTTGCATACAAATATTAAGTATCAGTTAGCTATGGAGGTATTAGGTCGTTGGGAAAATGGGAGAATCAAATCTATTTGGAATATTTTGAAGGATGGAAGAATAATTTTAAAGGATGGGTGGAAAGAAAGCGTCCATTCAATGTAGGTTCTTGTTTTTACCTTAGCTAAGGTAAGAGCAAGAACTTGCAGTGAATGGATGCTTTCTATCTGCCCATCCTTTAAAACTATTCATCCATCTTTCGAAATCTTCCAAATAGATTTGATTCTCCTATTTTTCAAACTACCTAATACCTCCATAGCTAACTGATACTTTATATTTGTAAACAAATATGTAAGTTTTAGTTAGCAAGGCAAGTAATTGATTGACTATAAAATGGGAGACAACCAAACGATTGAGTTGTCTAGATATCTATATGAAAGTCTGCAAACCACAATAAACAAAAAGAAAATTAAAAATGAAATCAAATATACATAGCTACACATGCATACATACATATACATACATACATACATATACATACAATTATACACATTCCTACATACATACATACATACATACATACATAGATACACATACATACATATATGCATACACATATGCATACATATACATACATACATATACACATATGAAATAAATACACACACATATATACATATACATATACGCATGTCCAAAATGTCAATCTCCTCAATATATGGACGAAGAAGGTAAAATCCCAAAAAAGGTATTGAGACATTTTCCATCGGCTCCATGGATTAGACATATGTTTCGAAACCCCAAATTATCAAAGCTTTTGACATGGGGACATGACCATAAAAGTATTGATGGAATAATTAGAATTCCTCATGATAGTGTTGCTTTTCACCATCAGATACTGATACATCAACATCTGAAAGAAAAATTAGATTCATTATACATGATAATGATACTAATCTTTTTGATGAAGAGGATAATACTCTACATGCTAATTCTACTGATGATGAAGAGGAATTACTAGAAATCGATATTAATCCATCAATAGATGATGTGACTCATGAGAACACAACTTATCAATAAAAGAAATAAATGAAATCAATAAGGATAATGAATTAGAGTTTCTAAATTAGGGTTTATAAAACCCGAATATCAAAATTAGTGTTTTCGAATTAGGATTTTTGAAATAGGATTTCTGAATTAGAATATTTATAATAGGGCTTTTGAATCAGGATATATATATACATATATATATATATATATATATATATATATATATATGTGTGTGTGTGTGTGTGCATGTGTGTATGTATGTGTATCTATATGTGTGTATGCCTGTGTTGTGTGTGTATGCATGTGTATGTGTATATATGTATGTAAATATGATTATGTGAGTCTATGTGTGTGTACATATGATTATGTATGTGTATGTGAATGTGAGTATGTGTATGTGTCTATGTGTGTATTCATTATATGTGTGTAACTGCATGCATGTGTATGTGTATGTAAAAATGTGCATGTATGTGTGTGTATGTATAAATGTGCATGTATGTTATATGTGTGTAAATGTGCATGTATGATGTATATGTGTGTGTATGCATGTATTTGTACCTCTAGTCTCACTCTTTTCTCTCTCTCTCTCATATACATACATACATACATACATAAACACACATACTCATATCCACATATATATACATAAAAGCAATGTGTATCGTGATTCGCGACGATGAGCCATAAGTGTTCGCATCTCTTTTAGACACCACTTATGTGACCATCCTTTCCCAAAATCTATCTTAAGTGAACTAAGTACGTATTTTTTATCCCTCTCATCATGCTCACTACAAAAATTAAAAGAAAATCATGTAAATAAAATATAAGATATTTATTTTAATTTATATGTAAAATTTATACTTACTTGCACTGCAAGTGGACAAGGTGCAGGTAACAGTCGCATAATGCTCGCATTCTTCTCTTGAACTCCAATCCATTCCCTATGTACAGAATGTTCCCCTATGGCGCTATATCGCACTCTAGCCCTAAGATGCCTATGCATGTTGTAGCTCAGTGATGAGTAGCACCGCCTTTAATCTCAATCCAGGAAGACATGAGGATGGTATGATGACCTCGAGCAAGTGAAGGCACAAGTGCGTGGGTGCGAAGCACACTAACATGCACACAAATACACACACACACACACGCACACAAGGCAAGACAAAGAGTGAGAAGCAATGGGGTTCTTTAGATTACTTTCAAAAAGCTCATACAAGTTCAAATAAATTACAAGCTAGCCCCAAAAATGAGCTCTCTAGCTCTATTTATAGTTTTTTATTAGGTTTTGGCCGTGTCCAAACCTAGTGTCCGGCCTAGTTAAAAATTAGGTTCTAGGCCCCATTTGAAGGCTCAAATGGAGTCTAAAAATTATGAAAACTCGTAGGTAGCTACTTCTAATGCTCCTCAAGCTCCAGGACTCCTTGGCTTGCACAAAATGGAGCTACAAAAATATGAAATGGTATTTACAATGGCTTTTAGTGATGAAAATCACTATTTTTGTAGGGATTTCCTCTAACGATTTGACATACACATCTTCGAGCTCCCTACCTGCTCCTTCTCCTTATGTTTCCACCTCTTTGATGTGCTTTAGCTTCCTGAAAAAATAATGGCCTACTTGCCCGATCTTCTTTGACTACTTTGTCTGCTTGTGCCTTCTCTTCGCTCTGACTCCCTTCGTAAGCTTCCTTGTCTTGTTAGTCCTTCAGTTCCTTGACTACTGCTAACACCCCCCCCCCTCTCTCGCATCTGTCATCTCTAACAGACCCTTGCTGAGTGGGTCGCTGGATGTAGTACTCCACAACGTCTGTGGCTAAATGATGTTCTGCAATTCTCAACCCTTTGGCCAAGTCAGTGAGTAGAGCATCCCAATCTACAGGCCCGGGAACCTCTGGATGTGGTATGCATAGCTTTTCTGAATGGAGAGCTTGTTCCACGGAAAATAACTGTAATAGATGAGATGGTCTGGGAATGAATATCTCTGAATGATATTCCCAGAACCCTATGATAAACATTTCTTCAAATGTCTGTTTGAAGCAAGCAGGTAGATATTTTATACAGGCATGCCAGGCATAGACGACGTTAATAGAGGGCGTGGTGCTCATGTCATAGACAAGGTCCTGATTCCCTTCATTAAATCCAATAGCCAAATGATGAGGTTCTTTGATGTTCTTAAATGTCCTGAATGTAATCAACATGAGCTCAAAAATTTTTAGGCACATCTGTGCCATGACATCGGGGACATTCTTGAACCGGACTGCCCAGTGTCGGATGGTTGAAATCATGTAGTTGACTATGGGTTGGCCATTAGGAGGTGCTAGGTACACATAATTTAACCACTTTTCACATCCTTTAACCGTCAAAACTATTTTTCTGTACTGCGGCCAAGACCTTCTTCGAAAGACAGGGCAGTAGCAGGGATTATACTTGATATATAGAGGCATGTTATTCCACGTGCGTACCATCTCAGGGTAGGTTTCAAGCAGGCGGATCCTCCAAGTAGGTTGATGTATATTCCCTTGCTTGGCACTTGCAGGGATATCATCCGGTGCAAACTGTGTCACCGAGGTTGGTTCTTTTGTTGTGTGTTGCTTGATTTCAGCATTGTAATTTGCCATTACTACACAGAATGGAACATACAGATCATCAGACTTGCCAATCCACCTATGATGGGAGAGGTTCCTAAAGTAATCCGATTTTATGACGACTTCTTCCAATCGTGACATAGACGCTATCTGAACGACAACTCTCTCATCATGGGTTGTAGCAACCTTTTCCAACCTTTGCATCCATTCAGGCGCTTCAATCTCAATTGTGTCCATTCCTTCTTCTGTTTGCTTACCTCCGGGTGTTAGCATGGGAACGTATGGGTCTTCAAAGATCTCCTCCACTTGAATTGGCACTAAGTCTTCAGGCTCCGGTTTCGCTAGGGGGGAGGGTTGACGTTCGTATTGAAGAACTTTACTTCGTAGTTCTTCTAGTTCCGCTCTGAGTTCCACGACTTCTTCTGAAGTGTCGGCTGTTGTTGTGACTTTGCTTGGTGACTCCTGCTGAGCTGCTAGTTGCTTGAGTAGATCATCTCTTTCTCTTTCTAAGGCTGCGTGGGCTTCCAGGAGGTCGGCATGGGTTTCCAAGATGATTTGCATATTTCCAGATGGGATAGCCTTGAATTTCTCTGGGTCGATTTCCTGTGGTGAACCCTCCATTGCTACTTCCAAGTTTTCTTCGTTCTGTCTCTGTAGTCGCTTATTTTCCTCGAGTGCTATAGACATGTGTTTCCGTAATAGGGCCAGGTTGCGTCGAAGCTTGAGGTTCTCTGTTATCTGGGAGTGTAGCAGATCATCAAGGTGTTGTTTTTCTTCCGCATCTGACTGGGGTGGATTGGCCACTAACTGCTCATGTTGTTCCTGTAAAGTAGCATACTGTTGTTGTAGTAGCCGCTTTTCCCTCTCTAAGTCAATGAATCTTCCTTGTAATGTTTCATGGCTTCTGAACAGACTTGTATGCTGAGCATCTAGGTGCTGATAATGCTGTTGCAGCTGAGACATACACTGGTACATGTTATTAGATACATTATTAATGGGAGTGGATGCACGAAAGGTGTTGAATGCAGAAGGGAAGGGAAAGGGGAATGGGAGTGTGTATGCTGTGCTCGAAAAGGGTGAAGTTGGTGGTGGGGGAATGGGAGATTGTGGACGTATGGGGGGAGGGAGAGGTGCGGAGCTGGGTGATATGTCCATGAGGTCAAAAGTGGATGCAGTCGTGGGAGTGATTGTGAACATGGGAATTGCGGGTGCGGTGATGGTGGTGAAAGTGTAAAGTGGTGTGTGTAGTTGTGAATATGAACCGCCAGGAAGTGTGATCGGGGGAACGGGGTTTTCCGTGGTTGCAGTTAGAATTATAGTGTCAGTGGTAGTGTATACAAGTGAGGTGGTGATAGGGTGTGTGGGTTGTGTGGGTTGACTGACAGTCTGTGCTTCGGTATGGGCAGTGGACTCTGAGGCGGTGATAGTAGTGGTTACACTGGTAGTGGGAGGTGAAGTTGGTGGAGTCGGAGGTAGGGGTGGTAAAGGGGGTGATGGAGGTGCACTAGATGTATGGACTTCCTCAGTTTCATGAATGGTGTGTGCTGTGCCCGTGGTTGTGGATGTGGTACCCTGAGGTTCTGACACTAATACATTCATTTGTTTTCCAGCCCGAGGAGGGCGTCTGCCGTATCGTCATTCTGATCTTCGTGAGTATGCGAGAGCGGTATGCACCGTCTCAGGAACCCCCAACGCATCAGCTATCATGTCAAGGGTTGCTCTGTAGTGCTTGTCCACACCTTCCTCCTCAAGGATTTGATTCATGAGGGCTTTTCCTGCTGCTAGGGACAGTCTGTGTTGCTCTTGAACTCTGTTGATGGTATCATACAACTTTTTCAATTCCTTCGTATAAGCCAAGGCACCCTCAAGTTCCTGCAGAGTTTCCTGGTCATATTCCTGCTCATCTTCCTCTGATTGTCCACCTCATTCCTCCTCTTGTTCTTCTTCTTCTTCATCCTCCACTTCGACCACTTCTGGTTGTCTAGGATGGGGTTGGTCTGTAATAGTTTGTTGCCCACTGGCTTGCTCTACCTCGACTTCTGCATTAAGCACCTTGATTATTCTGGCGACCTCCTCATCAATTAGGTCTTCTAATGTGAAGCCGTGAGGGAACTCTAAGTCGGTTGGTATAGGTGGAAACACCAGATTTGGTCCGTCTGTGCTATGTCTTGGTAATCTGATGGTAAAGGGTTGCACACGCCGTGGAAGCCGTGGAGTTGTCTCTAGTGTCAGTGTAGCACCGCGGGCTTCTGCACAGGGCATCTGAACTGCGCCTCTCATTTTCTTTGATGGAGGCCCTGCAGTTGATAGTCTACATTGAAATTCATGTACCCTGGTCCAAATTAATGCCCTTTGAACTGGCACATCATAAGCCAAACATATATACACAATCCTGGTGAGGGCACAACATCCATATAGTACCGACTTTTGCTTTTTATACCACCGTTGATGTGCCAAGTGGATTTGGTCAATAATCCAATGCGGCATGTTGATTGTCAAATTCAAGGCATCTGCTAAATATAGACTGAACCATATTTTCTTGGGTGGCATTGTGAACCGCTCTTGAGCTAGGAACACGAAATGTTGCATGACCATTTGCAAGTGGATGGCGATTGTGGGTGTCATTGCTACCATGTCTTTGAGCTTAGTCAGGTTCCTGTTCTTCATGTTATCCGGAACCATCGTCTCTTTTTCTGTAGGAATGTGCATACCTTTCATGTCGAGCGCTTCCCTCACCAAGTTGTTCGTCAATCTGAACTGCTTCAGCTCATTGCCCCTTGTGAGCGATAGGAGGACAAAGGTGTTGTAGCTCTTTTTCTCTTTGCTCGGAGTTAGAGTGCTAATTAAGTAGGAACACCGTAGAAAGTCTAGTTTGGGTAACTGAGCCTTGAAGTAGTCGTATAGTCCAGCCTTCTTCCAGATGGGTTTCAGACCTTCATCATTTTGAAGCCTCTCAAATTCCCTGGTGAAAATATGATATCTGCCCCATTGCCAGTTGAACTCTATCTCGGCCTCCCACATGTAAGTGCCTTCACCCAGAGATCCGGCCACATCACTGAACCAATGTGAGTTTTTGCTTACCGGCATTGTGTGCCCCTGTGGAGGATTCTGAATCGGTATGGCATGTAATGCCCTCAATGCCACTGGGCATTCCTTCAATTCCTCTTCAATGGGAAGACTTTCAATGTCCACGATTTGGGGGCTAGTGCTTACCTGGGAGCTAGTTCCTGCCTCGGCCATGGGAAGAGACTAGTCACCGGTTCTGTGAGAATAGATAAATGAATGTTAACATTGCAAATGGACACCAAGTGTTCATGCGTCCCCATTACAACATTAACATGATTTTAGTGAGAGGTTAGTAGGTCAATAAGTGCTTGGGGATCGTGTATGTAGTTAGTGAATGGATATTCCTAAGAGCTAAAGGGAAAGATGCAGTGTGTGAGTGATGTAGTGAGTAAGTGGATATGAATTTACAAATGAAGGTCGGGGGGTTTATTACACGTTTTGGGCTTCCAAACAAACTGATTTGCTGTTGGTCTTGATTTTGTGGAGACTCTGGAGGGCTTTTCAGGAGTGTCTACTTGGAAATGAGGCGTTTTTAAGGACCCATTTACAAGTGATTTGCTTGTGCTCATGGACCAATGTGTGTCCGTGCGTGTTGTATAAGAAAGGGTATCAGATATTCGAGTGAGTGAACCATGTTGTACAGGGTGTGGCCTCGGTGTAACTATTTGAGCTCACAAACAAACATTAGGCACCCAAATTTGTCGTGATTGTGGGATGGCCTTCATCGACTTCTTGGGTACCCAAATAGACTTTACTTTCGCAGAAGAATTTCTGAAAGACTTCTTATTAGTGTCGTGTTGTTGATTATTAATAAGAAGTTTTGCCCGTGTGGTTGGCTTGATCGCAACAGGGTGTTCGCCTTTCTGCACCCACACTTGTTTTGGTGGTTGAGACACCGTGCATCGTATTTTCTTTGTGCCCCGAGCATAAATCGGCTGCTTCTTTTGCATTTGATCCGCCTTTGGTTGCTGCATCCCTATGGCTTTTGGAAAAGAAGGGAGTTCCGTTGTACCCTTATGCTTGTAGTTTGATTTCTGCTTGTTGAGACAATCCTCCTTCTGCATCACATAGTTTTGGACAAGAATAGCATTGTCAGCTTCATGTCTACCCCTGGAAGGACCAGGAGTCTGTGCCTTTCCTAGTTCTTTGAGTGCTCCATTATCTAATTCAACTGTAATTCGACTCTGATTTACCCATACCTGAAGGAGTCCACTTCTCAGGTTTAGGTTGACTGCATGATCATAGATCTAGTCTTGACCCAAGACAAGAGGTTCGGTGAGATCCTCGTCTTGACACACTAGTACTTTAACTGTCAGTAAAACATCATGAATATAGAGGGGAAGTTCCACCTCGCCCATGCAAGGGGTTTCCACACCTCCCAATCCTATGAGATATGCTTCTATAGGATTGACATTTAATTTCAACTTTTGACAGTAAGAAAATTTAACAGCACTAGTGGCTGCACCTGAGTCAGTCAAGGCCCTTACAGTCCTTGCACTCTTTCCTTGTCCTATCTCTAAGGTTACAAAAGGACGTCGATCAATTATTCTATGAGAATTATTACTTGAAACTTTGCACATAGCCACATGATATCCTTGAGCTGCATAGTCATCTGTCCTAGGCTGATCTTTACCCTGCCTTCTCAATTTCATCCTTCCGATGCGTTCTAAAGCTTTGTGCTTGCGCCTCTTCTCGAATTCGCTTTTCTTCTTCCTTGCGTTTCTTGGCAGTGTTAAGTTGATTTAACATCTCTTCAGTCAGGGGTTCTTGATATAATTTAACTTTGCACCCGCTGATGTAGCTCAGAAGAATATCACCTTCTAAGGTGGCCAGTTGTACTGCTCCACTCGTTGAGATCCTATTTATGATCATAGGTCCATAGCCACGTTTCTCTAATTTTCTTGCATGTTGCTTCAAAGTGTAGACTAAAACTAAATCTCCTGCCTTCAAACCTTTATCCTTGACGTGGGCATCAAAGTATGCCTTCTGTCTTTTCTTAGCTGCATATATTCCCGCTGCCGCTCTTAGTCTTGTTTCACCTAGTCGTTCCAGATCAAGAATCCTCGAAGAGAGTTCATGACCCGTCCATTCATGCTCCTATGCTACTTTCAGTGTAGGTATTAAGAAGTCCAATGGTAGCACTGCATTTTGACCGAATACCATCTGAAAGGGTGTGGCTTGGAGTACCGTTTTATAGGCAACTCGGTATGCCCAAACAACATGGTGTAGCTGTTTGTCCCAATTAGAACGTTTATTATTCACTAATTTAGTAAGCACGTTGCATAGAATCTTGTTTGTGCTTTCGGCTTGCCCATTAGCTTGTGGGTGATAGCGGGCAGACTTCTTGTGTACTACAAAAATTCTTGGAGAAGATTTTCAATAACTTCATTCAAGAAGTGGGTGCCTCTATCACTTACTAACTCTATGGGTAGCCCGTATCTAGTGAACACATTCTCAAATAAAAACTTAGCTGTCGTTTGAGCATCGTTCTTAGTGGTAGCTTTCACTTCTACCCACTTGGTTAAATAATCTGTGGCCACGATCATATATTCAGCATGTGAACCCTTGGCTGGGGGATTAATAGGACCAACAAAGTCTATTCCCCACTTAGAGAATGCACGCCCACCCATCATAGGTTTCAGAGGCATCTCATCTTTGCTTATAGGATATTGAGTTCGCTGACACACATTACATCTCTTCACATAGGTATGTGCATCCATGTGAAGGGTAGGCCGCCACAAGCCTACAAATAAGATTGCCTTGATTACCCGATCCGGTCCAAAGTGTCCTCCTGCTACACCTTGATGAGCAGTTTCCAAGATCTTGAGATATTCACTCTCATGGACACATAATCTAAGGTAACCATCTTTACCACGCTTGTATAAATTATCACCAATAAGTGAGTAATCTAGGGCTTCTTGTTCTAGACTTCTTTGTCTGGCCAGTGTCATATCTTGAGGGAATGTTCTCGTCCTTAGGAAGGCTACTAATGGTTCACTCCAATCTAGCACTATGGACACTTGATAAAGAGTGGCATGTTCCACGGGTGGTTTAGTGCAACAGATTGGGCATTCTTTACACATTTTATGTACATCAGCTTCCATAGTAGGCCAATGTACTCCTAGTCTCCTCAATGTCTGTAAGGTTCTTTGTCTTGAATAGTGTTGCTCTAATGCACCTACATGTGCTAATTGCAACCACTTAGTGTACTCGTCCTCTTCCACACAACAAGCCAATATCCCTTGATCTGTCTGTTTGTACATACTCCCAGCCATGATATGGTACTTCTGGGCCTTTATTACCTCCCTATCTTGAGTGTTTACTACTGGGTGGTTAGGCCCGTATGTCAATACTGGCACTAATGGCTTAGCCCACTGAGGCACCACTTCCAAATTAAACAAGTAAGCATCAGGAAGGTCATCCGATACTCCTTGTGGGGCTTCTCGAGATGTGAGCCTGGATAGATGGTCTGCACTCAAGTGAGTCTTGCCTTTCCTCACCACGACCTCAAAGTCATATTCCATTAGCAAGAGGAACCATCTTACTAATCTACCTGTATTGCATGGCTTGTTTACCAGGTACAACAGTGCTTGATGATCGGTAAAGAATTTATTTGCAAGCAAATAGTGTCTAAACTTTTTAACTGCATATACCATGCCTAATCCTTCTCTCTCAGTGGTTGTATAATTTCGTTCGGCTGCATTCAATTGTCTACTAGCATAGGCAATTGGAAGATCCATGTTCCTTCTCCAGTAGGTTGTGCGAGTACACATCCAATAGCATAATTGGATGCATCCACGTGAACATGAAAGGGCTTATTCCAATCTGGAGTGGTCAAGATTGGTGCTGAACATAATCGTCGTTTGAGCTCATTGAAAGAGTTTTCACATTCATCAGTCCACTCAAAGTTAGTCAAAAGTCCATATAGAGGCTTTGCTATGATGGCATACATGTGTATAAACCGTCGGTAATAACCACAATGCCCCATGAAAGCTTGTACTTCCTTGACATTCTTTGGCCTAGGTAGCTCCGCTATGGCTCTCACTTTCTCTTCATCAGTGGATATGCCATTCTTTGACACTATGTGTCCTAGAATCTTGCCTTGCCTGACCATGAAAACACACTTTTCTAGGTTCAAGCAGAGTTGATACTCCCTACATTTATCAAAGATTTGTCTGAGTTCAGGTATATGGGTGTGTCTAATGTTGGAATGAGCACAAAGATCATCAACATAGACCTCTAAATTCTTCCTCAAGAACTCTTTAAATACATGAAACATCAATCTTTGGAAGGTTGCAGGAGCATTGGTAAGCCCAAATGGCATTACTCGAAAGGCAAATATGCCCCATTCTGTGGCAAAAGTAGTCTTATGCTGGTCTTTCGGAGCAATGGCTACCTGATTGTAGCCCGAAAATCCATCAAGGAAGCTGTAGACTTCCTTGCCTGCTACCCTTTCTAATAGATGCTCGGGAATTGGAAGTGGATAGTTATCTCGAATTGTGGCTGCATTAACCTTCTTCAAGTTAATGCACACACATAGCTTTCCATTCTTCTTGGGCACAACTACAATGGGGGATACCCACTCAGTGTGCTCAATTTCATAGATGAATCCAGCTTCTACCAGTCTATCTATCTCCTCTTTGATCTTGGAAGCATAATTATCATTGTATGTGTATGGCTTTTACTTAGAAGGTTTAGCATCTGAGGTCATGGGGATTGTGTGTGAGCATATGTCCGGGTCTACACCTTTCAAATCCTTGTAACTACAAGCAAATACATCTCTGTATTCGCTTAGCAAGGCTATTAATGCATGCTCTTCTTCCTCCGTTAGGTCATGGCCTATGTACGTGCATCTCTCCTCTCCTTCTTCTAGGGCTACCACTATTTTCTTGGTGGTTTCTTTGTTATCATAGGCCTCTCCTGATTGTGCCTCTCGTTTAGGCATTCTTATCATGACTCTCCTATCGTCTATCTCATACTTTTTAAAGTTTTCAGGGACCTCAAACAAAGATTCTTCTTCCTCCGGGGGAACTTCTTTCTTCTTTTGTTTCTTGTCATCATTATTAGCAGTCACTTGTGTGGTTAATCGTACATCGTTCGTTATCTCTTCGTGTCTCTGAGGTTGGAATTCTACTTCATAGAAGTATTCTTCATCTGATGCAAAAGGTGGGTCCATAATATTTGACTCTAGATCGGAGTCACTTGCATCCTCAAATGCATCAGGGCTAGGTTCGCACTCTTCTAAGACTGCATCTCCCATGATTGGCTCTATGGAGAAAACTGAAATGTCATAGCCATCCTCATCACTGTGGGGTGTCCATTGTTCTTCATTGATGGCTACATCCATTGTTGCTAAAATTTCTGCCCAGACGTGAGGTTCAAATTCTTCGTCCGGAAATACTACAGGTGCATAGGCTGGGTCTTGAATTGATCTATGTGTTTCCTTCACACCTACCTCTCTGGCTTTCTCTCTCTTCTCTTCTTCTACTGCTACTTTGCATATCCATAAGTGGGTGTCTTCATGCATCCATGAGGATCCTGATCCTATGGAATGCACCGACTCTGTATCATCCTTGGCTCTATGAATAGGATTCCATTGGATAGGAGGGACGTCTCTATGAGAGTAATTTTTGAGATTAACCTTGGTCGTGACACCTAGGTGTTGCAAATACAAGGAGTTGGTTCCCCAATCCTGTACCACTTGCAACTGTCGCATAAATGGTCTTCCCAAAATCATCTCATAGGCATGGTTCTTGCTAAAGTCACATATGGCGAAAGTGTGCTCAAACTCAACACTGCATGTAGTGAGAGTTATTCCTTCTAGCAAGCCTAAGGGTCTTTCTATGTGACCATCAGCCATTTACAATTTCATCCTCATGGGTCTAAGTGTTGGCTTGCCCCAATGCTTCCATAGGGAAGTGGTAGCAATTGCAACTCCTGCACCAGAGTCCAGAATTGCCTTGGTTGTGTATCCTTGATGGGTGATGGGGAGGTATGTGTTTCCTTCTTCTCCTTCACTCATGTCTCCTATCTTGTCTAGAGGAATTTCTGGCACTGTCCTATGAGAACCTACCTAGGAATGGGGTTTTGCTATCTTTGGTACTTGCTTGGCTACATGTTTCCATAGCTCTGGCCTCACTTTGAGTAGCTCTTCTAAAGTGAGGTTACACTACACTTTAGTGTTTTTCACTACCTCTGTGTTCCTAGGTATGGCTGAGTCTTCATTTCTTACCATGACTGTGGGTGCTCTCATACAAGTGGACTTGGCTTCCCATGGGCCTGTGAAATGGGGTAGTTCTTGTAAAGAATTAGACTCAAAATCTAATCTCTCTTGAGATTGAGTGCTCTCTTGCTCTTCATAAATGGATGGGATGTCTTGTGGGAATTGGTCATGTGCATCATCCACAAGTTCAATGGGAGGAGGGAATTCACTTTCTTTAGCCCATTTGTCTTCTTGAATCTCTCGGAGGAATGCTGGTGTGAACCGATTCATAGAAGAAGACGTGTCTGGCTCCATAGAGTTAGGCACATAAGCTTCCTGGGCAGGTAGGCTTTCTAGGATCACCTTCATTCATGTGCTCACTCTCCAACTGTTTTCGGAGGTAAGAAACATGAGCCTCATTCCTAGCTTGGTACAATGTGGTAAGTGTATCCCAAGCATGCTTAGCTGTTCTGCAAGAGCGAATATGAGGAATAATGGCACGTTTGACAAACAAAGCTATCAATGCATGTGTGTGGGAATCTATGCCATCCCAATGAATCTGCTCTGCAGTAGGTGCAGCAAGAACTGCAGCATGAACAGGAATATGCAGAATATCATCATCTTCGACACCTTCTGCATCAGCTTCAGTACCTGCACTTGTAACAGTCGCAGGTGTGATAGAACATTTTTCGACACCCTGTACAATGTTCCACAGTCCTTTTGCAACCAAAACATGTCACATCATATAAGCCCATAATGGATAGTTGGTACCATCCAACTTATCCTCAACAGCCAACATATGGAATACATCACTGCTTTCAGCCATGGTCAGTGACTAAAATACCTTGATGTACAAAATTGACTCTCAAAAAGTTGAACAAAATTGCCCAGATGAATTCTGCTAGACCTGTAGTAGACTTTGAGACGCTTATACTGGCGAACAGAAACTGGTACATACCTTTGGCACAAAAAGATGAAATAGCCTGCACAAGCGCTGCGATAGTGTGTTCAAAGATCAAAACGAGCTCAAATCGCAATTTCGACACCATACAGCAAAGCTATTTTGATCTCGAAAACACGTTGAGTATGCTCACCAAAATTCGTGCGATTTTGAGATTGCAACCAGAGGAGTGTCGATGGCGCCCTAAATGAAGCGACGACCTGCTCTGATACCAATTGCTGGAGTTAGATGTCTGTGGAAGCACGCGAACAACACAAGGAAGAGGAAGAAGCTTGGAGCACAACACACAATACTGAATGTATTACTAGAGAATGTACAAAGATAAGTAGCCTATTACGGCAATTAGCGTATATACAAGCCGGGGGAAAAAACCTCCTAAAGAGGGAAAAAGTGCCCCGGCGGTCCTAGAGTGTTCACACACATCACTACCTAAATATATCAATAGTTTATAGTAAAATTTTGAAGAACATGAATGTCATTTGCGTATAGTTTTTTAAATGTTGGATGAAAATACTTTGTATGTCAACACAGAGAAGACACAACTATGTTTATCTAAGATTGAGTACTTAGGACATATAATTTTTGCAGATGGAATTAGAATGGATCCACGAAAAGTTTCTGTGATCCTTGGTTGGCCGATTCCTCAAAATAAGCACCAGTTGCGATCATTCTTAGGAGTATCGGGCTTCTATAGGAAATTCATTGCCAGCTATTTGCACATAGCTGTGCCATTGACTCATCTCTTGCAGAATAATCAAAAGGTTGTATGGACTAGTGCACAACAAAAATCTTTTGACACATTGAAACAAGTAGTTTCAAGTTCCCCAATTTTGTTGGTGGTAGATCCCCAAAAACCTTTTGAAATAGAAACCGATGCTAGTGGCATCGCAGTTGGTGTAGTTTTCATTCAAGATGGCAGACCAATAGCTTTTGAAAGTAAGAAACTTTCTCCACCTCAGAGAAATCGGCCTTCCCATGAACAAGAATTATACGCAATAGTTCATGCCTTGAAGATTTGGAAACACTATCTATATGGTGCAACTTTTAAAGTACACACAGATCATCACACATTGAAGTATTTCTATTCTTAGCCTGATCTTTGGGGGAGACAAGCTAGATGGGCTGAGTTGATGCAAGAATTTTATATGGATATTCTTTATAAAAAAGGAAAAATGAATACAGTTGCAAATGCATTATCTCGTGTTTTGCATCAGATTAGTTTCACAGTTCTTCATAGCGATTTGATCCAAGAAATCAAAGATTCACAAATTGAAGATGATTATTGTCAGTCTATAGTCAATAAGTTATCATAAAATATTAAAGATCAAGCATTCTCAAATTTCAAGTGCAGCAAGGTTTGCTCAAAAGAAAGGGAAAGATTTGTGTGCCTAATTCCCAAGAAGAGAAGTTTAGAAAACAGGTTATTTTCGAGAACCACGATGTACCTTGTGCAGGACATCCTGGTATTGAGAAAACTTTGCAGTTGACCAGACGCACTTCTTGGTGGCCAAAGATGGTTAGAGATGTAAGCAATTATGTAAGTCAATGTTTTAAATGTCAAGTTAATAAAGTAGAGAGGATTAGTCCTCCAGGTCTGCTATAGCCATTAAAGATACCACAATATTGTTGGGATAGTATTTCCATGGACTTCATAATGGGTTTACCTAGGATGCCATGACAAAAGAATGCTATTCTTGTAGTGGTTGATTGTTTGAGTAAAATGGCACACTTTATCCCTACAAAGGAATCAGTGGAGGCTCCGCAAGTCGCGGAACTATTTATTTAGAATATTTTTAGATTGCATGGTCTACCTAGATCTATAGTTCCAGACATGGATCCCCGGTTTACAGGAAAGTTTTGGAAACACATGTTCAATAAGCTTCAAATTCAACTCAAGATGAGTAGTGGAGAGCATCCACAGATAGACGATCAGACTGAAAGAGTTAATCAGATACTGGAAGATATGCTACGGGCATATGACAGATTGGGATAGTCTTCTCCCATTAGTTGAATTTTCTTATAATAGTAGGAAACACAAGACTACTAGGCTGGCACCTTTTGAGGTGATCTATGGATTTATTCCACATAGTCCAACTACCATTGGGTTACCCAAGAAATCTCCAAGTGCTTCACAGTTTTTGATAGATATGTAAGCTAACTAAAAAATTGCTCAGTTCAATCTCCAGCAAGCTGCTGAAAGGATGAAAGCATTTGTAGATTGACATCGAACACCACAAACATTTCAAGAGGGCGATCGTGTGTTTTTATAGGTTCCACTTGGTTCATCATTGATAGTGGGTTAGAAACCCAAGTTATCCCCTAGATTTTGTGGACCTTGGACAGTAATCAAGATGCTACTTGGGAATCAGAAGCTCTGGTTCGCAAACACTTTCCTTCCTTGATCACTAAGGATAGTGATCTCTAGAAGGGGGAGTGAGTGTTAGATTTGTTTAGACCTCCATGGTCTACCATTGGTCTACTTGCATTTGGTCGAGGTTCCTAGCTGGGTCAAGGACCAGAGCTCGAGGGAGCCAAGGCTAGAGCACAAATCTTTAAGGTTATTCCATCTCCTCAGATTGGCCATATGAGGAGTGTTTGGACCTTATAGAAGATTCTAGAGGTGCCAAGGGCAAGGGCTATTTAAGGTTGGGAGGAGAGTGGCAGGTAGCTAATTGGGGCCTTTCAGTGTATGTGTAAGTGTATGCACACATGTATGTGTGTGTATGTGCATGTGTATATGTGTATATGTGTGAATGTGTATCTTCATCATGTATAAGTGTATATGTGCATATCAATAAGTGTGAGTATGCTAATTAATGAAAATAACACAATTCAAATGATATACAAATAATGGAAATTGTACTTACAATAGTTAGCCATATTTTTTGCTTGGTTAGCTTCTTGAAGAACCTGCAATAAAGAGAGAGAGAGAGAGAGAGAGAGATAGTTCAAAGAGAAAAAGAGGTAGAAAGAGAGAAACAAAGATAGAGAGAGATAATAAGATAGAGATTAGACCAAACAACAATTCTGCAAGCAATTGTTTCAGCTTGTAAGCCCAATGCAATTGCAAATGTTTGAGAGCTCTTCGATCAGAAGCATGAAGACGCCGATCGAAGAGCCTCCAATGTTTTATTTTTTTCGTCAAAAAGCCATCGTGTAAGCGATGGTAAGGAGCCGTAAAAACCAATGCAATTGGCATCGCATAAGCATCGTTAACCACCATCGCTTATGTGATGCAAATTAGCATCACTTATGCAATGCTTTTTTAAATCGTCGCTTTAGCGACACTCAATGTGAGCATCGCACATGCTATCGCACCACACATCGATAAAAACATCCTATTGTGCATCGCTTAACTGACGGTCCGTGCTCGTGATTCTTGTAATAGTTTTTGAAATTTTATAGCATTGAAACTATGCTGCCTTAACCGTCGCTATGTGACCGTATTCCTTGTAGTGAGCTTTCTCAACTCCATCACTTATCTTCTGAAACCATCTTCATAGATTGTTGCTCTAGGAGAGGGCAAGCAAGTATCACATTGTGGAGCTCCACTACCTTACTTGTCAAAATGCAAAAGAATAAGGACGATATGAATATCATGAATGAGTGAGATGTGTAAAGGTGAAGGTGAGAAGCACACTACTACACACACACATACACAGACACACACACACAAGGAAGAGACAATAGGAGAGGCAATGGAAGGCAAATCATTTCCTCTCATTACTCATAGTACAAGAACTCTCATATCAAGCTCATACCTCAGACCAACTAACCCCAAAAATGAGCTCTCTAGCTCTATTTATAGTTTTTGAGGTGAAGTGACTAGTTTCACATCTAAAGATCGGCATAATTCAAATTTATGCCCTAAACTACTTTTGGGGATCAAAAGAGGTCCAAAAAATGTGAAAACTTGTAGGCATGTTCTATCTAGGCTCCTCAAGTTTGATGACTCCTCCGCTTGCACAAAATGGAGCATCGCATGAAAAAATTGGGTGGTTATACATTACAACAGTTAGTGATTAGAATCACTATTGATGTTTTGACAAGTCGTGATCACTCTAAATCAATACGAAATGGAAATATTTATGGGTGAGGACCCCTTTACTCTCCATGTTATGTTCCTTACATACTCACTCTTCATCTATGCCGTGAATTGTTGCCAACACCCCTCCCTCTAGCTTCTTTCATCCTCGACAAAACCATGTTCCAAGGAGCAATCGACATAGTTGTGTAAGAGGTGTTGTGCGATGATGTGCTCATTTACATGTATGGCCCTTGCTACATCAGCTTCTAGCTTGTCCCATGCTATGGATTGTGGTGTATCATGCGGTGGATAGCAGTAGTGTGTTGAATAAACGAGTTGTTTATAGACGAAAAGTTGGAGTAGAGGATTTGGTGTGGTTATGAATACCTCATGATGGTATTCCCAAAACTTGGTGGTGAACATATCTTTAAAGGTTTCTTTATAGCATGCAAGCAGGTACTTATATATGACAATTCCAGGCATAGCAATTTTCAGTGATGGGGAGGTGCTCATATCATAGATGAGATCCAAATCTCCATGCTGGAAGCCTAGTGTGGTTACATGAGATGCACATACCCTTCAGAAGACCTTGAATGTAGTGTGCATGAGATCAAAGACTTTGATGGACATCCTTGCTACTATATCGATCATATGGTTCAGTCGTGGAAGCTAGTGTTGAATGGTTGCCATCAGGTATGCCATTGTGGGGGTTCCTTGAGGGGGTGCAAAGTATGGGTAATTGACCCAGTCCTGCACTTTGGATCATTTTGCACTTTAATGGCAAATGATGACCAAGACCGATGTGAGAGCATCGAGCCATAACATGGATTATACATGATCTATGTAGGATCTTTTGACTAGGTGTACATCATTTCAAGATATTCTTGCAATAAATTTTCTCGAGTTAGGTTGAAAGATCATGCCTTGGATTGTGCGTGGAGGGACGTCTTGTGGTTAGAAGTGAGTAGCATGGGTTTGTTTCTTTCCTGTAATGAGCTCAATTTCTAAGTTGCACTTGGTCAGGTACATGAAGTACGGTTTATATTGGATCTCATTGGTGGATATGTATCTCTTGGTTGCAAGTTCGGGGAAGTAGGGGGACTGGAGTATGGTCTCTTTAATGACTGTCATTGCCTTAAGTTGAGCCTCAATTCATGCGGAGTGCATCTTGCCGAGTTCTTCCATCGGCTTCATCCATGTCGGGCATGGTAACTCAAAGCTCTCCTGACCCTCCTCAATGACACATCTACCTATTGCCACCTATGGCTTGTATTCCTCTTTGAAAGGTAGGGTCAACTGGAATAGTGACCATTTCCTTTGGCTCTGGTAAGTTGGGTGGGGAATCTGGTCTTGGTAAGACAATGAAGCTTCATGTTTAAAGCTTGGGCAACACAATCTTGGGAGTCTTCCTACAAGAAGTAGACCACAATCTTGTAGGACCGAATCACTCTCAAAACATGCGGAGATGGAATAAAATTTATCATGAATGACACACACTAGAAGGGGCAGAGTGTTGCATAAAAGAAAGCATAGAGGGTACAATGAAGATGCAAAAAATATGAGACCCACGAATGTTTTGTTAATTCCCATTGTAATACTATATCCCAATGTAATCATGCCTTGTAGATCCAAATGTAATCATGCCTTGTAGATGCACTAAAAGGAGACCTCTAGTTGAATATTCTCAATGATGTTTTATAGCTGACTAATCATTTTCCTCCACTACTCCTTTCATGAAGTTTCTAGTCCAAATCTATAAAAGGACATAGGTTAGGGCACATCTATATAAAGTCGTTCCCTTATATTTCATGAAGGCTCTTTTCATTTTAAATAGAGAACTAACTTTAGAGTGAAGCAATCACATAACTTGTGTTTCTTGGCCTCTATTCTCCTTTTCGATGAGCTTTGCTGGATGCACATGGCATGGAATGCATGCTAAGATAAGTTTCCCACCCCCATCCCCTCTTGTTTCATCATTTTCTCATGTATTCAAGGTATGGAAAGCTTAGTAGTGTAGGTTGATAATTTTCAAAAACCTAGTTCTTTGTTCATAGCTTTGTGTGGCATAAAAAAAGATACTACCACTTCCAATAGAATCCTCTCATCAAGACATTCAAAGGGAACCTCCTATTTTGGACATTTGAACTTAGAAAATTTCCCATTTTAGTGTCGGTGTCCTATCTCTGTGTGTGAAAGCATGACCTAGTGAGTAGGAGGACATTGCACGTGTATGATGCTTACCTCATGTGCTTCTTTGTCCATTTCATGTATTCTCCATCAAGTGTGCACATGCTTCTATGATCCTTGGTGGGTAAGCATTATGTTTAGTCCAATGGTAGTAGAAGCAACAATGTTTTTTCATCATCTTGATCTGCTCTTGTGGATAATGATTAGGAATTAGACATAGGAATTGTGAGTCCTCCATAACCCATGGAGCATAAAGACACAGTATCTGAGGTCCAACATCAAAGCCAACATCCACAACTAGCTCATAAAACTTGTTCAGCAGTAAATCCTTCACCAATTCTCAATCACAATAGTCAATTAGGGATGGACAATAATTCCACCATAATCACATATAGCAAGAATCAATGTTTACCTAGAAAAGAAAATGGAGGGTGGCGTCTATGAAAAGATGATTAAGAGGGTGTTTTTGTTTGAATTAAGTGAGAATTCATCTCTCAACTAGCTATGGGTATATTACCTTGGAATTATGTTAAAAAGTGAAGCCAACAACAATCCTCTTTGTTAGGGAATCTCCTCAACGCCCGAACATTTTTAGGCACAAAGATGTATAGGAGGAGGGACTGTAAGAAGAAGAGAGGTTAGGGGGCTAAGAAAACCCTTCATTGAAATGCAAGGAGGGGGGCACCATCTCGTGAGTTACCTATGGAGCTACACTATCACTATGTCACGGAGAGGTTCTCTGTTGGGGAGATCAGCTTGGCATATGTGCCCGTGCAAGAGAACATTGCAGACCTTTTCACGAAGGCTCTCCCTAGGCAGAAGTTTGAAGCTTTCCGCAAAGATTTGGGCTTACTTCCTTTTGTGGAGTGATTTCCACATAGTTTGGCACTTCCTTATACATTAGTGCCAGCTCCTTGTTCACCCCATCACTATGAGGGGGGATTTGTTGATATATTTCGGTAGTGGTGTGTGAACACACTAGGACCACCCGAGCACTTTTTTCCCTCTTTAGGAGGTTCTTTTCCCCCGGCTTGTATATACGCCTATTGCCCTAATGGGCTATTGATATTTGTACATTCTCTAGTAATACATTCAGTATTGTGTGTTGTGCTCCAAGCTTTTTCTCCTTCCTTGTGTTGTTCGCGTGCCTCCGTAGACGTCTATCTCCAACATTGCTCTCTTACTCATTTTTAAGAAGTTCGTGGTATAAAGATTTCCTTCTATTGTGTAAAGTATCTTTTCATTTTTAATAGAGAACTAACTTTGGACTGAATCAATACCGTAACTTGTGTTTCTTGGGCTCTCTTCTCATTTTTTATGAGCTTATTTGCATTTGCATGGAATGGTAAGGTGAGTTTCCTATCTCCTTCATCATTCTCTTGTGTATTAGAGGTGTCCAAAGCATCATAGTCTAGGTAGGTACTTCTCGATACCTTGTTTTTTTCTCATAGTTTTGTGTAGAGGAATCAAATCAAATACATATTGGCTCTATTTGGACACTCGACCTAAGAGAAATCTCAATTTTCATCTTCGTTGTTGTGCATGTGTGTTGGAATGCATGACCTAGTGAGTGAGAGGTGATTGTGTGTATGTTTACTTATTTTATGTGCTTCTTTTTCCATTGTTGTATTAGCCATCAAGTGTGAACATGCTTCTATGATCCTAGCTAGAACAGCTCTTGGCTCGACGTAATAAAGGTTGCAAAGCTAGATGCTCGTACTCAGCCTTAGTGGATGATAGAGAACTTTTAGGCTGCTTTTTACTTGACCATGATGTTGGGTGAGGGAAAGGTATTGAAGAAGTCTCTGAGTAGCGTCCCAATGTGTCTAATGAGGCTAATGTGCAAACTGACTGAGAATACCACCTACATAGGCAATATCTACCCTAGTGTTTCCCAAGTCAAGTAAAGAGCCAACAAGTTGTGAATAAGTTGGATCAAGTGGTGTAGATACTAAGCGATAGTGTCCCATGCTATACCTAGAAGAAGATCAGAGTAGTACCTCTTTCGTGAGAGGAGTATGCCTTTTTTTGTTCACAAATACCTTTGGGAGATGTGGGGGCTTCTTCTGGTAGAGATGTCAGATGGCAAGTGAAAGACTTAAATCCACCGACGTACCACGGACAAGTTAGTGCCAGGATGGCAGATGCGGTAGAGCAATGGATAAGTAAGTGGGAACAATGTTTTCGGCTTTGTAATATTGAGGACGAAAAACAGAAAATACAGCATGCCACTTACAGTTTCATGGATGTTGCTCATCGGTGGTGGAGGAAAATAGATCAAGATAAGATAGAACCGGCTACTTGGGCAAAATTTAAAGTTATATTTTACAATAATTTTGTTCCTCTTAATGAGCGTACAGGGCTTTAGATGCCTAGTTCTTCCTACAACAGAGACAGCTTTTAGTGCAAGAGTATGCAGACAAATATAGGGAAATCTTGTTGAAGATTCCAGATCAGGTGCCTGATTTTCTTCAGGTGCTTGATTTTCTTCGGGTGCATGAATTTGTGCTTGGGCTTAGGGAGACGTTGCATCCACTTGTGTGCAAGGAGTGCTGCCACACCTTAAATGAGGCAGTAGAACTTGCTTTAGTGTTGGAGGATGGGCGACTCTCTAGATTGCAACCTTCTGGACAGAAGAATACTTGGACAAGATTCAAGAAGCACATAGCTTTAGTTCCAGCATCTAACAGACAGATGAATGTCATTCAGACTTCAAGCCATGGGAAGAGAAAAGTAAGTGCATCCATGGCAGATATAGCTTTTTAGAGATCCAATTTGACATAGCAACAAAAAGAAAAGGCTCGTCGTGAGGGTCTTTGTTATGAATGCCTAGGTCGGCATGCTTACAGGATGTGTCCTAAGAAAAAGAAGAAGATATCTACAGCGATGGTGGTGGAGAGGCAAGAGTCCTCACCATCCACTCCATCATCTCCTTCGGATTTTGATCTTCTAGCTACAGACACTGAGATGGATCCTCCATCTAAAGATAAACAACCCATCTTAAATATAACAGTCACTAAGAAGGTTGAGAATGTTCTAGATGTGGTGTTATCCCTTATTGCTCAGAAAGGGTATCAGTTTCCAGACACCAAGTTGGTTGTCATGAGTGGGGAAGTTCATGGACATCTCGTTAAAGTTCTTTTTGATATAGGATCCACACATAATGTTATTAACTCTTCCTTAGTGAGGAAACTAAAGTTGAAGACTACTCCATCTGAATACACCTACAGGGTAGAGTTGCCAGATGGGAAGGTATCTGAGGCTTGGGATCGATGAGTTTTCGGATTACTAGTCCATATACAGACTTATAGAGATGAGCTAGATTTTGAGATTTCAAGATTGGCTAGATTTGATCTCGTTTTGAGTAAACAGTGGCATGCAAGTAAGAAGCCAACTATTGATTTCCAGACTCACATATATCACTTCAATCATAATGGTCACTACATCATCATCCATGGAGAGACGAACGTGAAGGTGTATAGACGAGCATCTACCTCTACGATGGTAAAAGCAGAGTGTAAATATTTGTATTTCTCATATTTTGAGCATAAGGAGTTGTTAAGTTTACAGATTCAAACTAGTCTAGAGTCTCACCTACCTTCTAGAATGAAAACTGAATTCCAACACTTGTTTCTTTCAGAGTTACCTTCAGGTCTTCCGCCTCGCAGAAAAGTGGAGCATAGGATTGAGCTACTATCAAGAGCTCATCCACCGGCCAAACAACCGTGTCAAATGAGTCTACAAGAGGAGGCAGAAGTATGTCGTACTATTAAGGAGTATCTTGACAAAGGACTCATCAGATCCAATTATTCACCTTTTGCAGCCCTAGTGCTTTTGGTTCGCAAAAAGGATGGATCTTCCAAGATGTGTATAGACTTTAGAACATTAAATAAAGTTACAATAAAACACAGATATCTGATGCCTCACATTGATGATATTCTAGATGCACTAGGAGGTGCTATTTTATATAGTAAAAATAGACTTGAAAAGTGGTTATCATGAAATAAGAGTCAAGGACGATGGTGTACATAGAACAACTTTTCATACTAGATTTGGTGCAAATAATGGAAATTGTACTTACAATAGTTAGCCATATTTTTTGCTTGGTTACCTTCTTGAATAACCTGGAATAAAGAAAGAGAGAGAGAGAGAGATAATTCAAAGAGAAAAAGAGGTAGAAAGAGAGAAACAAAGATAGAGAGAGACAATACGATAGAGATTAGACAAACAACAATTCTGCAAGCAATTGTTTCAGCTCGTAAGCGCAACGTAATTGCGAATGTTCAAGAGCTCTTCGATCAGATGTGTGAAGATGCCAATCGAAGAGCCTCCAATGTTTTTTTTTTTTTTTTTTCAAAAATCCATCATGTAAGTGATGATAAGGCATCGTAAAAGCACTGCAATTGGCATCACATAAGCATCGTTAACCACCATCGCTTATGTGATGCAAATTAGCATCACTTATGCAACACTTTTTTAAATCGTCGCTTTAGCGACGATCAATGTGAGCGTTGCACATGCTCAATGTGAGCGACACTTCTTGCAATAGTTTCTGAAATTTTATAGCATCGAAATTGTGTCGCCTTAACCATCGCTATGTGCCCCTATTCCTTGTAGTGAGCTTTCTCAACTCGATCACTGATCTTCTAAAACCATCTTCACAGATTGTTACTCTAGGCAAGGGCAAGAAAATATCACATTGTGGATCTCCACTGCCTTACTTTTCACATTGTCGCTTAGTATCTACACCACTTGATCCAGCTTATTGACAACTTTTGGCTCTTTACTTGACTTGGGGAACACTAGGGTACATATTGCCTATGTAGTTGGCATTCTCAGTCGGTTTGCACATTAGCCTCATTAGACACATTGGGATGCTACTCAGAGACTTCTTCAATACCTTTCCCTCACCCAACATCATGGTCAAGTAAAAAGCAGCCTAAAAGTTCTCTATCATCCACTAAGGCTGAGTACGAGCATCTAGCTTTGCAACCTTTATTACGTCGAGCCAAGAGCTGGTCTAGCTAGGATCATAGAAGCATGTTCACACTTGATGGCTAATACATACAATGGAAAAAGAAGCACATAAAATAAGTAAACATACACACAATCACCTCTCACTCACTAGGTCATGCATTCCAACACACATGCACAACAACGAAGATGGAAATTGAGATTTCTCTTAGGTCGAGTGTCCAAATAGAGCCAATATGTATTTGATTTGATTCCTCTACACAAAGATATGAGAAAAAAACAAGGTATCGAGAAGTACCTACCTAGACTATGATGCTTTGCACACCTCTAATACACAAAAGAATGATGAAGGAGATAGGAAACTCACCTTAACATTCCATGCACATGCAAATAAGCTCATAAAAAATGAGAAGAGAGCCCAAGAAACACAAGTTACAGTATTGCTTCACTCCAAAGTTAGTTCTCTATTAAATATGAAAAGAGACTTTACACAATAGAAGGAAATCTTTATACCAAGAACTTCTTAAAAATGAGTAAGAGAGCAATGTTGGAGATAGATGTCTACAGAAGCATGGGAACAACACAAGGAAGGAGAAGAACCTTGGAGCACAACACACAATACTGAATGTATTACTAGAGAATGTACAAAGATCAATCGCGCAGTAGGGCAATAGGCGTATATACAAGCCGAGGGAAAAAAACCTCCTAAAGAGGGAAAAAAGTGCTCGGGTGGTCCTAGTGTGTTCACACACATCACTACCTAAATATATCAACAAATCCTTGTTGGGAGTGATGCAGTGAACAACGAGCTTGCACTCATGTATAAGGAAGTGCCAAACTATGTGGAAGTCACTCCACCACAACAAAGTAAGCCCAAAGCTTTGCGGAAAGCTTCAAACTTCTCCCTAGGCAGAGCCTTCGTGAAAAGGTCTCCAATGTTCTCCTGCGTGGGCACATATGGCAAGCTGATCTCCCCAGCAGAGAACCTGTCCCTGACATAGTGATAATGCACCTCCATAGGTAACTCATGAGATGGTGCCCCCCTCCTGGCATTTCAATGAAGGGTTTTCTTAGCCCCCTAACCTCTCTTCTTCTTACATTCCCTCCTCCTATACATCTTTGTGCCTAAAAACGCTCGGGCATTGAGGAGATTCCCTAACAAAGAGGATTGGTGTTGGCTTCACTTTTCAACATAATTCCAAGGTAATATACCCATAGCTAGTTGAGAGATGGATTCTCACTTAAATCAAACAAAAACACCCTCTTAATCATCCTTTCATAGATGCCCCCCTCCATTTTCTTTTCTAGGTAAACACTGATTCTTGCTATATGTGATTATGGTGGAATTACTGTCCATACCTAATTGACTATTGTGATTGAGAATTGGTGAAGGATCTACTATTGAACAAGTTTTATGAGCTAGTTGTGGATGTTGGCTTTGATGTTGGACCTCACATACTCTGTCTTTAAGCTCCATGGGTTATGGAGGACTCACAAATCCTATGTCTAATTCCTAATCATCACTGACATGAGCAGTTCAAGATGATGAAAAAAACATTGCTGCTTCTACTACCATTGGACTAAACATCATTCATGAGCTTCTCTTCTCCATCTTCTTGATCATCTTGGCCATGTACAACCTCTTTTTGGTAGGAACATAAGTCTCGTCTTCTAAATTTTCATATGATGACTCATGAGATGTTTCTCTTTAAGGTCTTTTATTCTCTTGTTGTGGTTCCTTTGCTTCAATAATGAGCATTCTTATTTAGGTATAAGCCTCTTCCAACTATTATTCTACTCAAGTGAGTGTAGCTAGAAACCACACGTGTTACGAGCATGATCAAGTGATGGCTTCAATGAAACATGTTTGCTATGTCAAACTAGCTTACCCACCAAGGATCATAGAAGCATGTGCACACTTGATGGAGAATACATGAAATGGACAAAGAAGCACATAAGGTAAGCATCATACACGTGCAATGTCCTCCTACTCACTAGGTCATGCTTTCACACAAAGATAGGACACCGACACTAAAATGGGATATTTTCTAAGTTCAAATGTCCAAAATAGGAGGTTTCCTTTGGATGTCTTGATGACAGGATTCTATTGGAAGTGGTAGTATTTTTTTTATGCTACACAAATCTATGAGCGAAGAACTAGGTTTTTGACAATTATCAACCTACACTACTAAGCTTTCCATTCCTTGAATACACCAAAAAATGGGGATTGAAAACTTAGCTTAGCATGCATTCCATGCCATGCACATCCAGAAAAGCTCATCGAAAAGGAGAATAGAGGCCAAGAAACACAAGTTATGTGATTGCTTCACTCTAAAGTTAGCTCTCTATTTAAAATGAAAAGAGCCTTCATGAAATATAAGGGAACGACTTTATATACATGTGCCCTAACCTATGTCCTTTTATAGATTTGGACAAGAAACTTCATGAAAGTAGTAGTGGAGCAAAATGATTAGTCAGCTATAAAACATCATTGAGAATATTCAACTAGAGGTCTCCTTTTAGTGCATCTACAAGGCATGATTACATTGGGATATAGTATTACAATGGAAATTAACAAAACATTCGTGGGTCTCATATTTTTTGCATCTTCATTGTTCCCTCTATGCTTTCTTTTATGCAACACTGTGCCCTTTCTAGTGTGTGTCATTCACGATAAATTTTCTTCCATCTCCGCATGTTTTGAGAGTGATTCGGTCGTCAAGATTGTGGTCTACTTCTTGTAGGAAGACTCCCAAGATTGTGTTGCCCAAGCTTTAAACATGAAGCTTCATTGTCTTACCAAGACCGTATTCCCCACACGACTTACCAGAGCCAAAGGAAATGGTCACTATTCCAGTTAACCCTACCTTTCAAAGAGCAATACAAGCCATAGGTGGCAACAAGCAGATGTGTCATTGAAGAGGGTCAGGAGAGCTTTGGGTTAGCATGGCCGACATGGATGAAGCTGATGGAAGAACTGGGAAAGATGCACTCCGCATGAATTGAGGCTCAACTTAGGGCAATGACAGTCATTAAAGAGACCATACTCCAGTCCCCCTACTTCCTCGAACTTGCAACCAAGAGATACATATCCACCAATGAAATCCAATATAAACCTTACTTCATGTATCTGACCAAGTGCAACTTAGAAATTGAGCTCATTACAGGATCATGTATAATCCATGTTATGGCTCGATGCTCTCACGTCGATCTTGGTCATCCTTTGCCATTAAAGGGCAAAATAATCCAAAGTGCAGGACTGGGTCAATTACCCATACCTTGCACCCCCTCAAGGGCCCCCCCACAATAGCATACCTGATGGCAAACATTTAGCACTGGCTTCCACGACTGAACCATATGATCGATATAGTAGCCAAATACGCAAGGTGTAGTTCTGTGATGATGGATTGAATGTGTTCATCGTTTGAATCTATCAAAATCAAGTCATCTACATAAAGGATGATTATTGCAAAAGGACTCTCTCTAGTGTATGTATGAGTTAGCATCGATAATGCTTTGTCTTTGAAAAGCTTGTGGATCTTTTCATACCATGCCCTAAGCTTGCTTAAGGCCATATATTGCTTTGCGAAATTTTATAGATGAGAACTTTGGAGAGTGTGAGTGATTGTAGGAAACATGGAAAGTTCAACTTTATACAAAACTATGGTGATTATACGAATTCGGGGAATCCCTGTTGATTGTATTAAAACATGGAGAAGTTTTGTATGGGAATGGGGGAATCGCTTTTTCTATGAAATTTGGTGATTGTGGATCATTGTATGAATCCTAAAGATCACACGTTTGTATGGCTTTTGGAAATTGTGACTTTGTGTGAAATTTGGAGAAAGTGGTCATATTATAGTGTGTGGAAAGCCTAGACATTCACCTTTTAGCCTAGCCTAGCCCATGGGCATGTTACACAACAAATATGTTTCACCCACCCACGTACATGCAAGCATTCAAAAGGTCCTTTGATTCAAGTAAGGGAGCCCAACACTGAATTTGTAAAGTAAGGGAGCCTCTGAACGTGCATTGCTCTGTGTGAGTGGTCAAGCGATCGCTTCGTAAGATACGCACGCAGGGGTTTGGAGAAGGGTTGTCTTGGAGAAGGGTTGGGTTGGTGACGATGTGGCACGTCAACAGTAGAGGTTGTACATGCCTCCGGTTCTATGGTCTAGCGGTTAGGACATTGGACTCTGAATCCAGCAGCCTGAGTTCAGATCTCGGTAGATCCTTCGTGTCAGGGCTTAGCCCGAGTCTCTTATATGTCGGGCTGCTCCTGTAAATAGGAAAGAGCAACATACGCTCAGTTGTGTTCGGTTTTGCTTCCGAAGAATAATAGGATTGCTGAAAAAAACGTAACCTAAGCGCGCACACACACGCTAAACAATAAAAGGCTCAATAGGATCTCGCTAAAACTATATATAGCTCAACATAAAATCTGGAAATGAAGCCACACAAAGCATGTATAAGTTGAAGTGGCTGAACATCCTCCTCATATTTAGTCGGCTATCTCCAAGGTAATGAGACTGAGGAGCTAGGTGTGAGACAATCAGGCTTCGTGTTTAAAGCTTGGGAAACACAACCTTGGGAGTCTTGCTAGAAGAACGAGGCCACACCACTAAAATAGACCGTGTCCTTAGCTCAATCATTACTCAAAAGACTTCAAGTATCAATCAAAGAACCCAACATAAACCCCCTTACTTAGACAATCTCATCAAAGGCACGAAAATGTATAGGGGGAGGGAGTGATAGTGGTCTCATGCACGCGTTTTGATTTCGAATGCGTGAATGCCATGCCATCAATGTTGAGGGCCCTTCAGAGTGAGTGAGTTGCAGGGAGTATTCCATGTAGTAGTAGTGTCCACAAGCATCCTAATGAAGAATATGGTTGGGGACATGTTTTCAAGTATTTCCCCACAAACCGAGAGTGGCATGTCAACAGTACAGCTTGTACATGCCTCCGGTTCTATGGTCTAGCGGTTAGGACATTGGACTCTGAATCCAGTAGCCCGAGTTCAAATCTCGGTAGAACCTTCGTGTCAGGGCTTATATGTCGGGCTGCTCCTCTAAATAGGAAAGAGCAACATACGCTCAGTTGTGTTCGGTTTTGCTCCTGAAAAAAACGTAACCTAAGCGCGCACACACACGCTAAACAATAAAAGGCTCAATAGGATCTCGCTAAAACTATATATAGCTCAACATAAAATCTAGAAATGAAGCCACACAAAGCATGTAAATGTTGAAGCAGAACATCATCCTCATAAGGTGAGGAAGTTCCCTGAGCAGCAGTTAACCTCCGTATCTGTTTGGCCGCCACACCAGCGGCTGCCCTTCCATTGCCGGGATTTGAACCCGGGTCGCCTGGGTGAAAGCCAGGTATCCTAACCGGACTAGACGACAATGGAATGATTAGTTTGCACCTCTCCCAAATCACCCCACTTTATCATTTCTCTACCTTGTATGCTTGGATTTCGTGGTTCCATCGGACAACTCCATCTGCTTTCCAAAGAACACACCTTGTATGCTTGGATTTCGTGGTCGGACCATATTGGGAGTTTTGAGCCTTGCACATGCATTCGCTTCAAGATGTTACTACATCGTGTCCACTTTTCATCTTCTTCTTCTTCTTAAGCGTGCCTTGAACAACTTGCTACATTAAAGAGCGTACGAAGGCCTTCTTCTTCTTCTTAAGCCTGCCTTGAACAACTTGCTACATTAAAGAGCGTACGAAGGCCTCAAATGAAGACGATTTAGACATTTCTACCCTATGTGGTCGTCTTCTCTCACTTTAAGGAGTGTCGTGAATGGACTAATAGTGCATGGGCTACTCATGGATGCTTCTAAGTGAATGGTCACATTGGTGGTCCTTTCTATACTATTTACTTCTACCAAAGACCACTCACTCTCTACCGTTTTACATTCCTTAGGTTTATCCTTCTTCTCTTTCATAAGCATATATTTTATTATTCCTGAGACAACAAGAAAATTTGCATCTACCAACCTGTGGATTCTACCCATACCATTGAGGACTTCTACCCAACATACTCGTAGGCCTCTCCACAAGCTTGACGGGAACATTTATGGGGATGTTGGATGTATGAGTGAAACATTACGACTCATACTCACATCTCTTGTATGGTCTTCCAAAGGAACTTCCATACACTAATCGTCTCATTATAATTTTGTAGATAACGCTTCCCTAATTGGTGGAGGTATTTCTTGAATGGGTTCAACGAAAATCATAATCTAGTTAGTGGTATTGGATAGGGTATCTATGTACAAGGCTTCTTTACACCTTGTATGCTTGAATGCACCTTCTTGTTTGAAAAGTTGTTGTAACTCGGTCTTTGTGTTGGGTTTTCTACTCCCTCATATTCATATCCATCATCTATTTAAATGGGTCAATGCTTATCTAGGCTCTTTCCTTTCTTTTAGCCACTCAACATCTCCATGATGCTACTTGTATGGTTGAATCTGAATGAGTGATTTTGTGTTAGCGTGTCTAATTGATATATAATATTTCTGTACATGTATTTGATTGCAACCAAGCTATGACAGATGGACACACCCTTTTAGATCTTCCCAAGAAAATGATTGTCAAAGAGTAAATTCTACAACATCAATTGGGAATATTTGACCTAGGTTCAAGAAGGTCCAAATGACATGTGAATGGGTGCTAAGAGAGGCCTATGAAAATCAATAGACGGATTTATCAATGATCATGGGAAGCTTAATATTGTCAAACACTTTCAATGTTAGTGTCTTAAGATCTGTTGATATATTTAAATAGTGATGTGTGTGAAAACACTTGGGATTCCCGAGACACTTTTTTCCCTATAGGAGGTCTTTTCCTTAGCTTATATATACACCATTAAGCCTAACTGTATCACTTATTTGTTGACCGGATCTTGCAGATGCATGTACGCAGAGGATAGTACAGAACCAAGATCTCACAAATTTAGCATAAATAGAATAGAAAAAGACAAGAGACTTGACACCAAATTGGGTGCAATCTCCCCCCACATACTCTGATGGATGAGTCTATTAGAGCATGTGTATTTATAGGTATTTTTTCATTACATCCTAAATAGAAGATACATGAGGGTGGCACTTCAAAAAGCATGTGCTTACGAAAATCTTTTTTATTTACAAAATCATCAATTTTCAAGCTATCCACATTTTTACAAAAACATCGGTTTCACAAAAGCGATCTCTTATTTTTACAAAAAATAACTAAAATAATATCTTCTAAATATCTTCAAAAATATCTGAATAACTCCACGCCTGCTCACATCCTCATGAGTCTTCACCTGCTAAATCAAAACACAAATCACATTAAAACCCTCAAGACATTAAAATCCATATAATATTCCATTATTCCATAAAGTATAACATGCCTTCAAGTTGACGAGCAGTTGACCTCAGTTGGTAAGAATAAAATAGACATGGATGCCCAGTCTCATGTCCCATCACTAAACAATCATAAGCATGTTCTATGTAAAAACACATGCATGGAATTGGAAAACTAGAATTTAATGTGTCTGTGAATGATATGCAGAAATCAAATGATCATAGTGTGGAGTTAGTGATGTTTTATGAATCCATTGAGATTCTTCATGTGAGTGATTTTTATATTTAACTAAATATCGATGATAGTGGTTACCTTGCATGTAGTAGTAACATCATAATCAACTATTTTCTCTAGAACAAAAATTTTAGCATCCTCTTCAAGTAATGGAGGATCATCTTAAATAGGAGTGAGTGGTAAATTTCCTTTCAAAGATTTCAATAAAATAATATGGAAAGAATTATGTATATTCCAATGAGAAGGTATGTCTAGTCTAAAAGCATTCTCATTAATTTTATGAATAATACGGAAAGGTCCATAGTAACATGGTGCAAGTTTAACTTTAGGATGTTGTGAAATATTTTTCAAACATCTTTTAATTCTTTGTAACCATACCAAGTCATTTTCATTAGACTGTTTAGCTACTCGTTTCTTATTAACATTACATGTGTAACATTCTTGACTCTTTTGAATCATGAACCTCATGAATTGTAGAAATATGATCATATGCAAAAGAATAATAAGCCATAGGTATATCAGTTTGAGTGAGAGTCATGGAACTGGGAAGCTTTTTACCGTAAACAATTTCATATGGTGCACATCGTGTAGTGGTATGTGTTGCGTTATTATATGCAAAATGGAATAAAGGAATTTCCTCATCCCAATTACTTGGACTATCAAAAGAACAACAACGTAATAAATCTAAAATAGTGTTATTTCTAGCTTCACTTTGCCCATTACTTTGAGGATGAGATGCAGAGCTAAAGTCTATTTTAAAACCTAAACTTTGAAATAATGCAACCCAAAAGTGATTACAAAATGAACATCTCGATCTGAAAGAATAACAATTGGAAAGCCATGATGCAAAAATTTACATTTAATAAATAACTAGCAGCTCGAGGTGCAGAAAGAGTCTTTCTACAAGGAAAGAAACACGCTTGTTTACTAAACCTATCAACAATTGTCCAAATCATATCATTATGAGATGACGTTGTAGGAAGACCAGTAATAAAATCCATAGAAATTTGTCACCATGGTCCATTAGGTATGCCAAGTGGCATTAATAATCCAAATGGTTTACCATGATGTCTTTTCACACATTGACACACAATGCAATGAGAAACATACTGTGAAATATCCTTATCCATATTCGGCCAAAAGAAAAAAAATTACTCATAGAAATAGTACTTTGTATGCCCCTATGAACCATATATGGTGGTTCATGCATCTCTTTCATAACAAATTCTTTAAAAACTTGTGTGATGCATAACTCGTGCTCGAAATACAAGAATCCATTATAAAAAGTGTAGTGATCCTCCCTAATTATTGTAGAATTATTGAACGCATTCCATATTTGCAAAAAATACAAATCGGATGCATAAGTAGGAATCATGTCATGAAATGAATGAATATGAACAATAGAAAATTATTGATTGAAACAATATTTAATTGTGGGGATGGGAAACAACTAAGGGCATCAACTACAACAGTAACTTTGCCACGTTGATATTATTCATAGGCTGAAAATTTTGTATGAATCAAGCCCATTTAATGTGTCTATCTGAAATCAATGGTTGATTTAATAATTGATTAATAGCATGTTGGTCTGTTTTGATTAGAACTTCAGAACCCATAAGGTAATGTTTCCAAATTTTTAAAGCACGCACTACAACTAAAGGTTCCTTATCATAGGTACTATAATTCTTTTCAAAAGGTTTACGATTCCTACTAGCTACATGGAAAGGTTGTGCAAAATTTGGCAATTGAAAAACAAGTGCATGAGAAAGTGCATGTTTGAGTTTTTCAAAAGATTGTTGTTGTGCTAATCCCCATACAGATTTTAACTTTTTCTTTAATAATAATGTGAGTGGGAGTGCTAAATAAGAAAAACATTTTACAAAATTTGTATAAAAACTAGCTCAGTATAGAAAAGAGTGTACATCATTCACTGATTGAGGTACAGAACAGTCTTCAATTACTTTAATTTTCTTTGGATCTACATGAACACCTTGACTAGAAACAATATGGCCTAAATACTCTAATTATTTTGGAAGAAATAACTCTTTTGAGGATTGGCATAAAGTTTGTTTTTGCATAACAAATTAAAAACAATTGCTAAATGATTTTCATGGTCATTGTCATTCTCACTATAGACAAGTATATCATCAAAGAAAACAAGAACAAAAGCTTGGCAATGAAGAAAAATCTTATTCATCATACATGCAAATGAAGCAGGTGCATTGGTGAGTCCGAAAGGGATTACCATAAATTTAAAGTGACTAGTCTGAGTTCTAAAGGTATTCTTATAAATATCATTTTTTGTCATTCATTTTTTATTATAACTTGATTTAAGATCAAGTTTGCTAAAGACACGTGCTCCACAAACTTTATCTAGCAAACAATCTATCCTATGAATAGGATATCTATTTTAATTGTGATCTTATTGAGTGCTCTATAGTCAATGCACATCCTATAAGTCTTGTTCTTCTCTACTAAAAGAACAGGTGCTCCAAAGGGATAAGAACTAGGCCTTATAAGTCCTTTGTGGAGTAGATCCTTAACTTGATTAGCTGTTTCTTTTGTATGTAAAGGTCCATGCCTATAAGGTGCTTTATGGGAAGGTGAACTATCAAGAATTAAATCTATTATATGGTCAAGAGATCCCCTTGAAGGGGGTAGTTTATAAGGAAAATCAGCCATAAAGCAATCTTGATAGGAATCCACAAATGATTTATGTGCATTAGGAAGTGTATGAGTGTAATTAACTATGTTATTGAAAAAAACAATGCATGAGTTGTAGCCTTTCCTAAATGCACGTTTGACTTGAGTATGACTAATTAATGGAAATAGTTGGCAGTCATGCATTGCAGACAAAGAAATAGCCTGATTGTTAAACTTAAACCTCATTGCGTGTGTATGATAATCAATGCATGGATTATAACGATGACAAAAAGGCATACAATCTATAACATCCTAGAACAGCAAAGGAACAATTAAGAATGTGTGCACATATATGTATGATCCTATACAAATCTGAACATTATGTACTTCAGTTGTAACATTATATCTATTTTCTTAAAATGTAGCCTTAACTTTAAACATAGAAGGAAGTGGATGTTATTGGAGATCTTGCACTTGTGTATAAGAAATAAAAACATGCGAACTACCATGATCATGTAAAATATTAACAACTTTAACATTAATAGTACCTTGCATGCAAAGCAAAGAATGAATAGAAAGTTCATTATGCAAGGTACATAGATACTTTTCCAATGCTTCTTCAGTCCAATCACGTTGAGTGTCTTCATGAACTGCCTCCATGTTGTGTATTTGAGCTCCAATGGGCTTTATGTTATTAGTTCGGTACCTACATTTAACTTTAGTATGACCAAACTTACCACAATGCCAACAAGTGATACGGGGTCTCCTTTGTTGAGCATCCATCATCGTAATTTAAAGGGTTGGAGGTTTTGTAGGGTGTAAGGGGGTTGGCTTGTGAACGGGTGTGAAATTGGATTGAGAAGGGCACTCAAAAGTAGGTGCATGCTAAAAAGTAGGAGAAGAAAAAGTAGTGAAATGACACTTGAAACAAAAATTGGGCTTCATTGGTTGTTATCGTTGACGATTTGTTGTACATGAATGGACTTGGTGATGGATTGAAACTCCTCAGCATCATGTGCAAAAGAAATAGCTTCATAGAGGATCACGAGACATAGTGTGTTGAGATTGGCTTGGATTCCCATCTCCAAACCATCTTCATATTTCCGATTCAAGGTATCTTCAAGGATCATATCAAGCAAACGAATAAGTAGTAGTGGTTGCCAAAAACGTTCAGTGTAGGTAGATACAATATCTCCATCTTTCCATCCAAAAATTATCCATGGTCAACGAGCATGTAAGTGGAACTGAGGAGGAAGGAAGGACTCATTGATCTTTTCTTGAAATGCGGTCCATGTGGTGGGTGGTTGGTTCTATGCCGCAAGACATTCCACCTTAACTAGACCTTTAGCACCAAATAATTAGTAACAAATTTCACTTTGTCAATTTCAGTATATGATTCCTCAAAATAAAATTCATCAAATTGAGAAAGCCGTGAAAGAAGAAATTGGCCATCTTTTTGCCCATCAAATCAAGAAAACCGGAAATTTTTGGCACAAATATTGGATGGTGTGTCTTCTTCTTGACCGGTGATAATGGCCTTCACCACCCTAACTAGGTTGTTCTCATCACTCTGTATTTGTTGGAAGACAACATCATGTTCTTTTATCTGGTTTTGAACATGTTGGAGTTCGTGTTGTAAAAGCTCCAATTGTTGCTCAATTGATACCCCGCGTGGGGTGATGTACAAAAATCCTCAGTATTATGGGTAGGATCCATGGCATTATGGGTAGGATCCATGGCATTATGGGTAGGGTCCATGGCCTTATATAGAATCAATACCTGGGACTAAGCATGTAAAAGGAATTTAGCAATAGTTTATATAATAATAATATAATAATAATATAATATAATAATAATAATAATAATAATAAATAAATGAATAAAAATAAATGAGAGTGTTTGATAAATAAATAAATAAGATGAAGAGAGTGTTAAAAGTCGTGTTAAATATTAATAAAAAGGAATGGGATATCAATAAGTGAAAATAGGCTAGTGGATAAAGCTTATTTCTTGTAAGTGTGAGGTTGTGGGTTCAAATCCCCTACATGCTAAATAAGGAACTAAGTAAGCTAAGTAGGCTAACTAGGGAAATAATGAAGTTCTTATCACCACTCATAAGTTAGAATTGGTTTGCGCATAGCCAACACGTACCAACGAAACCAAAGGGGACCAAAGTGAACCAAGAGAACCATGAGTGCCAGAGAAGCCAAAGATGCCAAAGTTATGCCATAGTTCTATGTTTTAGTCGACACCTTGGAGTAACTAAATGATACCGAATTGATAAATGAACTTGATAAACAAAGGAGAAACCAAATGATAACTAGATTGATAAAAGAAGTTGATAATGAACTTGATAACCAAACTAAACTTGAACACTGAATAGTGCACAGTGAGAATAGCGGGGTATAGTGGGTATAGTGGATATAGTGAGCACAACAAATACAATGAACATAGTGAGTATAGTGAGTACAATGAGCACAATGTCATAGTGCACAGTGTGAGATGAGCACAATGCACAACATCTAATTCAAAAGAATTCGAAAAAACACACTGGCAAATAAAAAACTAATAAAATTAATAAACAAAAACCAAGATGAACGATCAAGAAGGATGCCAAATCGTGAAGGGATGTCCTAAATCACAACCAGATGTCAAAAAACACCTCTACAGATGCACCTTGGCTTTGATACCATTGTTGATCCGATCTTGCCGATGGAGTATGCAGAGGATAGTGTAGAAATGAGATCTCATAAAAGCATAAACAAAATAGAAAAAGTCAAGAGAATTGACACCAGATTGGGTACAATCTTCTCCACATATTGTGATGGATGAATCTATTAGAGCATGTGTATTTATAGGTATTTTTCATTATGTCCTGAATAGAAGATACATGAGGGTGATGCTTTGAAAAGTTTGCATTTAGGAAAATCTATTTTATTTACAAAATTGTCGCTTTTCAAATGATCTACTATTTTTCCAAAAGTGTCTCTTTCTAAAGCGATCTATTATTCTTACATAAAATAACTAAAATACTATCTTCTAAATACTCTTGTAAATATCTTCAAAAATATCTAAAATAATTCCACACATGCTCACAGTCTCATGATTCTTCACCTGCTAAATCAAAACACAAATCACATTAAAACCCTTAAGACATTAAAATCCATACAACATTCAATTATTCCATAGAGTATAACACTTATCTTTGTACATACACTTGGTCATATATTCTATGTTATATTTCCTCCAAGCTTCTTCTTCTTTCTTGTGATGTTCATGTGCTTCCATAGACCTCAACCCCCAATAATTGGTATCATACCAGGTCGTTGCTTCCATCTAGGTTGTGGTCACCACGCCTCTGGTCATAGTCTCAAAATTAAACAAAAATTGGTGAGCATAGCATACTGGAGGTGATTAGGAGCTCAAAAAGTCTTTGCTATCTAGTGTTTAAACTTTGATTTGAGCTCATTTTGGCATTTGAACGCACTATCTATAGCAATTGTATATGCACTTCTACCATTTTCTGCTGAAAATATATACATGCTTTGGTTTGCCAATACAAGTGGCTCAAAGTCTACTACAAGTATAATAGAGCTTGATAAGATACTTCTATTCAACTTTTTGACATACAATCAATTTTTTGCATCAAGGTATCTATTCACTTTGGCCATGGTTGAAAGAAACATGTATTTCATATGTTCACTTTGATGTACTAATCACCCATTGTGGTCATACATGATGCCTCATGTATTGGTATCAAACATTGTGCAAGTGTTGAAAAAATCCTAGTACACGTGCAAATATAGAGATTGAAGGTGATGCAGATAATGTTGAACATGATGATCTTCATTTTCCTCGTGCCACACTTCGTTTGGCACCTATTGTAGAGAAAATTTGTTATGATGGAAGACATGCGCAGGTACATGCATTCATAGCTTTGTCTATCCCTCACATTCACAATGAAAGATAACAAAAAATGCTTGAGACCGTCTTAAAACATTATATTATGTAAGAAATGATGCTCGTGTTGCTTACCTTGGAAAATAGTTGAGAGAGTAAGCATATGAATGAAGGAGACTCAATGACCAATCTTTTGACATAGATCAGAAATTTGAAGGAGCGATTGTTTCTATTGACAAGATATCTACAAATGTTGTTCATAATGAAGAATGGGCGCCCATGTTCTCATAAGCAATGTATGTCTTTCTAGCCTTTGCTGTTTGCACATAACTCCCTCCCTCACATAACTCTAGTTTCTTTCCAAAGAATATACCTTGTATGCTTGGATTTCATGATCGGACCTTGCACATCCATTTGCTTTAAGATGTTACTACATTGTCTCAATGGTGATGCCTGGCATAAAAAATACCTACTATTGCAAGAAGCTCTTTATCATGGATTTAATAGTTTATCTTTAGAGGGCATAATTTCCTTGAAGGGTATGTGAATGATGTAAGTGTCCCTCATCCCGATGCTGAATTAAAATGATTTTGAAAGAAAATTACAATGCATCTATATCCAAGAAAAAGGGTTTGTAGGATCATGATGAACTAGAAGCGAAAGGGTAGTGAATGCTGATTTCAATATAAAAAAGGCTCTTTCTACTTGTTTGGTTCACCAAAAAATTGCATTTCCTATACGCTTTGTAAGTGACCACATTCCAAGGCTTATTTGGGGGCTCAAACGGAGTCTAAAAATTATGAAAACTGGTAGGATGATACTTCTAATACTCCTCAACCTCAAGGACTCTTCGCTTGAGCAAAATGGAGTTACAAAAATGGAAAATGGTATTTACAATGGTTTCTAGTGATAAGAATCACTATTTTTATGGGGATTTCTTCTGAAAATTTGACATGTGCTTCTTGGAGCTCCCTACATGCTCCTTCTTTTTGTGTGTCCTCTTCATAGATGTGCTTCCATGCTTGTGTGTAACCTTGACTATCAACACTCCCCCCTCTAGAGTCTGTCGTCCCTGACAGACCCTTGTTGTAGTGGTTGTTCCGTGTAGTGCTTGGAGAGATAGTGTCCATCATGTATCCACAAGAGCGGTCCATCTTCCAATTGTAGCTTGGGTAGTTATCTGGTTCCTCATTTTGTCACTGCTACCTTTGTATGTATGTCTTCCTTGTATTCTCGCTTGATGGTGTCATTGTGAGCTTTCAAAAATTGTGAGCTACTCGAAAGAGGTTGTAAATGTTGGGTATGAGCAACTCTCGTGGTGGATTGCTTCCTTGCTCTTGTTGTTGTCCCCTTGATGTCCTCTGGTTCTTCCACTAGGGTGATTAGTAAAAACACACATAGATCCTTACTTGTCTATATAGGAACCATTTTCAAATTTAACTATAGCATGATGTAAACCATACAGTTGCTCTAGCCACTACTAGAAATAGGGGGCGTAGCAACAACCCCGAATGAAAAGAAAAGTGGGTCTCATCGCTTATGCGATGCTAAAATATGCTTAAAAAAGATGGGTTGTCACATAAGCAATGCAAAAGCATCGCTTATGCGATGCTAAAATATGGATCGCAACGAGCGTCGCTAGCCCACGACACTCTTAATGATGTTTGCAAAGTGCCTGCAATGCTAGAGCGTCTCATACACAACATCCTAATATTCTGACATAAGTGATGCTCTAGAATGTTAAAAAAAGTTTTTGATTTCTCCTGGCTCATTTGTGCTGGGATTAGGACGAGAGAGAGAGAGAGAGGGATCGATACGGTACTAGCACACACACATCTTTTGAAGCAAGGTACACACACACACATACACATACAGATTTACACACACATACACATACATAAAAACCCATACATATGCATACACACACATATACACACATAGACACACACACACACATACATAGACACACACACATACACACATACACACACACATACACACATAGACACACACACATACACACTTAAACACACACAAACACACATCCACACACACATACACATGCATACACACACATATATATATATACACATACACATGTACATGCACACATACATGTTGATATATTTAGGTAGTGATGTGTGTGAACACACTAGGACCTCCGGGCACTTTTTCGCTCTTTAGGAGGTTTTTTTCCCAGCTTGTATATATGCCTATTGCCCTAATGGGCTACTTATCTTTGTACATTCTCTAATAATACATCTAGTATTGTGTGTTGTGCTCCAAACTTCTTCTCCTTCCTTGTGTTGTTTGCATGCTTCCGTAGACGTCTATCTCCAACAATTGGTATTAGAGCAGGTCATTGTTTCATCTAGGGCCCCCTCGACACTCCTCTGGTTGGAGTCTTAGAATCGCATTAATTTTGGTGAGCATACTCAACATGTTTTCGAGATCCAAACCGCTTCTCTCTGTGGTGCCGAAATCGTGATCTGAGCTCGTTTTGGCCTCTGAACGCACTATCACAGTGCTTGTGCAAGCTATTTTGTCTTTTTGTGCCAAAGGTATATACTAGTTTCTGTTCGGCAGTATACGCATCTCGAAGTCTGCTATAGGTCTAGCGGAATTCATCTGGGAAGTTCTGTTCAACTTTTTGAGATATAGTCAATTTTCTGCATCAAGGTATTTTAGTCACCAACCATGGTTGAAAGCAGTGATGTATTCCGTATGTTGGCTGTTGAGGATAAGTTGGATGGTACCAACTACCCGTTATGGGCTTATATGATGCGACATGTATTGGTTGCAAAAGGATTGTGGAACATTGTGCAGGGTGTTGAAAAATGTCCTATCACACCTGCAACTGTTACAACTGCAGGTAGAGAAGCTGAGGCAGAAGGTGTCGAAGATGATGATATTCTATATATTCCTGTTCGTGCTACAATTTCTGTGGCACCTACTGCATAGCAAATTCGTTGGGATGGTAGAGATGCCTAGGACATGCATTGATAGCTTTGTCTGTCAAACGTGCCATTATTCCTCACATTCGCTCTTGCAGAACATCTAAGGATGCTTGGGATACACTCACCACATTGTGCCAACCTAGGAATGAGGCTCATGTTGCTTACCTCCGAAAACATTTGGAGAGCGAGCAGATGAATGAAGGTGATTCTATGGACAATTTTCAGAATAACAAAGATCAAAGACTTGAAGGAACAGTTGATTTCTGCTGATAAGGTTATACCAGATAGCTCACTTGTGCATACCGTTCTAAATGGTCTTCCTGATTCATATCAGAGTTTTTCTTCTACTCTTTGGTTAATGATGAAAGGAAATCCAAATGCCTTGTCATTTTAGGAGTTAATCTATGTTTTGTTGCAAGAAGATCAGTCCAAGCAGAACAGTCCATTATGTGTGTTGCAGATCAAGCTTTCTTGGCTAGTCGGAAGGGCAAAGAAAAATGGAGCTCTTCAACTAGTAAGCAGAAATCTGCAAATGTTGCACGTTCGAAGAAGGAAGATAAAGATGAGAAGAAATAAAAAAAGCAGAAATTGTTTTGCAAGTACTGTAAAGGGAATGATCATATCATAAAGAATTGTCCAAAACTGGCTGCTAAAGAGGCAAAGAAGAAAGAGGCTGGAATGGTTGTTGCAGAGGCTTGTACACCAAAAACAGAGTCTGGTAAACTTGTGCAGGAAGAAGAATGGGCATTTACTACTATCTGCAGTTTTGACCCATCTTCTCATGAGTAGTGCATGTCTGCAGTAGACTCAGATGTTTGGTATTTTGACAATGGGGTGACCAACCATATTACCTCGCAGTGCAATTTCTTCTCTTCACTCGAGCCTACCCCTACAGGGAATACTATTACATGCACCAACAACTCCTCTTATCCTATTATGGGAGTTGGTAAGATCATTTTGACTACTACTGATGGTAGTTCTTTCACTTTGTTAGATGCTTTATTTGTGCTAGGGATCAAGAAGAATCTGTTATCAGCTTCTGCATTAGCCAAGATTGGCTTGGTTGTGAAATTTGTGGATGACAGGTGTACGGTTCATGATATGTCGAATGTCAATGTGATTATTGCTTCTGGCATTTTATGTCTTGGGTTGTATAAGCTCATAGACTATGAAAGATCTCAGAATGATTTGCCATGTGCATTACATGATTCTCAGGCTATGTCAGATGCAAAGCTTTGGCATGCACGCTTTCGTAATCTGAATTTTGCTAGTTTGCTATGCTTGCAAAAATCTGAAATGGTGTCCTCTTTGCCCAAACTTGAGGCACCTGGAAAACATGTTTGTGAAGGCTGTATTTTGGGCAACATGTAGGGTTCCTCATTTCCAAAAGATGGTTCAATTTTGGCTACTTAGAAATTGAAGCTTGTACATATTGATGTCTGTGGTCCTATACAAACACCTTCTTTTGGAAATTATTTTTACTTCATGACTTTCATTGATGACTTTTCCAAGCATGCATGGGTATATCCATTGAAGGCAAAGTCCGAAGTGTTCATGTGCTTCAAATAGTTTTCGGTTTTGGCTGAAAATCTATCAGCATGTAAAATGGGCACCCTTTGTTTAGATCGAGGGGGGATATATGTCTTCTGATTTTAATGCATTTTTGGCTGAACTGTGGGATTAAACACCAGTGTACAGTGTCGTTACACCTCAACAGAATGGATTTGTTGAACAAAAGAACAGGTTACTCATGGAGATGGCGAGGTGTATGGTCAAGAGTCAGGCTTTACCACATATTTTCTGGCTTGAGGCTATCATGTGTGCATCATATGTTCTTAACAGGTGTCCCACTAAAGCACTATAGTCTATCACTCCATATGAGGCTTGGCATGATCGCAAGCCACCTGTTGCTCATCTGCATGTTTTTGGTTGTTTTGCATATGCATTAGTGCCTGAACAACATTGCAAAAAATTGAATGATAAAGCAGTAAAATGTATTTTTGTTGGGTACAATTCTGAAAGTAAAGGCTATCATATGTATCATCGACAGGCTAAACATATTCTGGTTAGCCGTGATGTTGTTTTTGTGGAAGATGCTATTCAACCATTGCTTTCATGCACTAAGGAGACATCTGTTAGCTCCAAAGACATGTATGATACTTTGCTACCTCTTTTTACAGGTGGATAGTCTAGGTTCCAATGAGGCAACTTCTCAACCTTTGCAGGTTTCATGTAATGAAGCATATCATTCCATTTCTGATGCAGATTTACATGATGCACTAGTTGATGAGAGAGATGATATTGAGCAGGCAAAAACTATGCTAAAATGGCTAGTGCAAACTTTGTGTGACATCAAATTAGATGCACCTCTTTCATATCATACTCGTTCACACTCTCATAGTGCCTCTTTTGCATCAAATTGCTATGCTATGGCTGCATCTAGTCTCTGTGATGAGAATGAGCCTGTTTCGTTTGATGAAGCATGAAATTTAGAAAATTGGATGGCTGCTATGCAATCTGAATATGATGCTATAATGAAGAATGGTACTTGTTCATTATGTGACTTGCCTCCTTGCAAGAAGGCCATTGGGACTACGTGGGTATACAAGCTGAAGTGTAAGCCTGATGGTACACTTGATAGGTATAGATTTAGACTTGTTGCAAAGTGTTATGCACAGGAAAGAGGCATTGATTTTGATGAGACCTTTGCACCTACTTGCCGAATGACTACAGTTCATAGCATCTGTGCACTTGCAGCTCATCATGCTTGGAATGTACATTAGTTGGACATTAAAACGACATTTTTGAATGGTGACTTGCATGAAGAAGTGTATGTTTTTCATCCCCATGGCTTTGTGCAAAAAGGGCATGAAAACTAGGTGTGAAGGTTAAAGAAGGCATTATATGGTTTAAAGCAAGCACCATGTGCTTGGTATGAGAAGATGCATGCCTATTTGATTGCACATGGTTTTGAGAACAGTCCAACTGAAAGCACCTTATATGTTAAGCGTGCTAATGATGTGCTTCTTATCATTGTTGTCTATGTTGATGACATGCTGCTCACTGGTCCTACTGAGAAGCATATTGCTGATTTTAAGGCTGATTTGCATGCCTCATTTGAGATGTTTGATTTGGGGCATTTGCATCACTATTTGGGCATTCAGTTTATGCAAGTTGACGATGGAATGGCTTTGTGTCAAACGAAATATATTGACACATTATTGCAATGTTTTGGCCTTGAAGGCTGTAAGCCTATTGCCATTCCTATGGAGGCAGGTTTACAATTGAGTCTTCATGATGCTGGAGATGCATTTGATGTTGTTCTCTATCAGCAGGCTGTTGGATGCTTGATTTACTTATGCATTACTCAGCCAGATATTCAGTTTGTTGTCTCACAGATGAATAGGTTTATGCATTGCCCAGGATTCAAGCATTGCTAGGTGGTTAAGTGCATCTTTCACTACTTGAGTGATCTTGGGGTACTTGGGTTGTTTTATCCCAAGGGGGGATCACTACCGCCAGCTTTGCATGCTTTTTCTGACTCTGATTGGGATGGTTGCTATGACACTCATGTGTCCACTAGTGGCTTTTGCTTCATGCCTGGTAGCTCATGTATATCTTGGTTGAGCACGAAGCAGCCTACTCTGGCCACTTCTAGTTGTGAGGCTGAGTATAGGGTAGCTTTGATCTTCTTCATACCATCTGCATCATTTCCTGTCAATATAATATCATCTACATATACACATAGGTAGATGACCTCAGAATTACTCTTTTTAATAAAGAGTGAAGGATTTGCCTTGCTTGGTTGAAAGCCTTTTTCCTACAAGAATGAAACAAGCATGAAATTCCAAGCTTTTGGGGCTTGCTTGAGACCATATAATGCTTTGTTAAGTTTACACACATAATCAAGATAAACTTTATTCTCAAAACCAGGTGGTTGTGCCATATATACCTCTTCTGTTATCCGTCCATTAAGAAGTGCATTTTTTACATCCAATTGAAGTGTCTTCCAATTCTTGGAAGAGGCAATACTAAGCAAAACCCTAATAGTAGGCATCTTTGCCACAGGAGAGAAGGTCTCCTCATAATCAATTCCCTAAGTTTGTGCAAAGCATTTAGCTACAAACCTTGCCTTATACCTATTTATGGAACCATCATAATTCTTCTTGAGTTTATAGACCCATCTTGAGCCTATTACCTTCATAGATGAAGTCTTGGGCACCAAATCCCAAGTGTTGTTTTCCTCAAGTGCTTCAATTTCTTCCTTCATTGCATGCTTCCATTATGATTTTGCTTTGGCTTATTCAAAGGATGATGGATCCTCTTGATTTATGTCCTGTGCTATGTAAATAAAATGTTTAGTTATTAATGAGGTGTCAAACCCATACCTTTTTGGTTTTTTTCTTTCCCTTATAGATCTTTTTAAGCCATGTTGTGATGATTCTGCCTCATGTCCAAGTTTGTGCAATTTTGCTTTACCTTTAGACGTCCGTGCTTTGATTTTCTCCATCTGAGTTTCTGAAGTATCTTGTTCTTCAATCTTTGGTTGATGTTCTCTGCCAAGCTTTGGAAAAACTTCTTCAAGGTTATATGGCAATTTGAACTTCCTGCATGAATCTTCATACCATGAATTGTTCTCATAAAAAAACTACATCTCTGCTTACCAAGAATCCTTTGTTGGTAGGGTTGTATAACATGTAACCCTTTTGATTGTTGTCATATCGAATAAATACACACCTTTCTACCTTTGGATCCATCTTGCCTATAATCTGTGAAGGAACATGAGCAAAAGCAATACATCCAAAAATTTTACAATGATCTAAGCTAGGTCTTCTTCCATTCCAAGCCTCATATGGAGTCATCCCATCAAGGGATTTTGAAGGCAACATGATAATCAAGGAAGTGGCTGTAGATATAGCCTCAGCCCATAGATAATTAGGCAAATGCTTTTCATTTAATGTGGACCTTGTAGCTTCAACAATTGTCCTATTCCTCCTTTCTGCCACTCCATTTTGCTCAGGAGTGTACCTTGGAGTTACCTCTCTTTTGATTCCTCTTTCTTGAAGAAAAGAATCAAATTCATGGGAGAAGTATTCTCCCCCTCCATCTGACCTTAGCCTTTTTAGTGATTTACCTGTTTGATTCTCCACAAGAGCCAAATATCTTTTAAAGCATGAAAAAACTTCATCTTTGTGTTTCATAAAGAATAGGATAGTCCATCTGCTGCAATCATCAATAAAGGAGACACAATACCTTGATCCAGATATTGAAGCATCCTTGCTAGGTCCCCATACATCGGTATGAACTAATTCCAAGAGATTTCTATGCATATAACCTTTTTTCATGAATGGTAACCTATGAGACTTTCCAAATTGACATGGACTGCACTTATAAATCATGTGTTGTTTTGAAAAGTTAGGGGGTCCAAGTACACTTTGGTCCTTGCAAATTTTCTTTAATGATCTTTCACCAATATGTGGCAATCTCTTGTGCCATACCTCTAGTTCTGTGAGTGTTTGATTACCATACTTGACGAGAGCTATGTTCCTTGTGTCTTGGAACTCAGAGGTGAATAATCTACCTGTTTTTTCTCCCTTTGCTATTCTTCTGAACCCTTGGCTAGGGTCTTCCACATATGCTCCTCCTCTTGTGAACCTAACTTGCAATCCTTGTTCTACTATCTCTCCAACACTTATCAAATTCTCTGTAATGGTACAGACATAGAGTACCTTAGTGAGTAAGTTGATGTTTCCATCAGGTGCTTTGACATTTCCTATTTTCTCCACAGGGTGTCTTGTATCAACTCTTGTTTGTACATCATGCTTGTTCCTTGGATCTTCTAAATCTAATAGAAGGCCATATTTCTTGCCACATGATTTGAGCAACATGAATCTATATAGAAAACATGCTCATCAGATTTACCTTGTGGCATAGCCATGTTCATGATTAATAGTGAATGCTCTTTGTTTGAGTCTTTTGTGTAGTTATTGAAATCTCTCCTTCCTTTGTAGCCTCCTTGATGGTTTGAATGATTGAAGTTGTTGTAGTTGCCATGATGATTGTTGAACCTTCCTCTTGAGTAACCATAACTTTCTCTGTTGTATCGTTTGCCTCTTTGATTCCCGGAATTCCTAAAGCAAATCAGATGGAAGTCCACCACCATCTCCTAATCATGCAAGGACTATATACTATAAGTATATCAAACTTTTAATTTTAAATATATTTGATAGATACATAACTAATATATTTTTTTGTTTCTTGTTATAATCAGATTCTGATCAATCAGAGGGCACTCCACCACCTCCTATCCATGCAACGACTTCACATATGTCCTCCAATAGGAATTATGATGAATTTTACTATTAAGAGCATATTATATGTTGGTGTAACTCTTGCTATGGTACATATCAAAGACCACGATTGGAATGTATTGAACATGAGGCAGAGTATGGTACTTTTGAGCATGCATCACCACCTGGTCAATGCGATAATGCTTGGGTATGTATTTTTTTATAAATTAATGTCATTATTTTATTTAAAAACCATATACAAAATCAAATTACTATTGATATACACAAATACTTGCTCGATGGTGATGATGATGATAATAATTCTCATAATGTTAATATACCTCGTACATGTCATGGACTTGTTGTTGATCAATTACAAGCAGAGGTTTCTAGAAATCCTCTACCTCCTGATTTAGAGATTGAAACAGCTGGAGATTATCCATTGCTAGCTCGTGATCGTTCTATAGTACAAACATATGACAGAAGAAGATATGGATGATGGAATAGAGGACCACTTCCTTTAGATAGAGAGGTTTTCAAGTTTTGGGGTAATCGCTATATGATTGCTGCATCCACTATTAGTAATGTTGGTCGTGGTCTCTTTATTGTAGAGAGTTTGTATGTGCCTCCGAACTCTGAAGTCACTCTTATGTCATTTTGTGGTCCTATATATGGATGGGGAGAATGGCATCGACTTGCATGTTATGTTCAAAGCATGAGTACTTATGGAATATGCTTGAATGTAGCATCCCTTACTAATAGAAGGATTTCACATGCAGAAAATGAAAAATTACATGTTGATGGAAGACCTTACACACACAGAAATATAGTAGGTTTAATAAATAGTAGTCGAGCATTACATAATAGTTCAAGCACTAATTGCAAATTTGAAGAGCGTGAAAATAGTCATGAATCACCATACATGAGTAGAGATGTATCAAGATACATAGTTGTCAATGCTATTACTACATTACATGTTGGTGATGAATTATTAGTGAATTATGGATGGCATAGACCTCCAACAGAACCTTTTAGCTAGAGAGAGAATGAAAATTTTCTATCCATATTTAATAAATTATATATTTAATTTTATGTTTAAAGTTTACTTTTTATTCATTTATGGAATACTGATGATTTTGATTCATGTGTGTAGATTCCAATGTATGATGTTGATGATATTCCTCCACACCATTCACAATTGCCAGTAAGACCTCATTTATCAAAAGCTTCTATAAGGACGCTATGCAAAAGTGATCCTGTGGAATATGCAAGGTTGAAAGACCTATATTCAAAAGAAGATAAAGGCATTGATATTTCTAAAAATGAGAAATATCTTCAAGAGGAATGTCTAAAGCATATATATGAAGGAAGTCGTTTGATACGACTAAGTGCAAGCTTGTCTAAAGCATGTATATGAAGGAAGTCGTTTGACATGACTAAGTGCAAGCTTACTTATTCTCAATCTTCAAAATTGTTTTGGATGGAGTAATGTATCTGTTTCGACACTATTAAGGTTTAATTTTTAATTTTCTATCTATCTCTCTCTCTCTCTCTCTCTCTCTCTCTCTCTATATATATATATATATATATATATATATATATATATATATATATATATATATATATATATATATATATATATATATATATATATATATATATATATATATATATATATATATACACATGAACGCATACACACACATATGCACACATACACATGTTATGAGAGTAAGGTCAAATTATACATACATGTATCGAATGAAGATATTTTGTCCATCTCGCCTTTGGAATTGTCCGCCAAGTCTTTAGAATCTTCTTGACACATCTGCTTCTCCTATTCTAGTCAACATAATACCTACACAGCTAACTCTTTTATGGACTTTGCATACAAATATTAAGTATCAGTTAGCTATGGAGGTATTAGTTCGTTGGGAAAATGGGAGAATCAAATCTATTTGGAATATTTTGAAGGATGGAAGAATAATTTTAAAGGATGGGTGGAAAGAAAGCGTCCATTCAATGTAGGTTCTTGTTTTTACCTTAGCTAAGGTAAGAGCAAGAACTTGCAGTGAATGGATGCTTTCTATCTGCCCATCCTTTAAAACTATTCATCCATCTTTCGAAATCTTCCAAATAGATTTGATTCTCCTATTTTTCAAACTACCTAATACCTCCATAGCTAACTGATACTTTATATTTGTAAACAAATATGTAAGTTTTAGTTAGCAAGGCAAGTAATTGATTGACTATAAAATGGGAGACAACCAAACGATTGAGTTGTCTAGATATCTATATGAAAGTCTGCAAACCACAATAAACAAAAAGAAAATTAAAAATGAAATCAAATATACATAGCTACACATGCATACATACATATACATACATACATACATATACATACAATTATACACATTCCTACATACATACATACATACATACATACATACATAGATACACATACATACATATATGCATACACATATGCATACATATACATACATACATATACACATATGAAATAAATACACACACATATATACATATACATATACGCATGTCCAAAATGTCAATCTCCTCAATATATGGACGAAGAAGGTAAAATCCCAAAAAAGGTATTGAGACATTTTCCATCGGCTCCATGGATTAGACATATGTTTCGAAACCCCAAATTATCAAAGCTTTTGACATGGGGACATGACCATAAAAGTATTGATGGAATAATTAGAATTCCTCATGATAGTGTTGCTTTTCACCATCAGATACTGATACATCAACATCTGAAAGAAAAAATAGATTCATTATACATGATAATGATACTAATCTTTTTGATGAAGAGGATAATACTCTACATGCTAATTCTACTGATGATGAAGAGGAATTACTAGAAATCGATATTAATCCATCAATAGATGATGTGACTCATGAGAACACAACTTATCAATAAAAGAAATAAATGAAATCAATAAGGATAATGAATTAGAGTTTCTAAATTAGGGTTTATAAAACCCGAATATCAAAATTAGTGTTTTCGAATTAGGATTTTTGAAATAGGATTTCTGAATTAGAATATTTATAATAGGGCTTTTGAATCAGGATATATATATACATATATATATATATATATATATATATATATATATATATATATATATATATATATATATATATATATATATATATATATATATATATATATATATATATATATATATATATATATATATATATATATATATATGTGTGTGTGTGTGTGTGTGTGTGTGTGTGCATGTGTGTATGTATGTGTATCTATATGTGTGTATGCCTGTGTTGTGTGTGTATGCATGTGTATGTGTATATATGTATGTAAATATGATTATGTGAGTCTATGTGTGTGTACATATGATTATGTATGTGTATGTGAATGTGAGTATGTGTATGTGTCTATGTGTGTATTCATTATATGTGTGTAACTGCATGCATGTGTATGTGTATGTAAAAATGTGCATGTATGTGTGTGTATGTATAAATGTGCATGTATGTTATATGTGTGTAAATGTGCATGTATGATGTATATGTGTGTGTATGCATGTATTTGTACCTCTAGTCTCACTCTTTTCTCTCTCTCTCTCATATACATACATACATACATACATAAACACACATACTCATATCCACATATATATACATAAAAGCAATGTGTATCGTGATTCGCGACGATGAGCCATAAGTGTTCGCATCTCTTTTAGACACCACTTATGTGACCATCCTTTCCCAAAATCTATCTTAAGTGAACTAAGTACGTATTTTTTATCCCTCTCATCATGCTCACTACAAAAATTAAAAGAAAATCATGTAAATAAAATATAAGATATTTATTTTAATTTATATGTAAAATTTATACTTACTTGCACTGCAAGTGGACAAGGTGCAGGTAACAGTCGCATAATGCTCGCATTCTTCTCTTGAACTCCAATCCATTCCCTATGTACAGAATGTTCCCCTATGGCGCTATATCGCACTCTAGCCCTAAGATGCCTATGCATGTTGTAGCTCAGTGATGAGTAGCACCGCCTTTAATGTCAATCCAGGAAGACATGAGGATGGTATGATGACCTCGAGCAAGTGAAGGCACAAGTGCGTGGGTGCGAAGCACACTAACATGCACACAAATACACACACACACACACACACACACGCACACAAGGCAAGACAAAGAGTGAGAAGCAATGGGGTTCTTTAGATTACTTTCAAAAAGCTCATACAAGTTCAAATCAATTACAAGCTAGCCCCAAAAATGAGCTCTCTAGCTCTATTTATAGTTTTTGATTAGGTTTTGGCCGTGTCCAAACCTAGTGTCCGGCCTAGTTAAAAATTAGGTTCTAGGCCCCATTTGAAGGCTCAAATGGAGTCTAAAAATTATGAAAACTCGTAGGTAGCTACTTCTAATGCTCCTCAAGCTCCAGGACTCCTTGGCTTGCACAAAATGGAGCTACAAAAATATGAAATGGTATTTACAATGGCTTTTAGTGATGAAAATCACTATTTTTGTAGGGATTTCCTCTAACGATTTGACATACACATCTTCGAGCTCCCTACCTGCTCCTTCTCCTTATGTTTCCACCTCTTTGATGTGCTTTAGCTTCCTGAAAAAATAATGGCCTACTTGCCCGATCTTCTTTGACTACTTTGTCTGCTTGTGCCTTCTCTTCGCTCTGACTCCCTTCGTAAGCTTCCTTGTCTTGTTAGTCCTTCAGTTCCTTGACTACTGCTAACACCCCCCCCCCTCTCTCGCATCTGTCATCTCTAACAGACCCTTGCTGAGTGGGTCGCTGGATGTAGTACTCCACAACGTCTGTGGCTAAATGATGTTATGCAATTCTCAACCCTTTGGCCAAGTCAGTGAGTAGAGCATCCCAATCTACAGGCCCGGGAACCTCTGGATGTGGTATGCATAGCTTTTCTGAATGGAGAGCTTGTTCCACGGAAAATAACTGTAATAGATGAGATGGTCTGGGAATGAATATCTCTGAATGATATTCCCAGAACCCTATGATAAACATTTCTTCAAACGTCTGTTTGAAGCAAGCAGGTAGATATTTTATACAGGCATGCCAGGCATAGACGACGTTAATAGAGGGCGTGGTGCTCATGTCATAGACAAGGTCCTGATTCCCTTCATTAAATCCAATAGCCAAATGATGAGGTTCTTTGATGTTCTTAAATGTCCTGAATGTAATCAACATGAGCTCAAAAATTTTTAGGCACATCTGTGCCATGACATCGGGGACATTCTTGAACCGGACTGCCCAGTGTCGGATGGTTGAAATCATGTAGTTGACTATGGGTTGGCCATTAGGAGGTGCTAGGTACACATAATTTAACCACTTTTCACATCCTTTAACCGTCAAAACTATTTTTCTGTACTGCGGCCAAGACCTTCTTCGAAAGACAGGGCAGTAGCAGGGATTATACTTGATATATAGAGGCATGTTATTCCACGTGCGTACCATCTCAGGGTAGGTTTCAAGCAGGCGGATCCTCCAAGTAGGTTGATGTATATTCCCTTGCTTGGCACTTGCAGGGATATCATCCGGTGCAAACTGTGTCGCCGAGGTTGGTTCTTTTGTTGTGTGTTGCTTGATTTCAGCATTGTAATTTGCCATTACTACACAGAATGGAACATACAGATCATCAGACTTGCCAATCCACCTATGATGGGAGAGGTTCCTAAAGTAATCCGATTTTATGACGACTTCTTCCAATCGTGACATAGACGCTATCTGAACGACAACTCTCTCATCATGGGTTGTAGCAACCTTTTCCAACCTTTGCATCCATTCAGGCGCTTCAATCTCAATTGTGTCCATTCCTTCTTCTGTTTGCTTACCTCCGGGTGTTAGCATGGGAACGTATGGGTCTTCAAAGATCTCCTCCACTTGAATTGGCACTAAGTCTTCAGGCTCCGGTTTCGCTAGGGGGGAGGGTTGACGTTCGTATTGAAGAACTTTACTTCGTAGTTCTTCTAGTTCCGCTCTGAGTTCCACGACTTCTTCTGAAGTGTCGGCTGTTGTTGTGACTTTGCTTGGTGACTCCTGCTGAGCTGCCAGTTGCTTGAGTAGATCATCTCTTTCTCTTTCTAAGGCTGCGTGGGCTTCCAGGAGGTCGGCATGGGTTTCCAAGATGATTTGCATATTTCCAGATGGGATAGCCTTGAATTTCTCTGGGTCGATTTCCTGTGGTGAACCCTCCATTGCTACTTCCAAGTTTTCTTCGTTCTGTCTCTGTAGTCGCTTATTTTCCTCGAGTGCTATAGACATGTGTTTCCGTAATAGGGCCAGGTTGCGTCGAAGCTTGAGGTTCTCTGTTATCTGGGAGTGTAGCAGATCATCAAGGTGTTGTTTTTCTTCCGCATCTGACTGGGGTGGATTGGCCACTAACTGCTCATGTTGTTCCTGTAAAGTAGCATACTGTTGTTGTAGTAGCCGCTTTTCCCTCTCTAAGTCAATGAATCTTCCTTGTAATGTTTCATGGCTTCTGAACAGACTTGTATGCTGAGCATCTAGGTGCTGATAATGCTGTTGCAGCTGAGACATACACTGGTACATGTTATTAGATACATTATTAATGGGAGTGGATGCACGAAAGGTGTTGAATGCAGAAGGGAAGGGAAAGGGGAATGGGAGCGTGTATGCTGTGCTCGAAAAGGGTGAAGTTGGTGGTGGGGGAATGGGAGATTGTGGACGTATGGGGGGAGGGAGAGGTGCGGAGCTGGGTGAGATGTCCATGAGGTCAAAAGTGGATGCAGTCGTGGGAGTGATTGTGAACATGGGAATTGCGGGTGCGGTGATGGTGGTGAAAGTGTAAAGTGGTGTGTGTAGTTGTGAATATGAACCGCCAGGAAGTGTGATCGGGGGAACGGGGTTTTCCGTGGTTGCAGTTAGAATTATAGTGTCAGTGGTAGTGTATACAAGTGAGGTGGTGATAGGGTGTGTGGGTTGTGTGGTTTGACTGACAGTCTGTGCTTCGGTATGGGCAGTGGACTCTGAGGCGGTGATAGTAGTGGTTACACTGGTAGTGGGAGAACTTTTTCAATTCCTTCGTATAAGCCAAGGCACCCTCAAGTTCCTGCAGAGTTTCCTGGTCATATTCCTGCTCATCTTCCTCTGATTGTCCACCTCATTCCTCCTCTTGTTCTTCTTCTTCTTCATCCTCCACTTCGACCACTTCTGGTTGTCTAGGATGGGGTTGGTCTGTAACAGTTTGTTGCCCACTGGCTTGCTCTACCTCGACTTCTGCATTAAGCACCTTGATTATTCTGGCGACCTCCTCATCAATTAGGTCTTCTAATGTGAAGCCGTGAGGGAACTCTAAGTCGGTTGGTATAGGTGGAAACACCAGATTTGGTCCGTCTGTGCTATGTCTTGGTAATCTGATGGTAAAGGGTTGCACACGCCGTGGAAGCCGTGGAGTTGTCTCTAGTGTCAGTGTCGCACCGCGGGCTTCTGCACAGGGCATCTGAACTGCGCCTCTCATTTTCTTTGATGGAGGCCCTGCAGTTGATAGTCTACGTTGAAATTCATGTACCCTGGTCCAAATTAATGCCCTTTGAACTGGCACATCATAAGCCAAACATATATACACAATCCTGGTGAGGGCACAGCATCCATATAGTACCGACTTTTGCTTTTTATACCACCGTTGATGTGCCAAGTGGATTTGGTCAATAATCCAATGCGGCATGTTGATTGTCAAATTCAAGGCATCTGCTAAATATAGACTGAACCATATTTTCTTGGGTGGCATTGTGAACCGCTCTTGAGCTAGGAACACAAAATGTTGCATGACCATCTGCAAGTGGATGGCGATTGTGGGTGTCATTGCTACCATGTCTTTGAGCTTAGTCAGGTTCCTGTTCTTCATGTTATCCGGGACCATCGTCTCTTTTTCTGTAGGAATGTGCATACCTTTCATGTCGAGCGCTTCCCTCACCAAGTTGTTCGTCAATCTGAACTGCTTCAGCTCATTGCCCCTTGTGAGCGATAGGAGGACAAAGGTGTTGTAGCTCTTTTTCTCTTTGCTCGGAGTTAGAGTGCTAATTAAGTAGGAACACCGTAGAAAGTCTAGTTTGGGTAACTGAGCCTTGAAGTAGTCGTATAGTCCAACCTTCTTCCAGATGGGTTTCAGACCTTCATCATTTTGAAGCCTCTCAAATTCCCTGGTGAAAATATGATATCTGCCCCATTGCCAGTTGAACTCTATCTCGGCCTCCCACATGTAAGTGCCTTCACCCAGAGATCCGGCCACATCACTGAACCAATGTGAGTTTTTGCTTACCGGCATTGTGTGCCCCTGTGGAGGATTCTGAATCGGTATGGCATGTAATGCCCTCAATGCCACTGGGCGTTCCTTCAATTCCTCTTCAATGGGAAGACTTTCAATGTCCACGATTTGGGGGCTAGTGCTTACCTGGGAGCTAGTTCCTGCCTCGGCCATGGGAAGAGACTAGTCACCGGTTCTGTGAGAATAGATAAATGAATGTTAACATTGCAAATGGACACCAAGTGTTCATGCGTCCCCATTACAACATTAACATGATTTTAGTGAGAGGTTAGTAGGTCAATAAGTGCTTGGGGATCGTGTATGTAGTTAGTGAATGGATATTCCTAAGAGCTAAAGGGAAAGATGCAGTGTGTGAGTGATGTAGTGAGTAAGTGGATATGAATTTAGAAATGAAGGTCGGGGGGTTTATTACACGTTTTGGGCTTCCAAACAAACTGATTTGCTGTTGGTCTTGATTTTGTGGAGACTCTGGAGGGCTTTTCAGGAGTGTCTACTTGGAAATGAGGCGTTTTTAAGGACCCATTTACAAGTGATTTGCTTGTGCTCATGGACCAATGTGTGTCCGTGCGTGTTGTATAAGAAAGGGTATCAGATATTCGAGTGAGTGAACCATGTTGTACAGGGTGTGGCCTCGGTGTAACTATTTGAGCTCGCAAACAAACATTAGGCACCCAAATTTGTCGTGATTGTGGGATGGCCTTCATCGACTTCTTGGGTACCCAAATAGACTTTACTTTCGCAGAAGAATTTCTGAAAGACTTCTTATTAGTGTCGTGTTGTTGATTATTAATAAGAAGTTTTGCCCGTGTGGTTGGCTTGATCGCAACAGGGTGTTCGCCTTTCTGCACCCACACTTGTTTTGGTGGTTGAGACACCGTGCATCGTATTTTCTTTGTGCCCCGAGCATAAATCGGCTGCTTCTTTTGCATTTGATCCGCCTTTGGTTGCTGCATCCCTATGGCTTTTGGAAAAGAAGGGAGTTCCGTTGTACCCTTATGCTTGTAGTTTGATTTTTGCTTGTTGAGACAATCCTCCTTCTGCATCACATAGTTTTGGACAAGAATAGCATTGTCAGCTTCATGTCTACCCCTGGAAGGACCAGGAGTCTGTGCCTTTCCTAGTTCTTTGAGTGCTCCATTATCTAATTCAACTGTAATTCGACTCTGATTTACCCATACCTGAAGGAGTCCACTTCTCAGGTTTAGGTTGACTGCATGATCATAGATCTAGTCTTGACCCAAGACAAGAGGTTCGGTGAGATCCTCGTCTTGACACACTAGTACTTTAACTGTCAGTAAAACATCATGAATATAGAGGGGAAGTTCCACCTCGCCCATGCAAGGGGTTTCCACACCTCCCAATCCTATGAGATATGCTTCTATAGGATTGACATTTAATTTCAACTTTTGACAGTAAGAAAATTTAACAGCACTAGTGGCTGCACCTGAGTCAGTCAAGGCCCTTACAGTCCTTGCACTCTTTCCTTGTCCTATCTCTAAGGTTACAAAAGGACGTCGATCAATTATTCTATGAGAATTATTACTTGAAACTTTGCACATAGCCACATGATATCCTTGAGCTGCATAGTCATCTGTCCTAGGCTGATCTTTACCCTGCCTTCTCAATTTCATCCTTCCGATGCGTTCTAAAGCTTTGTGCTTGCGCCTCTTCTCGAATTCGCTTTTCTTCTTCCTTGCGTTTCTTGGCAGTGTTAAGTCGATTTAACATCTCTTCAGTCAGGGGTTCTTGATATAATTTAACTTTGCACCCGCTGATGTAGCTCGGAAGAATATCACCTTCTAAGGTGGCCAGTTGTACTTCTCCACTCGTTGAGATCCTATTTATGATCATAGGTCCATAGCCACGTTTCTCTAATTTTCTTGCATGTTGCTTCAAATTGTAGACTAAAACTAAATCTCCTGCCTTCAAACCTTTATCCTTGACGTGGGCATCAAAGTATGCCTTCTGTCTTTTCTTAGCTGCATATATTCCCGCTGCCGCTCTTAGTCTTGTTTCACCTAGTCGTTCCAGATCAAGAATCCTCGAAGAGAGTTCATGACCCGTCCATTCATGCTCCTATGCTACTTTCAGTGTAGGTATTAAGAAGTCCAATGGTAGCACTGCATTTTGACCGAATACCATCTGAAAGGGTGTGGCTTGGAGTACCGTTTTATAGGCAACTCGGTATGCCCAAACAACATGGTGTAGCTGTTTGTCCCAATTAGAACGTTTATTAGTAAGCACGTTGCATAGAATCTTGTTTGTGCTTTTGGCTTGCCCATTAGCTTGTGGGTGATAGCGGGCAGACTTCTTGTGTACTACAAAAATTCTTGGAGAAGATTTTCAATAACTTCATTCAAGAAGTGGGTGCCTCTATCACTTACTAACTCTATGGGTAGCCCGTATCTAGTGAACACATTCTCAAATAAAAACTTAGCTGTCGTTTGAGCATCGTTCTTAGTGGTAGCTTTCACTTCTACCCACTTGGTTAAATAATCTGTGGCCACGATCATATATTCAGCATGTGAACCCTTGGCTGGGGGATTAATAGGACCAACAAAGTCTATTCCCCACTTAGAGAATGCACGCCCACCCATCATAGGTTTCAGAGGCATCTCATCTTTGCTTATAGGATATTGAGTTCACTGACACACATTACATCTCTTCACATAGGTATGTGCATCCATGTGAAGGGTAGGCCGCCACAAGCCTACAAATAAGATTGCCTTGATTACCCGATCCGGTCCAAAGTGTCCTCCTGCTACACCTTGATGAGCAGTTTCCAAGATCTTGAGATATTCACTCTCATGGACACATAATCTAAGGTAACCATCTTTACCACGCTTGTATAAATTATCACCAATAAGTGAGTAATCTAGGGCTTCTTGTTCTAGACTTCTTTGTCTGGCCAGTGTCATATCTTGAGGGAATGTTCTCGTCCTTAGGAAGGCTACTAATGGTTCACTCCAATCTAGCACTATGGACACTTGATAAAGAGTGGCATGTTCCACGGGTGGTTTAGTGCAACAGATTGGGCATTCTTTACACATTTTATGTACATCAGCTTCCATAGTAAGCCAATGTACTCCTAGTCTCCTCAATGTCTGTAAGGTTCTTTGTCTTGAATAGTGTTGCTCTAATGCACCTACATGTGCTAATTGCAACCACTTAGTGTACTCGTCCTCTTCCACACAACAAGCCAATATCCCTTGATCTGTCTGTTTGTACATACTCCCAGCCATGATATGGTACTTCTGGGCCTTTATTACCTCCCTATCTTGAGTGTTTACTACTGGGTGGTTAGGCCCGTATGTCAATACTGGCACTAATGGCTTAGCCCACTGAGGCACCACTTCCAAATTAAACAAGTAAGCATCAGGAAGGTCATCCGATACTCCTTGTGGGGCTTCTCGAGATGTGAGCCTGGATAGATGGTCTGCACTCAAGTGAGTCTTGCCTTTCCTCACCACGACCTCAAAGTCATATTCCATTAGCAAGAGGAACCATCTTACTAATCTACCTGTATTGCATGGCTTGTTTACCAGGTACAACAGTGCTTGATGATCGGTAAAGAATTTAAATTTATTTGCAAGCAAATAGTGTCTAAACTTTTTAACTGCATATACCATACCTAATCCTTCTCTCTCAGTGGTTGTATAATTTCGTTCGGCTGCATTCAATTGTCTACTAGCATAGGCAATTGGAAGATCCATGTTCCTTCTCCAGTAGGTTGTGCGAGTACACATCCAATAGCATAATTGGATGCATCCACGTGAACATGAAAGGGCTTATTCCAATCTGGAGTGGTCAAGATTGGTGCTGAACATAATCGTCGTTTGAGCTCATTGAAAGAGTTTTCACATTCATCAGTCCACTCAAAGTTAGTCAAAAGTCCATATAGAGGCTTTGCTATGATGGCATACATGTGTATAAACCGTCGGTAATAACCACAATGCCCCATGAAAGCTTGTACTTCCTTGACATTCTTTGGCCTAGGTAGCTCCACTATGGCTCTCACTTTCTCTTCATCAGTGGATATGCCATTCTTTGACACTATGTGTCCTAGAATCTTGCCTTGCCTGACCATGAAAACACACTTTTCTAGGTTCAAGCAGAGTTGATACTCCCTACATTTATCAAAGATTTGTCTGAGTTCAGGTATATGGGTGTGTCTAATGTTGGAATGAGCACAAAGATCATCAACATAGACCTCTAAATTCTTCCTCAAGAACTCTTTAAATACATGACACATCAATCTTTGGAAGGTTGCAGGAGCATTGGTAAGCCCAAATGGCATTACTCGAAAGGCAAATATGCCCCATTCTGTGGCAAAAGTAGTCTTATGCTGGTCTTTCGGAGCAATGGCTACCTGATTGTAGCCCGAAAATCCATCAAGGAAGCTGTAGACTTCCTTGCCTGCTACCCTTTCTAATAGATGCTCGGGAATTGGAAGTGGATAGTTATCTCGAATTGTGGCTGCATTAACCTTCTTCAAGTTAATGCACACACATAGCTTTCCATTCTTCTTGGGCACAACTACAATGGGGGATACCCACTCAGTGTGCTCAATTTCATAGATGAATCCAGCTTCTACCAGTCTATCTATCTCCTCTTTGATCTTGGAAGCATAATTATCATTGTATGTGTATGGCTTTTGCTTAGAAGGTTTAGCATCTGAGGTCATGGGGATTGTGTGTGAGCATATGTCCGGGTCTACACCTTTCAAATCCTTGTAACTACAAGCAAATACATCTCTGTATTCGCTTAGCAAGGCTATTAATGCATGCTCTTCTTCCTCCGTTAGGTCATGGCCTATGTACGTGCATCTCTCCTCTCCTTCTTCTAGGGCTACCACTATTTTCTTGGTGGTTTCTTTGTTATCATAGGCCTCTCCTGATTGTGCCTCTCGTTTAGGCATTCTTATCATGACTCTCCTATCGTCTATCTCATACTTTTTAAAGTTTTCAGGGACCTCAAACAAAGATTCTTCTTCCTCCGGGGGAACTTCTTTCTTCTTTCGTTTCTTGTCATCATTATTAGCAGTCACTTGTGTGGTTAATCGTACATCGTTCGTTATCTCTTAGTGTCTCTGAGGTTGGAATTCTACTTCATAGAAGTATTCTTCATCTGATGCAAAAGGTGGGTCCATAATATTTGACTCTAGATCGGAGTCACTTGCATCCTCAAATGCATCAGGGCTAGGTTCGCACTCTTCTAAGACTGCATCTCCCATGATTGGCTCTATGGAGAAAACTGAAATGTCATAGCCATCCTCATCACTGTGGGGTGTCCATTGTTCTTCATTGATGGCTACATCCATTGTTGCTAAAATTTCTGCCCAACCGTGAGGTTCAAATTCTTCGTCCGGAAATACTACAGGTGCATAGGCTGGGTCTTGAATTGATCTATGCGTTTCCTTCACACCTACCTCTCTGGCTTTCTCTCTCTTCTCTTCTTCTACTGCTACTTTGCATATCCATAAGTGGGTGTCTTCATGCATCCATGAGGATCCTGATCCTATGGAATGCACCGACTCTGTATCATCCTTGGCTCTATGAATAGGATTCCATTGGATAGGAGGGACGTCTCTATGAGAGTAATCTTTGAGATTAACCTTGGTCGTGACACCTAGGTGTTGCAAATACAAGGAGTTGGTTCCCCAATCCTGTACCACTTGCAACTGTCGCATAAATGGTCTTCCCAAAATCATCTCATAGGCATGGTTCTTGCTAAAGTCACATATGGCGAAAGTGTGCTCAAACTCAACACTGCATGTAGTGAGAGTTATTCCTTCTAGCAAGCCTAAGGGTCTTTCTATGTGACCATCAGCCATTTACAATTTCATCCTCATGGGTCTAAGTGTTGGCTTGCCCCAATGCTTCCATAGGGAAGTGGTAGCAATTGCAACTCCTGCACCAGAGTCCAGAATTGCCTTGGTTGTGTATCCTTGATGGGTGATGGGGAGGTATGTGTTTCCTTCTTCTCCTTCACTCATGTCTCCTATCTTGTCTAGAGGAATTTCTGGCACTGTCCTATGAGAACCTACCTAGGAATGGGGTTTTGCTATCTCTGGTACTTGCTTGGCTACATGTTTCCATAGCTCTGGCCTCACTTTGAGTAGCTCTTCTAAAGTGAGGTTACACTACACTTTAGTGTTTTTCACTACCTCTGTGTTCCTAGGTATGGCTGAGTCTTCATTTCTTACCATGACTGTGGGTGCTCTCATACAAGTGGACTTGGCTTCCCATGGGCCTGTGAAATGGGGTAGTTCTTGTAAAGAATTAGACTCAAAATCTAATCTCTCTTGAGATTGAGTGCTCTCTTGCTCTTCATAAATGGATGGGATGTCTTGTGGGAATTGGTCATGTGCATCATCCACAAGTTCAATGGGAGGAGGGAATTCACTTTCTTTAGCCCATTTGTCTTCTTGAATCTCTCGGAGGAATGCTGGTGTGAACCGATTCATAGAAGAAGACGTGTCTGGCTCCATAGAGTTAGGCACATAAGCTTCCTGGGCAGGTAGGCTTTCTAGGATCACCTTCATTCATGTGCTCACTCTCCAACTGTTTTCGGAGGTAAGAAACATGAGCCTCATTCCTAGCTTGGTACAATGTGGTAAGTGTATCCCAAGCATGCTTAGCTGTTCTGCAAGAGCGAATATGAGGAATAATGGCACGTTTGACAAACAAAGCTATCAATGCATGTGTGTGGGAATCTATGCCATCCCAATGAATCTGCTCTGCAGTAGGTGCAGCAAGAACTGCAGCATGAACAGGAATATGCAGAATATCATCATCTTCGACACCTTCTGCATCAGCTTCAGTACCTGCACTTGTAACAGTCGCAGGTGTGATAGAACTTTTTTCGACACCCTGTACAATGTTCCACAGTCCTTTTGCAACCAAAACATGTCACATCATATAAGCCCATAATGGATAGTTGGTACCATCCAACTTATCCTCAACAGCCAACATATGGAATACATCACTGCTTTCAGCCATGGCCAGTGACTAAAATACCTTGATGTACAAAATTGACTCTCAAAAAGTTGAACAAAATTGCCCAGATGAATTCTGCTAGACCTGTAGTAGACTTTGAGACGCTTATACTGGCGAACAGAAACTGGTACATACCTTTGGCACAAAAAGATGAAATAGCCTGCACAAGCGCTGCGATAGTGTGTTCAAAGATCAAAACGAGCTCAAATCGCGATTTCGACACCATACAGCAAAGCTATTTTGATCTCGAAAACACGTTGAGTATGCTCACCAAAATTCGTGCGATTTTGAGATTGCAACCAGAGGAGTGTCGATGGCGCCCTAAATGAAGCGACGACCTGCTCTGATACCAATTGCTGGAGTTAGATGTCTGTGGAAGCACGCGAACAACACAAGGAAGAGGAAGAAGCTTGGAGCACAACACACAATACTGAATGTATTACTAGAGAATGTACAAAGATAAGTAGCCTATTACGGCAATTAGCGTATATACAAGCCGGGGGAAAAAACCTCCTAAAGAGGGAAAAAGTGCCCCGGCGGTCCTAGAGTGTTCACACACATCACTACCTAAATATATCAATAGTTTATAGTAAAATTTTGAAGAACATGAATGTCATTTGCGTATAGTTTTTTAAATGTTGGATGAAAATACTTTGTATCTCAACACAGAGAAGACACAACTATGTTTATCTAAGATTGAGTACTTAGGACATATAATTTTTGCAGATGGAATTAGAATGGATCCACGAAAAGTTTCTGTGATCCTTGGTTGGCCGATTCCTCAAAATAAGCACCAGTTGCGATCATTCTTAGGAGTATCGGGCTTCTATAGGAAATTCATTGCCAGCTATTTGCACATAGCTGTGCCATTGACTCATCTCTTGCAGAATAATCAAAAGGTTGTATGGACTAGTGCACAACAAAAATCTTTTGACACATTGAAACAAGTAGTTTCAAGTTCCCCAATTTTGTTGGTGGTAGATCCCCAAAAACCTTTTGAAATAGAAACCGATGCTAGTGGCATCGCAGTTGGTGTAGTTTTCATTCAAGATGGCAGACCAGTAGCTTTTGAAAGTAAGAAACTTTCTCCACCTCAGAGAAATCGGCCTTCCCATGAACAAGAATTATACGCAATAGTTCATGCCTTGAAGATTTGGAAACACTATCTATATGGTGCAACTTTTAAAGTACACACAGATCATCACACATTGGAGTATTTCTGTTCTTAGCCTGATCTTTGGGGGAGACAAGCTAGATGGGCTGAGTTGATGCAAGAATTTTATATGGATATTCTTTATAAAAAAGGAAAAATGAATACAGTTGCAAATGCATTATCTCGTGTTTTGCATCAGATTAGTTTCACAGTTCTTCATAGCGATTTGATCCAAGAAATCAAAGATTCACAAATTGAAGATGATTATTGTCAGTCTATAGTCAATAAGTTATCATAAAATATTAAAGATCAAGCATTCTCAAATTTCAAGTGCAGCAAGGTTTGCTCAAAAGAAAGGGAAAGATTTGTGTGCCTAATTCCCAAGAAGAGAAGTTTAGAAAACAGGTTATTTTCGAGAACCACGATGTACCTTGTGCAGGACATCCTGGTATTGAGAAAACTTTGCAGTTGACCAGACGCACTTCTTGGTGGCCAAAGATGGTTAGAGATGTAAGCAATTATGTAAGTCAATGTTTTAAATGTCAAGTTAATAAAGTAGAGAGGATTAGTCCTCCAGGTCTGCTATAGCCATTAAAGATACCACAATATTGTTGGGATAGTATTTCCATGGACTTCATAATGGGTTTACCTAGGATGCCATGACAAAAGAATGCTATTCTTGTAGTGGTTGATTGTTTGAGTAAAATGGCACACTTTATCCCTACAAAGGAATCAGTGGAGGCTCCGCAAGTCGCGGAACTATTTATTTAGAATATTTTTAGATTGCATGGTCTACCTAGATCTATAGTTCCAGACATGGATCCCCGGTTTACAGGAAAGTTTTGGAAACACATGTTCAATAAGCTTCAAATTCAACTCAAGATGAGTAGTGGAGAGCATCCACAGATAGACGATCAGATTGAAAGAGTTAATCAGATACTGGAAGATATGCTACGGGCATATGACAGATTGGGATAGTCTTCTCCCATTAGTTGAATTTTCTTATAATAGTAGGAAACACAAGACTACTAGGCTGGCACCTTTTGAGGTGATCTATGGATTTATTCCACATAGTCCAACTACCATTGGGTTACCCAAGAAATCTCCAAGTGCTTCACAGTTTTTGATAGATATGCAAGCTAACTAAAAAATTGCTCAGTTCAATCTCCAGCAAGCTGCTGAAAGGATGAAAGCATTTGTAGATTGACATCGAACACCACAAACATTTCAAGAGGGCGATCATGTGTTTTTATAGGTTCCACTTGGTTCATCATTGATAGTGGGTTAGAAACCCAAGTTATCCCCTAGATTTTGTGGACCTTGGACAGTAATCAAGATGCTACTTGGGAATCAGAAGCTCTGGTTCGCAAACACTTTCCTTCCTTGATCACTAAGGATAGTGATCTCTAGAAGGGGGAGTGAGTGTTAGATTTGTTTAGACCTCCATGGTCTACCATTGGTCTACTTGCATTTGGTCGAGGTTCCTAGCTGGGTCAAGGACCAGAGCTCGAGGGAGCCAAGGCTAGAGCACAAATCTTTAAGGTTATTCCATCTCCTCAGATTGGCCATATGAGGAGTGTTTGGACCTTATAGAAGATTCTAGAGGTGCCAAGGGCAAGGGCTATTTAAGGTTGGGAGGAGAGTGGCAGGTAGCTAATTGGGGCCTTTCAGTGTATGTGTAAGTGTATGCACACATGTATGTGTGTGTATGTGCATGTGTATATGTGTATATGTGTGAATGTGTATCTTCATCATGTATAAGTGTATATGTGCATATCAATAAGTGTGAGTATGCTAATTAATGAAAATAACACAATTCAAATGATATACAAATAATGGAAATTGTACTTACAATAGTTAGCCATATTTTTTGCTTGGTTAGCTTCTTGAAGAACCTGCAATAAAGAGAGAGAGAGAGAGAGAGAGATAGTTCAAAGAGAAAAAGAGGTAGAAAGAGAGAAACAAAGATAGAGAGAGATAATAAGATAGAGATTAGACCAAACAACAATTCTGCAAGCAATTGTTTCAGCTTGTAAGCCCAATGCAATTGCAAATGTTTGAGAGCTCTTCGATCAGAAGCATGAAGACGCCGATCGAAGAGCCTCCAATGTTTTATTTTTTCGTCAAAAAGCCATCGTGTAAGCGATGGTAAGGAGCCGTAAAAACCAATGCAATTGGCATCGCATAAGCATCGTTAACCACCATCGCTTATGTGATGCAAATTAGCATCACTTATGCAATGCTTTTTTAAATCGTCGCTTTAGCGACACTCAATGTGAGCATCGCACATGCTATCGCACCACACATCGATAAAAACATCCTATTGTGCATCGTTTAACTGACGGTCCGTGCTCGGTGATTCTTGTAATAGTTTTTGAAATTTTATAGCATTGAAACTATGCTGCCTTAACCGTCGCTATGTGACCGTATTCCTTGTAGTGAGCTTTCTCAACTCCATCACTTATCTTCTGAAACCATCTTCATAGATTGTTGCTCTAGGAGAGGGCAAGCAAGTATCACATTGTGGAGCTCCACTACCTTACTTGTCAAAATGCAAAAGAATAAGGACGATATGAATATCATGAATGAGTGAGATGTGTAAAGGTGAAGGTGAGAAGCACACTACTACACACACACATACACAGACACACACACACAAGGAAGAGACAATAGGAGAGGCAATGGAAGGCAAATCATTTCCTCTCATTACTCATAGTACAAGAACTCTCATATCAAGCTCATACCTCAGACCAACTAACCCCAAAAATGAGCTCTCTAGCTCTATTTATAGTTTTTGAGGTGAAGTGACTAGTTTCACATCTAAAGATCGGCATAATTCAAATTTATGCCCTAAACTACTTTTGGGGATCAAAAGAGGTCCAAAAAATGTGAAAACTTGTAGGCATGTTCTATCTAGGCTCCTCAAGCTTGATGACTCCTCCGCTTGCACAAAATGGAGCATCGCATGAAAAAATTGGGTGGTTATACATTACAACAGTTAGTGATTAGAATCACTATTGATGTTTTGACAAGTCGTGATCACTCTAAATCAATACGAAATGGAAATATTTATGGGTGAGGACCCCTTTACTCTCCATGTTATGTTCCTTACATACTCACTCTTCATCTATGCCGTGAATTGTTGCCAACACCCCTCCCTCTAGCTTCTTTCATCCTCGACAAAACCATGTTCCAAGGAGCAATCGACATAGTTGTGTAAGAGGTGTTGTGCGATGATGTGCTCATTTACATGTATGGCCCTTGCTACATCAGCTTCTAGCTTGTCCCATGCTATGGATTGTGGTGTATCATGCGGTGGATAGCAGTAGTGTGTTGAATAAACGAGTTGTTTATAGACGAAAAGTTGGAGTAGAGGATTTGGTGTGGTTATGAATACCTCATGATGGTATTCCCAAAACTTGGTGGTGAACATATCTTTAAAGGTTTCTTTATAGCATGCAAGCAGGTACTTATATATGACAATTCCAGGCATAGCAAGTTTTCAGTGATGGGGAGGTGCTCATATCATAGATGAGATCCAAATCTCCATGCTGGAAGCCTAGTGTGGTTACATGAGATGCACATACCCTTCAGAAGACCTTGAATGTAGTGTGCATGAGATCAAAGACTTTGATGGACATCCTTGCTACTATATCGATCATATGGTTCAGTCATGGAAGCTAGTGTTGAATGGTTGCCATCAGGTATGCCATTGTGGGGGTTCCTTGAGGGGGTGCAAAGTATGGGTAATTGACCCAGTCCTACACTTTGGATCATTTTGCACTTTAATGGCAAATGATGACCAAGACCGATGTGAGAGCATCGAGCCATAACATGGATTATACATGATCTATGTAGGATCTTTTGACTAGGTGTACATCATTTCAAGATATTCTTGCAATAAATTTTCTCGAGTTAGGTTGAAAGATCATGCCTTGGATTGTGCGTGGAGGGACGTCTTGTGGTTAGAAGTGAGTAGCATGGGTTTGTTTCTTTCCTGTAATGAGCTCAATTTCTAAGTTGCACTTGGTCAGGTACATGAAGTACGGTTTATATTGGATCTCATTGGTGGATATGTATCTCTTGGTTGCAAGTTCGGGGAAGTAGGGGGACTAGAGTATGGTCTCTTTAATGACTGTCATTGCCTTAAGTTGAGCCTCAATTCATGCGGAGTGCATCTTGCTGAGTTCTTCCATCGGCTTCATCCATGTCGGGCATGGTAACTCAAAGCTCTCCTGACCCTCCTCAATGACACATCTACCTATTGCCACCTATGGCTTGTATTCCTCTTTGAAAGGTAGGGTCAACTGGAATAGTGACCATTTCCTTTGGCTCTGGTAAGTTGGGTGGGGAATCTGGTCTTGGTAAGACAATGAAGCTTCATGTTTAAAGCTTGGGCAACACAATCTTGGGAGTCTTCCTACAAGAAGTAGACCACAATCTTGTAGGACCGAATCACTCTCAAAACATGCAGAGATGGAATAAAATTTATCATGAATGACACACACTAGAAGGGGCAGAGTGTTGCATAAAGAAAGCATAGAGGGTACAATGAAGATGCAAAAAATATGAGACCCACGAATGTTTTGTTAATTCCCATTGTAATACTATATCCCAATGTAATCATGCCTTGTAGATCCAAATGTAATCATGCCTTGTAGATGCACTAAAAGGAGACCTCTAGTTGAATATTCTCAATGATGTTTTATAGCTGACTAATCATTTTCCTCCACTACTCCTTTCATGAAGTTTCTAGTCCAAATCTATAAAAGGACATAGGTTAGGGCACATCTATATAAAGTCGTTCCCTTATATTTCATGAAGGCTCTTTTCATTTTAAATAGAGAACTAACTTTAGAGTGAAGCAATCACATAACTTGTGTTTCTTGGCCTCTATTCTCCTTTTCGATGAGCTTTGCTGGATGCACATGGCATGGAATGCATGCTAAGATAAGTTTCCCACCCCCATCCCCTCTTGTTTCATCATTTTCTCATGTATTCAAGGTATGGAAAGCTTAGTAGTGTAGGTTGATAATTTTCAAAAACCTAGTTCTTTGTTCATAGCTTTGTGTGGCATAAAAAAAGATACTACCACTTCCAATAGAATCCTCTCATCAAGACATTCAAAGGGAACCTCCTATTTTGGACATTTGAACTTAGAAAATTTCCCATTTTAGTGTCGGTGTCCTATCTCTGTGTGTGAAAGCATGACCTAATGAGTAGGAGGACATTGCACGTGTATGATGCTTACCTCATGTGCTTCTTTGTCCATTTCATGTATTCTCCATCAAGTGTGCACATGCTTCTATGATCCTTGGTGGGTAAGCATTATGTTTAGTCCAATGGTAGTAGAAGCAACAATGTTTTTTCATCATCTTGATCTGCTCTTGTGGATAATGATTAGGAATTAGACATAGGAATTGTGAGTCCTCCATAACCCATGGAGCATAAAGACACAGTATCTGAGGTCCAACATCAAAGCCAACATCCACAACTAGCTCATAAAACTTGTTCAGCAGTAAATCCTTCACCAATTCTCAATCACAATAGTCAATTAGGGATGGACAATAATTCCACCATAATCACATATAGCAAGAATCAATGTTTACCTAGAAAAGAAAATGGAGGGTGGCGTCTATGAAAAGATGATTAAGAGGGTGTTTTTGTTTGAATTAAGTGAGAATCCATCTCTCAACTAGCTATGGGTATATTACCTTGGAATTATGTTAAAAAGTGAAGCCAACAACAATCCTCTTTGTTAGGGAATCTCCTCAACGCCCGAACATTTTTAGGCACAAAGATGTATAGGAGGAGGGACTGTAAGAAGAAGAGAGGTTAGGGGGCTAAGAAAACCCTTCATTGAAATGCAAGGAGGGGGGCACCATCTCGTGAGTTACCTATGGAGCTGCACTATCACTATGTCACGGAGAGGTTCTCTGTTGGGGAGATCAGCTTGGCATATGTGCCCGTGCAAGAGAACATTGCAGACCTTTTCACGAAGGCTCTCCCTAGGCAGAAGTTTGAAGCTTTCCGCAAAGATTTGGGCTTACTTCCTTTTGTGGAGTGATTTCCACATAGTTTGGCACTTCCTTATACATTAGTGCCAGCTCCTTGTTCACCCCATCACTATGAGGGGGGATTTGTTGATATATTTCGGTAGTGGTGTGTGAACACACTAGGACCACCCGAGCACTTTTTTCCCTCTTTAGGAGGTTCTTTTCCCCCGGCTTGTATATACGCCTATTGCCCTAATGGGCTATTGATATTTGTACATTCTCTAGTAATACATTCAGTATTGTGTGTTGTGCTCCAAGCTTTTTCTCCTTCCTTGTGTTGTTCGCGTGCCTCCGTAGACGTCTATCTCCAACATTGCTCTCTTACTCATTTTTAAGAAGTTCTTGGTATAAAGATTTCCTTCTATTGTGTAAAGTATCTTTTCATTTTTAATAGAGAACTAACTTTGGACTGAATCAATACCGTAACTTGTGTTTCTTGGGCTCTCTTCTCATTTTTTATGAGCTTATTTGCATTTGCATGGAATGGTAAGGTGAGTTTCCTATCTCCTTCATCATTCTTTTGTGTATTAGAGGTGTCCAAAGCATCATAGTCTAGGTAGGTACTTCTCGATACCTTGTTTTTTTCTCATAGTTTTGTGTAGAGGAATCAAATCAAATACATATTGGCTCTATTTGGACACTCGACCTAAGAGAAATCTCAATTTTCATCTTCGTTGTTGTGCATGTGTGTTGGAATGCATGACCTAGTGAGTGAGAGGTGATTGTGTGTATGTTTACTTATTTTATGTGCTTCTTTTTCCATTGTTGTATTAGCCATCAAGTGTGAACATGCTTCTATGATCCTAGCTAGAACAGCTCTTGGCTCGACGTAATAAAGGTTGCAAAGCTAGATGCTCGTACTCAGCCTTAGTGGATGATAGAGAACTTTTAGGCTGCTTTTTACTTGACCATGATGTTGGGTGAGGGAAAGGTATTGAAGAAGTCTCTGAGTAGCGTCCCAATGTGTCTAATGAGGCTAATGTGCAAACTGACTGAGAATACCACCTACATAGGCAATATCTACCCTAGTGTTTCCCAAGTCAAGTAAAGAGCCAACAAGTTGTGAATAAGTTGGATCAAGTGGTGTAGATACTAAGCGATAGTGTCCCATGCTATACCTAGAAGAAGATCAGAGTAGTACCTCTTTCGTGAGAGGAGTATGCCTTTTTTTGTTCACAAATACCTTTGGGAGATGTGGGGGCTTCTTCTGGTAGAGATGTCAGATGGCAAGTGAAATACTTAAATCCACCGACGTACCACGGACAAGTTAGTGCCAGGATGGCAGATGCGGTAGAGCAATGGATAAGTAAGTGGGAACAATGTTTTCGGCTTTGTAATATTGAGGACGAAAAACAGAAAATACAGCATGCCACTTACAATTTCATGGATGTTGCTCATCGGTGGTGGAGGAAAATAGATCAAGATAAGATAGAACCGGCTACTTGGGCAAAATTTAAAGTTATATTTTACAATAATTTTGTTCCTCTTAATGAGCGTACAGGGCTTTAGATGCCTAGTTCTTCCTACAATAGAGACAGCTTTTAGTGCAAGAGTATGCAGACAAATATAGGGAAATCTTGTTGAAGATTCCAGATCAGGTGCCTGATTTTCTTCAGGTGCTTGATTTTCTTCGGGTGCATGAATTTGTGCTTGGGCTTAGGGAGACGTTGCATCCACTTGTGTGCAAGGAGTGCTGCCACACCTTAAATGAGGCAGTAGAACTTGCTTTAGTGTTGGAGGATGGGCGACTCTCTAGATTGCAACCTTCTGGACAGAAGAATACTTGGACAAGATTCAAGAAGCACATAGCTTTAGTTCCAGCATCTAACAGACAGATGAATGTCATTCAGACTTCAAGCCATGGGAAGAGAAAAGTAAGTGCATCCATGGCAGATATAGCTTTTTAGAGATCCAATTTGACATAGCAACAAAAAGAAAAGGCTCGTCGTGAGGGTCTTTGTTATGAATGCCTAGGTCGGCATGCTTACAGGATGTGTCCTAAGAAAAAGAAGAAGATATCTACAGCGATGGTGGTGGAGAGGCAAGAGTCCTCACCATCCACTCCATCATCTCCTTCGGATTTTGATCTTCTAGCTACAGACACTGAGATGGATCCTCCATCTAAAGATAAACAACCCATCTTAAATATAACAGTCACTAAGAAGGTTGAGAATGTTCTAGATGTGGTGTTATCCCTTATTGCTCAGAAAGGGTATCAGTTTCCAGACACCAAGTTGGTTGTCATGAGTGGGGAAGTTCATGGACATCTCGTTAAAGTTCTTTTTGATATAGGATCCACACATAATGTTATTAACTCTTCCTTAGTGAGGAAACTAAAGTTGAAGACTACTCCATCTGAATACACCTACAGGGTAGAGTTGCCAGATGGGAAGGTATCTGAGGCTTGGGATCGATGAGTTTTCGGATTACTAGTCCATATACAGACTTATAGAGATGAGCTAGATTTTGAGATTTCAAGATTGGCTAGATTTGATCTCGTTTTGAGTAAACAGTGGCATGCAAGTAAGAAGCCAACTATTGATTTCCAGACTCACATATATCACTTCAATCATAATGGTCACTACATCATCATCCATGGAGAGACGAACGTGAAGGTGTATAGACGAGCATCTACCTCTACGATGGTAAAAGCAGAGTGTAAATATTTGTATTTCTTATATTTTGAGCATAAGGAGTTGTTAAGTTTACAGATTCAAACTAGTCTAGAGTCTCACCTACCTTCTAGAATGAAAACTGAATTCCAACACTTGTTTCTTTCAGAGTTACCTTCAGGTCTTCCGCCTCGCAGAAAAGTGGAGCATAGGATTGAGCTACTATCAAGAGCTCATCCACCGGCCAGACAACCGTGTCAAATGAGTCTACAAGAGGAGGCAGAAGTATGTCGTACTATTAAGGAGTATCTTCACAAAGGACTCATCAGATCCAATTATTCACCTTTTGTAGCCCTAGTGCTTTTGGTTCGCAAAAAGGATGGATCTTCCAAGATGTGTATAGACTTTAGAACATTAAATAAAGTTACAATAAAACACAGATATCTGATGCCTCACATTGATGATATTCTAGATGCACTAGGAGGTGCTATTTTATATAGTAAAAATAGACTTGAAAAGTGGTTATCATGAAATAAGAGTCAAGGACGATGGTGTACATAGAACAACTTTTCATACTAGATTTGGTGCAAATAATGGAAATTGTACTTACAATAGTTAGCCATATTTTTTGCTTGGTTACCTTCTTGAATAACCTGGAATAAAGAAAGAGAGAGAGAGAGAGAGAGATAATTCAAAGAGAAAAAGAGGTAGAAAGAGAGAAACAAAGATAGAGAGAGACAATACGATAGAGATTAGACAAACAACAATTCTGCAAGCAATTGTTTCAGCTCGTAAGCGCAACGCAATTGCGAATGTTCAAGAGCTCTTCGATCAGATGCGTGAAGATGCCAATCGAAGAGCCTCCAATGTTTTTTTTTTTTTTTTTCAAAAATCCATCATGTAAGTGATGATAAGGCATCGTAAAAGCACTGCAATTGGCATCACATAAGCATCGTTAACCACCATCGCTTATGTGATGCAAATTAGCATCACTTATGCAACACTTTTTTAAATCGTCGCTTTAGCGACGATCAATGTGAGCGTTGCACATGCTCAATGTGAGCGACACTTCTTGCAATAGTTTCTGAAATTTTATAGCATCGAAATTGTGTCGCCTTAACCATCGCTATGTGCCCCTATTCCTTGTAGTGAGCTTTCTCAACTCGATCACTGATCTTCTAAAACCATCTTCACAGATTGTTGCTCTAGGCAAGGGCAAGAAAATATCACATTGTGGATCTCCACTGCCTTACTTTTCAATATGCAAAAGAATAAGGACGATATGAAGATCATGAATGAGAGATGTGTAAAGGTCAAGGTGAGAAGCACACTAGTACACACACACGTACACAAACACACACGCACACACACACAAGGAAGAGACAATAGGAGAGGCAATGGAAGGCAAATCATTTCTTCTCATTACTCATAGTACAAGAACTCTCATATCAAGCTCATACCTCAGACCAACTACCCCAAAAAATGAGCTCTCTAGCTCTATTTACAGTTTTTGAGGTGAAGTGACTAGTTTCACATCTAATGATCGGCATAGTTCAAATTTATGCCCTAAACTACTTTTGGGGAAAAACAAGAGGTCCAAAAAATGTGAAAACTTGTAGGCATGTTCTATCTAGGCTCCTCAAGCTTGATGAATCCTCCGCTTGCACAAAATGGAGCATCACATGAAAAAATTGGGTGGTTATACATTACAACAGTTAGTGATTAGAATTACTATTGATGTTTTGATAAGTCATGATCACTCTAAATCAATATGGAATAGAAATATTTATGGGTGAGGACCCCTTTACTGTCCATGTTCTGTTTCTTACATACTTGCTCCTCGATAGAACCTTGTTCCAAGGAGCGATCGATATAGTTGTGTAAGAGGTCATGTGCGATGATGTGCTCATTTACATGTATGGCCCTTGCTACGACAACTTCTAGCTTGTCCCATGCTATGGCTTGCGGTGTATCATGTGGTGGACAGCAGTAGTGTGTTGAATAAATGAGTTCTTTATAGACAAAAAGTTGGAGTAGAGGATTTGTCGTGGTTATGAATACCTCTGGATGGTATTCCCAAAACTTGGTGGTGAACACATCTTCAAAGTTTTGTTTATAACATGCAAAACATCTCAATCTAGTTCATTATTACTTATGCATGGAAGTGTGGTGAACAAAAAAAGGCATACTCCTCTCACAAAAGAAGTACTACTCTGATCTTCTTCTAGGTATAACATGGGACATTGTCGCTTAGTATCTACACCACTTGATCCAGCTTATTGACAACTTGTTGGCTCTTTACTTGACTTGGGGAACACTAGGGTACATATTGCCTATGTAGTTGGCATTCTCAGTCGGTTTGCACATTAGCCTCATTAGACACATTGGGATGCTACTCAGAGACTTCTTCAATACCTTTCCCTCACCCAACATCATGGTCAAGTAAAAAGCAGCCTAAAAGTTCTCTATCATCCACTAAGACTGAGTACGAGCATCTAGCTTTGCAACCTTTATTACGTCGAGCCAAGAGCTGGTCTAGCTAGGATCATAGAAGCATGTTCACACTTGATGGCTAATACATACAATGGAAAAAGAAGCACATAAAATAAGTAAACATACACACAATCACCTCTCACTCACTAGGTCATGCATTCCAACACACATGCACAACAACGAAGATGGAAATTGAGATTTCTCTTAGGTCGAGTGTCCAAATAGAGCCAATATGTATTTGATTTGATTCCTCTACACAAAGATATGAGAAAAAAACAAGGTATCGAGAAGTACCTACCTAGACTATGATGCTTTGCACACCTCTAATACACAAAAGAATGATGAAGGAGATAGGAAACTCACCTTAACATTCCATGCACATGCAAATAAGCTCATAAAAAATGAGAAGAGAGCCCAAGAAACACAAGTTACAGTATTGCTTCACTCCAAAGTTAGTTCTCTATTAAATATGAAAAGAGACTTTACACAATAGAAGGAAATCTTTATACCAAGAACTTCTTAAAAATGATTAAGAGAGCAATGTTGGAGATAGATGTCTACAGAAGCATGCGAACAACACAAGGAAGGAGAAGAACCTTGGAGCACAACACACAATACTGAATGTATTACTAGAGAATGTACAAAGATCAATCGCGCAGTAGGGCAATAGGCGTATATACAAGCCGAGGGAAAAAAACCTCCTAAAGAGGGAAAAAAGTGCTCGGGTGGTCCTAGTGTGTTCACACACATCACTACCTAAATATATCAACAAATCCTTGTTGGGAGTGATGCGGTGAACAACGAGCTTGCACTCATGTATAAGGAAGTGCCAAACTATGTGGAAGTCACTCCACCACAACAAAGTAAGCCCAAAGCTTTGCGGAAAGCTTCAAACTTCTCCCTAGGCAGAGCCTTCGTGAAAAGGTCTCCAATGTTCTCCTGCGTGGGCACATATGGCAAGCTGATCTCCCCAGCAGAGAACCTGTCCCTGACATAGTGATAATGCACCTCCATAGGTAACTCATGAGATGGTGCCCCCCTCCTGGCATTTCAATGAAGGGTTTTCTTAGCCCCCTAACCTCTCTTCTTCTTACATTCCCTCCTCCTATACATCTTTGTGCCTAAAAACGCTCGGGCATTGAGGAGATTCCCTAACAAAGAGGATTGGTGTTGGCTTCACTTTTCAACATAATTCCAAGGTAATATACCCATAGCTAGTTGAGAGATGGATTCTCACTTAAATCAAACAAAAACACCCTCTTAATCATCCTTTCATAGATGCCCCCCTCCATTTTCTTTTCTAGGTAAACACTGATTCTTGCTATATGTGATTATGGTGGAATTACTGTCCATACCTAATTGACTATTGTGATTGAGAATTGGTGAAGGATCTACTATTGAACAAGTTTTATGAGCTAGTTGTGGATGTTGGCTTTGATGTTGGACCTCACATACTCTGTCTTTAAGCTCCATGGGTTATGGAGGACTCACAAATCCTATGTCTAATTCCTAATCATCACTGACATGAGCAGTTCAAGATGATGAAAAAAACATTGCTGCTTCTACTACCATTGGACTAAACATCATTCATGAGCTTCTCTTCTCCATCTTCTTGATCATCTTGGCCATGTACAACCTCTTTTTGGTAGGAACATAAGTCTCGTCTTCTAAATTTTCATATGATGACTCATGAGATGTTTCTCTTTAAGGTCTTTTATTCTCTTGTTGTGGTTCCTTTGCTTCAATAATGAGCATTCTTATTTAGGTATAAGCCTCTTCCAACTATTATTCTACTCAAGTGAGTGTAGCTAGAAACCACACGTGTTACGAGCATGATCAAGTGATGGCTTCAATGAAACATGTTTGCTATGTCAAACTAGCTTACCCACCAAGGATCATAGAAGCATGTGCACACTTGATGGAGAATACATGAAATGGACAAAGAAGCACATAAGGTAAGCATCATACACGTGCAATGTCCTCCTACTCACTAGGTCATGCTTTCACACAAAGATAGGACACCGACACTAAAATGGGATATTTTCTAAGTTCAAATGTCCAAAATAGGAGGTTTCCTTTGGATGTCTTGATGACAGGATTCTATTGGAAGTGGTAGTATTTTTTTTATGCTACACAAATCTATGAGCGAAGAACTAGGTTTTTGACAATTATCAACCTACACTACTAAGCTTTCCATTCCTTGAATACACCAAAAAATGGGGATTGAAAACTTAGCTTAGCATGCATTCCATGCCATGCACATCCAGAAAAGCTCATCGAAAAGGAGAATAGAGGCCAAGAAACACAAGTTATGTGATTGCTTCACTCTAAAGTTAGCTCTCTATTTAAAATGAAAAGAGCCTTCATGAAATATAAGGGAACGACTTTATATACATGTGCCCTAACCTATGTCCTTTTATAGATTTGGACAAGAAACTTCATGAAAGTAGTAGTGGAGCAAAATGATTAGTCAGCTATAAAACATCATTGAGAATATTCAACTAGAGGTCTCCTTTTAGTGCATCTACAAGGCATGATTACATTGGGATATAGTATTACAATGGAAATTAACAAAACATTCGTGGGTCTCATATTTTTTGCATCTTCATTGTTCCCTCTATGCTTTCTTTTATGCAACACTGTGCCCTTTCTAGTGTGTGTCATTCACGATAAATTTTCTTCCATCTCCGCATGTTTTGAGAGTGATTCGGTCGTCAAGATTGTGGTCTACTTCTTGTAGGAAGACTCCCAAGATTGTGTTGCCCAAGCTTTAAACATGAAGCTTCATTGTCTTACCAAGACCGTATTCCCCACACGACTTACCAGAGCCAAAGGAAATGGTCACTATTCCAGTTAACCCTACCTTTCAAAGAGCAATACAAGCCATAGGTGGCAACAAGCAGATGTGTCATTGAAGAGGGTCAGGAGAGCTTTGGGTTAGCATGGCCGACATGGATGAAGCTGATGGAAGAACTGGGAAAGATGCACTCCGCATGAATTGAGGCTCAACTTAGGGCAATGACAGTCATTAAAGAGACCATACTCCAGTCCCCCTACTTCCTCGAACTTGCAACCAAGAGATACATATCCACCAATGAAATCCAATATAAACCTTACTTCATGTATCTGACCAAGTGCAACTTAGAAATTGAGCTCATTACAGGATCATGTATAATCCATGTTATGGCTCGATGCTCTCACGTCGATCTTGGTCATCCTTTGCCATTAAAGGGCAAAATAATCCAAAGTGCAGGACTGGGTCAATTACCCATACCTTGCACCCCCTCAAGGGCCCCCCCACAATAGCATACCTGATGGCAAACATTTAGCACTGGCTTCCACGACTGAACCATATGATCGATATAGTAGCCAAATACGCAAGGTGTAGTTCTGTGATGATGGATTGAATGTGTTCATCGTTTGAATCTATCAAAATCAAGTCATCTACATAAAGGATGATTATTGCAAAAGGACTCTCTCTAGTGTATGTATGAGTTAGCATCGATAATGCTTTGTCTTTGAAAAGCTTGTGGATCTTTTCATACCATGCCCTAAGCTTGCTTAAGGCCATATATTGCTTTGCGAAATTTTATAGATGAGAACTTTGGAGAGTGTGAGTGATTGTAGGAAACATGGAAAGTTCAACTTTATACAAAACTATGGTGATTATACGAATTCGGGGAATCCCTGTTGATTGTATTAAAACATGGAGAAGTTTTGTATGGGAATGGGGGAATCGCTTTTTCTATGAAATTTGGTGATTGTGGATCATTGTATGAATCCTAAAGATCACACGTTTGTATGGCTTTTGGAAATTGTGACTTTGTGTGAAATTTGGAGAAAGTGGTCATATTATAGTGTGTGGAAAGCCTAGACATTCACCTTTTAGCCTAGCCTAGCCCATGGGCATGTTACACAACAAATATGTTTCACCCACCCACGTACATGCAAGCATTCAAAAGGTCCTTTGATTCAAGTAAGGGAGCCCAACACTGAATTTGTAAAGTAAGGGAGCCTCTGAACGTGCATTGCTCTGTGTGAGTGGTCAAGCGATCGCTTCGTAAGATACGCACGCAGGGGTTTGGAGAAGGGTTGTCTTGGAGAAGGGTTGGGTTGGTGACGATGTGGCACGTCAACAGTAGAGGTTGTACATGCCTCCGGTTCTATGGTCTAGCGGTTAGGACATTGGACTCTGAATCCAGCAGCCTGAGTTCAGATCTCGGTAGATCCTTCGTGTCAGGGCTTAGCCCGAGTCTCTTATATGTCGGGCTGCTCCTGTAAATAGGAAAGAGCAACATACGCTCAGTTGTGTTCGGTTTTGCTTCCGAAGAATAATAGGATTGCTGAAAAAAACGTAACCTAAGCGCGCACACACACGCTAAACAATAAAAGGCTCAATAGGATCTCGCTAAAACTATATATAGCTCAACATAAAATCTGGAAATGAAGCCACACAAAGCATGTATAAGTTGAAGTGGCTGAACATCCTCCTCATATTTAGTCGGCTATCTCCAAGGTAATGAGACTGAGGAGCTAGGTGTGAGACAATCAGGCTTCGTGTTTAAAGCTTGGGAAACACAACCTTGGGAGTCTTGCTAGAAGAACGAGGCCACACCACTAAAATAGACCGTGTCCTTAGCTCAATCATTACTCAAAAGACTTCAAGTATCAATCAAAGAACCCAACATAAACCCCCTTACTTAGACAATCTCATCAAAGGCACGAAAATGTATAGGGGGAGGGAGTGATAGTGGTCTCATGCACGCGTTTTGATTTCGAATGCGTGAATGCCATGCCATCAATGTTGAGGGCCCTTCAGAGTGAGTGAGTTGCAGGGAGTATTCCATGTAGTAGTAGTGTCCACAAGCATCCTAATGAAGAATATGGTTGGGGACATGTTTTCAAGTATTTCCCCACAAACCGAGAGTGGCATGTCAACAGTACAGCTTGTACATGCCTCCGGTTCTATGGTCTAGCGGTTAGGACATTGGACTCTGAATCCAGTAGCCCGAGTTCAAATCTCGGTAGAACCTTCGTGTCAGGGCTTATATGTCGGGCTGCTCCTCTAAATAGGAAAGAGCAACATACGCTCAGTTGTGTTCGGTTTTGCTCCTGAAAAAAACGTAACCTAAGCGCGCACACACACGCTAAACAATAAAAGGCTCAATAGGATCTCGCTAAAACTATATATAGCTCAACATAAAATCTAGAAATGAAGCCACACAAAGCATGTAAATGTTGAAGCAGAACATCATCCTCATAAGGTGAGGAAGTTCCCTGAGCAGCAGTTAACCTCCGTATCTGTTTGGCCGCCACACCAGCGGCTGCCCTTCCATTGCCGGGATTTGAACCCGGGTCGCCTGGGTGAAAGCCAGGTATCCTAACCGGACTAGACGACAATGGAATGATTAGTTTGCACCTCTCCCAAATCACCCCACTTTATCATTTCTCTACCTTGTATGCTTGGATTTCGTGGTTCCATCGGACAACTCCATCTGCTTTCCAAAGAACACACCTTGTATGCTTGGATTTCGTGGTCGGACCATATTGGGAGTTTTGAGCCTTGCACATGCATTCGCTTCAAGATGTTACTACATCGTGTCCACTTTTCATCTTCTTCTTCTTCTTAAGCGTGCCTTGAACAACTTGCTACATTAAAGAGCGTACGAAGGCCTTCTTCTTCTTCTTAAGCCTGCCTTGAACAACTTGCTACATTAAAGAGCGTACGAAGGCCTCAAATGAAGACGATTTAGACATTTCTACCCTATGTGGTCGTCTTCTCTCACTTTAAGGAGTGTCGTGAATGGACTAATAGTGCATGGGCTACTCATGGATGCTTCTAAGTGAATGGTCACATTGGTGGTCCTTTCTATACTATTTACTTCTACCAAAGACCACTCACTCTCTACCGTTTTACATTCCTTAGGTTTATCCTTCTTCTCTTTCATAAGCATATATTTTATTATTCCTGAGACAACAAGAAAATTTGCATCTACCAACCTGTGGATTCTACCCATACCATTGAGGACTTCTACCCAACATACTCGTAGGCCTCTCCACAAGCTTGACGGGAACATTTATGGGGATGTTGGATGTATGAGTGAAACATTACGACTCATACTCACATCTCTTGTATGGTCTTCCAAAGGAACTTCCATACACTAATCGTCTCATTATAATTTTGTAGATAACGCTTCCCTAATTGGTGGAGGTATTTCTTGAATGGGTTCAACGAAAATCATAATCTAGTTAGTGGTATTGGATAGGGTATCTATGTACAAGGCTTCTTTACACCTTGTATGCTTGAATGCACCTTCTTGTTTGAAAAGTTGTTGTAACTCGGTCTTTGTGTTGGGTTTTCTACTCCCTCATATTCATATCCATCATCTATTTAAATGGGTCAATGCTTATCTAGGCTCTTTCCTTTCTTTTAGCCACTCAACATCTCCATGATGCTACTTGTATGGTTGAATCTGAATGAGTGATTTTGTGTTAGCGTGTCTAATTGATATATAATATTTCTGTACATGTATTTGATTGCAACCAAGCTATGACAGATGGACACACCCTTTTAGATCTTCCCAAGAAAATGATTGTCAAAGAGTAAATTCTACAACATCAATTGGGAATATTTGACCTAGGTTCAAGAAGGTCCAAATGACATGTGAATGGGTGCTAAGAGAGGCCTATGAAAATCAATAGACGGATTTATCAATGATCATGGGAAGCTTAATATTGTCAAACACTTTCAATGTTAGTGTCTTAAGATCTGTTGATATATTTAAATAGTGATGTGTGTGAAAACACTTGGGATTCCCGAGACACTTTTTTCCCTATAGGAGGTCTTTTCCTTAGCTTATATATACACCATTAAGCCTAACTGTATCACTTATTTGTTGACCGGATCTTGCAGATGCATGTACGCAGAGGATAGTACAGAACCAAGATCTCACAAATTTAGCATAAATAGAATAGAAAAAGACAAGAGACTTGACACCAAATTGGGTGCAATCTCCCCCCACATACTCTGATGGATGAGTCTATTAGAGCATGTGTATTTATAGGTATTTTTTCATTACATCCTAAATAGAAGATACATGAGGGTGGCACTTCAAAAAGCATGTGCTTACGAAAATCTTTTTTATTTACAAAATCATCAATTTTCAAGCTATCCACATTTTTACAAAAACATCGGTTTCACAAAAGCGATCTCTTATTTTTACAAAAAATAACTAAAATAATATCTTCTAAATATCTTCAAAAATATCTGAATAACTCCACGCCTGCTCACATCCTCATGAGTCTTCACCTGCTAAATCAAAACACAAATCACATTAAAACCCTCAAGACATTAAAATCCATATAATATTCCATTATTCCATAAAGTATAACATGCCTTCAAGTTGACGAGCAGTTGACCTCAGTTGGTAAGAATAAAATAGACATGGATGCCCAGTCTCATGTCCCATCACTAAACAATCATAAGCATGTTCTATGTAAAAACACATGCATGGAATTGGAAAACTAGAATTTAATGTGTCTGTGAATGATATGCAGAAATCAAATGATCATAGTGTGGAGTTAGTGATGTTTTATGAATCCATTGAGATTCTTCATGTGAGTGATTTTTATATTTAACTAAATATCGATGATAGTGGTTACCTTGCATGTAGTAGTAACATCATAATCAACTATTTTCTCTAGAACAAAAATTTTAGCATCCTCTTCAAGTAATGGAGGATCATCTTAAATAGGAGTGAGTGGTAAATTTCCTTTCAAAGATTTCAATAAAATAATATGGAAAGAATTATGTATATTCCAATGAGAAGGTATGTCTAGTCTAAAAGCATTCTCATTAATTTTATGAATAATACGGAAAGGTCCATAGTAACATGGTGCAAGTTTAACTTTAGGATGTTGTGAAATATTTTTCAAACATCTTTTAATTCTTTGTAACCATACCAAGTCATTTTCATTAGACTGTTTAGCTACTCGTTTCTTATTAACATTACATGTGTAACATTCTTGACTCTTTTGAATCATGAACCTCATGAATTGTAGAAATATGATCATATGCAAAAGAATAATAAGCCATAGGTATATCAGTTTGAGTGAGAGTCATGGAACTGGGAAGCTTTTTACCGTAAACAATTTCATATGGTGCACATCGTGTAGTGGTATGTGTTGCGTTATTATATGCAAAATGGAATAAAGGAATTTCCTCATCCCAATTACTTGGACTATCAAAAGAACAACAACGTAATAAATCTAAAATAGTGTTATTTCTAGCTTCACTTTGCCCATTACTTTGAGGATGAGATGCAGAGCTAAAGTCTATTTTAAAACCTAAACTTTGAAATAATGCAACCCAAAAGTGATTACAAAATGAACATCTCGATCTGAAAGAATAACAATTGGAAAGCCATGATGCAAAAATTTACATTTAATAAATAACTAGCAGCTCGAGGTGCAGAAAGAGTCTTTCTACAAGGAAAGAAACACGCTTGTTTACTAAACCTATCAACAATTGTCCAAATCATATCATTATGAGATGACGTTGTAGGAAGACCAGTAATAAAATCCATAGAAATTTGTCCCCATGGTCCATTAGGTATGCCAAGTGGCATTAATAATCCAAATGGTTTACCATGATGTCTTTTCACACATTGACACACAATGCAATGAGAAACATACTGTGAAATATCCTTATCCATATTCGGCCAAAAGAAAAAAAATTACTCATAGAAATAGTACTTTGTATGCCCCTATGAACCATATATGGTGGTTCATGCATCTCTTTCATAACAAATTCTTTAAAAACTTGTGTGATGCATAACTCGTGCTCGAAATACAAGAATCCATTATAAAAAGTGTAGTGATCCTCCCTAATTATTGTAGAATTATTGAACGCATTCCATATTTGCAAAAAATACAAATCGGATGCATAAGTAGGAATCATGTCATGAAATGAATGAATATGAACAATAGAAAATTATTGATTGAAACAATATTTAATTGTGGGGATGGGAAACAACTAAGGGCATCAACTACAACAGTAACTTTGCCACGTTGATATTATTCATAGGCTGAAAATTTTGTATGAATCAAGCCCATTTAATGTGTCTATCTGAAATCAATGGTTGATTTAATAATTGATTAATAGCATGTTGGTCTGTTTTGATTAGAACTTCAGAACCCATAAGGTAATGTTTCCAAATTTTTAAAGCACGCACTACAACTAAAGGTTCCTTATCATAGGTACTATAATTCTTTTCAAAAGGTTTACGATTCCTACTAGCTACATGGAAAGGTTGTGCAAAATTTGGCAATTGAAAAACAAGTGCATGAGAAAGTGCATGTTTGAGTTTTTCAAAAGATTGTTGTTGTGCTAATCCCCATACAGATTTTAACTTTTTCTTTAATAATAATGTGAGTGGGAGTGCTAAATAAGAAAAACATTTTACAAAATTTGTATAAAAACTAGCTCAGTATAGAAAAGAGTGTACATCATTCACTGATTGAGGTACAGAACAGTCTTCAATTACTTTAATTTTCTTTGGATCTACATGAACACCTTGACTAGAAACAATATGGCCTAAATACTCTAATTATTTTGGAAGAAATAACTCTTTTGAGGATTGGCATAAAGTTTGTTTTTGCATAACAAATTAAAAACAATTGCTAAATGATTTTCATGGTCATTGTCATTCTCACTATAGACAAGTATATCATCAAAGAAAACAAGAACAAAAGCTTGGCAATGAAGAAAAATCTTATTCATCATACATGCAAATGAAGCAGGTGCATTGGTGAGTCCGAAAGGGATTACCATAAATTTAAAGTGACTAGTCTGAGTTCTAAAGGTATTCTTATAAATATCATTTTTTGTCATTCATTTTTTATTATAACTTGATTTAAGATCAAGTTTGCTAAAGACACGTGCTCCACAAACTTTATCTAGCAAACAATCTATCCTATGAATAGGATATCTATTTTAATTGTGATCTTATTGAGTGCTCTATAGTCAATGCACATCCTATAAGTCTTGTTCTTCTCTACTAAAAGAACAGGTGCTCCAAAGGGATAAGAACTAGGCCTTATAAGTCCTTTGTGGAGTAGATCCTTAACTTGATTAGCTGTTTCTTTTGTATGTAAAGGTCCATGCCTATAAGGTGCTTTATGGGAAGGTGAACTATCAAGAATTAAATCTATTATATGGTCAAGAGATCCCCTTGAAGGGGGTAGTTTATAAGGAAAATCAGCCATAAAGCAATCTTGATAGGAATCCACAAATGATTTATGTGCATTAGGAAGTGTATGAGTGTAATTAACTATGTTATTGAAAAAAACAATGCATGAGTTGTAGCCTTTCCTAAATGCACGTTTGACTTGAGTATGACTAATTAATGGAAATAGTTGGCAGTCATGCATTGCAGACAAAGAAATAGCCTGATTGTTAAACTTAAACCTCATTGCGTGTGTATGATAATCAATGCATGGATTATAACGATGACAAAAAGGCATACAATCTATAACATCCTAGAACAGCAAAGGAACAATTAAGAATGTGTGCACATATATGTATGATCCTATACAAATCTGAACATTATGTACTTCAGTTGTAACATTATATCTATTTTCTTAAAATGTAGCCTTAACTTTAAACATAGAAGGAAGTGGATGTTATTGGAGATCTTGCACTTGTGTATAAGAAATAAAAACATGCGAACTACCATGATCATGTAAAATATTAACAACTTTAACATTAATAGTACCTTGCATGCAAAGCAAAGAATGAATAGAAAGTTCATTATGCAAGGTACATAGATACTTTTCCAATGCTTCTTCAGTCCAATCACGTTGAGTGTCTTCATGAACTGCCTCCATGTTGTGTATTTGAGCTCCAATGGGCTTTATGTCATTAGTTCGGTACCTACATTTAACTTTAGTATGACCAAACTTACCACAATGCCAACAAGTGATACGGGGTCTCCTTTGTTGAGCATCCATCATCGTAATTTAAAGGGTTGGAGGTTTTGTAGGGTGTAAGGGGGTTGGCTTGTGAACGGGTGTGAAATTGGATTGAGAAGGGCACTCAAAAGTAGGTGCATGCTAAAAAGTAGGAGAAGAAAAAGTAGTGAAATGACACTTGAAACAAAAATTGGGCTTCATTGGTTGTTATCGTTGACGATTTGTTGTACATGAATGGACTTGGTGATGGATTGAAACTCCTCAGCATCATGTGCAAAAGAAATAGCTTCATAGAGGATCACGAGACATAGTGTGTTGAGATTGGCTTGGATTCCCATCTCCAAACCATCTTCATATTTCCGATTCAAGGTATCTTCAAGGATCATATCAAGCAAACGAATAAGTAGTAGTGGTTGCCAAAAACGTTCAGTGTAGGTAGATACAATATCTCCATCTTTCCATCCAAAAATTATCCATGGTCAACGAGCATGTAAGTGGAACTGAGGAGGAAGGAAGGACTCATTGATCTTTTCTTGAAATGCGGTCCATGTGGTGGGTGGTTGGTTCTATGCCGCAAGACATTCCACCTTAACTAGACCTTTAGCACCAAATAATTAGTAACAAATTTCACTTTGTCAATTTCAGTATATGATTCCTCAAAATAAAATTCATCAAATTGAGAAAGCCGTGAAAGAAGAAATTGGCCATCTTTTTGCCCATCAAATCAAGAAAACCGGAAATTTTTGGCACAAATATTGGATGGTGTGTCTTCTTCTTGACCGGTGATAATGGCCTTCACCACCCTAACTAGGTTGTTCTCATCACTCTGTATTTGTTGGAAGACAACATCATGTTCTTTTATCTGGTTTTGAACATGTTGGAGTTCGTGTTGTAAAAGCTCCAATTGTTGCTCAATTGATACCCCGCGTGGGGTGATGTACAAAAATCCTCAGTATTATGGGTAGGATCCATGGCATTATGGGTAGGATCCATGGCATTATGGGTAGGGTCCATGGCCTTATATAGAATCAATACCTGGGACTAAGCATGTAAAAGGAATTTAGCAATAGTTTATATAATAATAATATAATAATAATATAATATAATAATAATAATAATAATAATAATAAATAAATGAATAAAAATAAATGAGAGTGTTTGATAAATAAATAAATAAGATGAAGAGAGTGTTAAAAGTCGTGTTAAATATTAATAAAAAGGAATGGGATATCAATAAGTGAAAATAGGCTAGTGGATAAAGCTTATTTCTTGTAAGTGTGAGGTTGTGGGTTCAAATCCCCTACATGCTAAATAAGGAACTAAGTAAGCTAAGTAGGCTAACTAGGGAAATAATGAAGTTCTTATCACCACTCATAAGTTAGAATTGGTTTGCGCATAGCCAACACGTACCAACGAAACCAAAGGGGACCAAAGTGAACCAAGAGAACCATGAGTGCCAGAGAAGCCAAAGATGCCAAAGTTATGCCATAGTTCTATGTTTTAGTCGACACCTTGGAGTAACTAAATGATACCGAATTGATAAATGAACTTGATAAACAAAGGAGAAACCAAATGATAACTAGATTGATAAAAGAAGTTGATAATGAACTTGATAACCAAACTAAACTTGAACACTGAATAGTGCACAGTGAGAATAGCGGGGTATAGTGGGTATAGTGGATATAGTGAGCACAACAAATACAATGAACATAGTGAGTATAGTGAGTACAGTGAGCACAATGTCATAGTGCACAGTGTGAGATGAGCACAATGCACAACATCTAATTCAAAAGAATTCGAAAAAACACACTGGCAAATAAAAAACTAATAAAATTAATAAACAAAAACCAAGATGAACGATCAAGAAGGATGCCAAATCGTGAAGGGATGTCCTAAATCACAACCAGATGTCAAAAAACACCTCTGCAGATGCACCTTGGCTTTGATACCATTGTTGATCCGATCTTGCCGATGGAGTATGCAGAGGATAGTGTAGAAATGAGATCTCATAAAAGCATAAACAAAATAGAAAAAGTCAAGAGAATTGACACCAGATTGGGTACAATCTTCTCCACATATTGTGATGGATGAATCTATTAGAGCATGTGTATTTATAGGTATTTTTCATTATGTCCTGAATAGAAGATACATGAGGGTGATGCTTTGAAAAGTTTGCATTTAGGAAAATCTATTTTATTTACAAAATTGTCGCTTTTCAAATGATCTACTATTTTTCCAAAAGTGTCTCTTTCTAAAGCGATCTATTATTCTTACATAAAATAACTAAAATACTATCTTCTAAATACTCTTGTAAATATCTTCAAAAATATCTAAAATAATTCCACACATGCTCACAGTCTCATGATTCTTCACCTGCTAAATCAAAACACAAATCACATTAAAACCCTTAAGACATTAAAATCCATACAACATTCAATTATTCCATAGAGTATAACACTTATCTTTGTACATACACTTGGTCATATATTCTATGTTATATTTCCTCCAAGCTTCTTCTTCTTTCTTGTGATGTTCATGTGCTTCCATAGACCTCAACCCCCAATAATTGGTATCATACCAGGTCGTTGCTTCCATCTAGGTTGTGGTCACCACGCCTCTGGTCATAGTCTCAAAATTAAACAAAAATTGGTGAGCATAGCATACTGGAGGTGATTAGGAGCTCAAAAAGTCTTTGCTATCTAGTGTTTAAACTTTGATTTGAGCTCATTTTGGCATTTGAACGCACTATCTATAGCAATTGTATATGCACTTCTACCATTTTCTGCTGAAAATATATACATGCTTTGGTTTGCCAATACAAGTGGCTCAAAGTCTACTACAAGTATAATAGAGCTTGATAAGATACTTCTATTCAACTTTTTGACATACAATCAATTTTTTGCATCAAGGTATCTATTCACTTTGGCCATGGTTGAAAGAAACATGTATTTCATATGTTCACTTTGATGTACTAATCACCCATTGTGGTCATACATGATGCCTCATGTATTGGTATCAAACATTGTGCAAGTGTTGAAAAAATCCTAGTACACGTGCAAATATAGAGATTGAAGGTGATGCAGATAATGTTGAACATGATGATCTTCATTTTCCTCGTGCCACACTTCGTTTGGCACCTATTGTAGAGAAAATTTGTTATGATGGAAGACATGCGCAGGTACATGCATTCATAGCTTTGTCTATCCCTCACATTCACAATGAAAGATAACAAAAAATGCTTGAGACCGTCTTAAAACATTATATTATGTAAGAAATGATGCTCGTGTTGCTTACCTTGGAAAATAGTTGAGAGAGTAAGCATATGAATGAAGGAGACTCAATGACCAATCTTTTGACATAGATCAGAAATTTGAAGGAGCGATTGTTTCTATTGACAAGATATCTACAAATGTTGTTCATAATGAAGAATGGGCGCCCATGTTCTCATAAGCAATGTATGTCTTTCTAGCCTTTGCTGTTTGCACATAACTCCCTCGCTCACATAACTCTAGTTTCTTTCCAAAGAATATACCTTGTATGCTTGGATTTCATGATCGGACCTTGCACATCCATTTGCTTTAAGATGTTACTACATTGTCTCAATGGTGATGCCTGGCATAAAAAATACCTACTATTGCAAGAAGCTCTTTATCATGGATTTAATAGTTTATCTTTAGAGGGCATAATTTCCTTGAAGGGTATGTGAATGATGTAAGTGTCCCTCATCCCGATGCTGAATTAAAATGATTTTGAAAGAAAATTACAATGCATCTATATCCAAGAAAAAGGGTTTGTAGGATCATGATGAACTAGAAGCGAAAGGGTAGTGAATGCTGATTTCAATATAAAAAAGGCTCTTTCTACTTGTTTGGTTCACCAAAAAATTGCATTTCCTATACGCTTTGTAAGTGACCACATTCCAAGGCTTATTTGGGGGCTCAAACGGAGTCTAAAAATTATGAAAACTGGTAGGATGATACTTCTAATACTCCTCAACCTCAAGGACTCTTCGCTTGAGCAAAATGGAGTTACAAAAATGGAAAATGGTATTTACAATGGTTTCTAGTGATAAGAATCACTATTTTTATGGGGATTTCTTCTGAAAATTTGACATGTGCTTCTTGGAGCTCCCTACATGCTCCTTCTTTTTGTGTGTCCTCTTCATAGATGTGCTTCCATGCTTGTGTGTAACCTTGACTATCAACACTCCCCCCTCTAGAGTCTGTCGTCCCTGACAGACCCTTGTTGTAGTGGTTGTTCCGTGTAGTGCTTGGAGAGATAGTGTCCATCATGTATCCACAAGAGCGGTCCATCTTCCAATTGTAGCTTGGGTAGTTATCTGGTTCCTCATTTTGTCACTGCTACCTTTGTATGTATGTCTTCCTTGTATTCTCGCTTGATGGTGTCATTGTGAGCTTTCAAAAATTGTGAGCTACTCGAAAGAGGTTGTAAATGTTGGGTATGAGCAACTCTCGTGGTGGATTGCTTCCTTGCTCTTGTTGTTGTCCCCTTGATGTCCTCTGGTTCTTCCACTAGGGTGATTAGTAAAAACACACATAGATCCTTACTTGTCTATATAGGAACCATTTTCAAATTTAACTATAGCATGATGTAAACCATACAGTTGCTCTAGCCACTACTAGAAATAGGGGGCGTAGCAACAACCCCGAATGAAAAGAAAAGTGGGTCTCATCGCTTATGCGATGCTAAAATATGCTTAAAAAAGATGGGTTGTCACATAAGCAATGCAAAAGCATCGCTTATGCGATGCTAAAATATGGATCGCAACGAGCGTCGCTAGCCCACGACACTCTTAATGATGTTTGCAAAGTGCCTGCAATGCTAGAGCGTCTCATACACAACATCCTAATATTCTGACATAAGTGATGCTCTAGAATGTTAAAAAAAGTTTTTGATTTCTCCTGGCTCATTTGTGCTGGGATTAGGACGAGAGAGAGAGAGAGAGAGGGATCGATACGGTACTAGCACACACACATCTTTTGAAGCAAGGTACACACACACACATACACATACAGATTTACACACACATACACATACATAAAAACCCATACATATGCATACACACACATATACACACATAGACACACACACACACATACATAGACACACACACATACACACATACACACACACATACACACATAGACACACACACATACACACTTAAACACACACAAACACACATCCACACACACATACACATGCATACACACACATATATATATATACACATACACATGTACATGCACACATACATGTTGATATATTTAGGTAGTGATGTGTGTGAACACACTAGGACCTCCGAGCACTTTTTCGCTCTTTAGGAGGTTTTTTTCCCAGCTTGTATATATGCCTATTGCCCTAATGGGCTACTTATCTTTGTACATTCTCTAATAATACATCTAGTATTGTGTGTTGTGCTCCAAACTTCTTCTCCTTCCTTGTGTTGTTTGCATGCTTCCGCAGACGTCTATCTCCAACAATTGGTATTAGAGCAGGTCATCGTTTCATCTAGGGCCCCCTCGACACTCCTCTGGTTGGAGTCTTAGAATCGCATTAATTTTGGTGAGCATACTCAACGTGTTTTCGAGATCCAAACCGCTTCTCTCTGTGGTGCCGAAATCGTGATCTGAGCTCGTTTTGGCCTCTGAACGCACTATCACAGTGCTTGTGCAAGCTATTTTGTCTTTTTGTGCCAAAGGTATATACTAGTTTCTGTTCGGCAGTATACGCATCTCGAAGTCTGCTATAGGTCTAGCGGAATTCATCTGGGAAGTTCTGTTCAACTTTTTGAGATATAGTCAATTTTCTGCATCAAGGTATTTTAGTCACCAACCATGGTTGAAAGCAGTGATGTATTCCGTATGTTGGCTGTTGAGGATAAGTTGGATGGTACCAACTACCCGTTATGGGCTTATATGATGCGACATGTATTGGTTGCAAAAGGATTGTGGAACATTGTGCAGGGTGTTGAAAAATGTCCTATCACACCTGCAACTGTTACAACTGCAGGTAGAGAAGCTGAGGCAGAAGGTGTCGAAGATGATGATATTCTATATATTCCTGTTCGTGCTACAATTTCTGTGGCACCTACTGCATAGCAAATTCGTTGGGATGGTAGAGATGCCTAGGACATGCATTGATAGCTTTGTCTGTCAAACGTGCCATTATTCCTCACATTCGCTCCTGCAGAACAGCTAAGGATGCTTGGGATACACTCACCACATTGTGCCAACCTAGGAATGAGGCTCATGTTGCTTACCTCCGAAAACATTTGGAGAGCGAGCAGATGAATGAAGGTGATTCTATGGACAATTTTCAGAATAAAAAGATCAAAGACTTGAAGGAACAGTTGATTTCTGCTGATAAGGTTATACCAGATAGCTCACTTGTGCATACCGTTCTAAATGGTCTTCCTGATTCATATCAGAGTTTTTCTTCTACTCTTTGGTTAATGATGAAAGGAAATCCAAATGCCTTGTCATTTTACGAGTTAATCTATGTTTTGTTGCAGGAAGATCAGTCCAAGCAGAACAGTCCATTATGTGTGTTGCAGATCAAGCTTTCTTGGCTAGTCGGAAGGGCAAAGAAAAATGGAGCTCTTCAACTAGTAAGCAGAAATCTGCAAATGTTGCACGTTCGAAGAAGGAAGATAAAGATGAGAAGAAATAAAAAAAGCAGAAATTGTTTTGCAAGTACTGTAAAGGGAATGATCATATCATAAAGAATTGTCCAAAACTGGCTGCTAAAGAGGCAAAGAAGAAAGAGGCTGGAATGGTTGTTGCAGAGGCTTGTACACCAAAAACAGAGTCTGGTAAACTTGTGCAGGAAGAAGAATGGGCATTTACTACTATCTGCAGTTTTGACCCATCTTCTCATGAGTAGTGCATGTCTGCAGTAGACTCAGATGTTTGGTATTTTGACAATGGGGTGACCAACCATATTACCTCGCAGTGCAATTTCTTCTCTTCACTCGAGCCTACCCCTACAGGGAATACTATTACATGCACCAACAACTCCTCTTATCCTATTATGGGAGTTGGTAAGATCATTTTGACTACTACTGATGGTAGTTCTTTCACTTTGTTAGATGCTTTATTTGTGCTAGGGATCAAGAAGAATCTGTTATCAGCTTCTGCATTAGCCAAGATTGGCTTGGTTGTGAAATTTGTGGATGACAGGTGTACGGTTCATGATATGTCGAATGTCAATGTGATTATTGCTTCTGGCATTTTATGTCTTGGGTTGTATAAGCTCATAGACTATGAAAGATCTCAGAATGATTTGCCATGTGCATTACATGATTCTCAGGCTATGTCAGATGCAAAGCTTTGGCATGCACGCTTTCGTAATCTGAATTTTGCTAGTTTGCTATGCTTGCAAAAATCTGAAATGGTGTCCTCTTTGCCCAAACTTGAGGCACCTGGAAAACATGTTTGTGAAGGCTGTATTTTGGGCAACATGTAGGGTTCCTCATTTCCAAAAGATGGTTCAATTTTGGCTACTTAGAAATTGAAGCTTGTACATATTGATGTCTGTGGTCCTATACAAACACCTTCTTTTGGAAATTATTTTTACTTCATGACTTTCATTGATGACTTTTCCAAGCATGCATGGGTATATCCATTGAAGGCAAAGTCCGAAGTGTTCATGTGCTTCAAATAGTTTTCGGTTTTGGCTGAAAATCTATCAGCATGTAAAATGGGCACCCTTTGTTTAGATCGAGGGGGGATATATGTCTTCTGATTTTAATGCATTTTTGGCTGAACGTGGGATTAAACACCAGTGTACAGTGTCGTTACACCTCAACAGAATGGATTTGTTGAACAAAAGAACAGGTTACTCATGGAGATGGCGAGGTGTATGGTCAAGAGTCAGGCTTTACCACATATTTTCTGGCTTGAGGCTATCATGTGTGCATCATATGTTCTTAACAGGTGTCCCACTAAAGCACTATAGTCTATCACTCCATATGAGGCTTGGCATGATCGCAAGCCACCTGTTGCTCATCTGCATGTTTTTGGTTGTTTTGCATATGCATTAGTGCCTGAACAACATTGCAAAAAATTGAATGATAAAGCAGTAAAATGTATTTTTGTTGGGTACAATTCTGAAAGTAAAGGCTATCATATGTATCATCGACAGGCTAAACATATTCTGGTTAGCCGTGATGTTGTTTTTGTGGAAGATGCTATTCAACCATTGCTTTCATGCACTAAGGAGACATCTGTTAGCTCCAAAGACATGTATGATACTTTGCTACCTCTTTTTACAGGTGGATAGTCTAGGTTCCAATGAGGCAACTTCTCAACCTTTGCAGGTTTCATGTAATGAAGCATATCATTCCATTTCTGATGCAGATTTACATGATGCACTAGTTGATGAGAGAGATGATATTGAGCAGGCAAAAACTATGCTAAAATGGCTAGTGCAAACTTTGTGTGACATCAAATTAGATGCACCTCTTTCATATCATACTCGTTCACACTCTCATAGTGCCTCTTTTGCATCAAATTGCTATGCTATGGCTGCATCTAGTCTCTGTGATGAGAATGAGCCTGTTTCGTTTGATGAAGCATGAAATTTAGAAAATTGGATGGCTGCTATGCAATCTGAATATGATGCTATAATGAAGAATGGTACTTGTTCATTATGTGACTTGCCTCCTTGCAAGAAGGCCATTGGGACTACGTGGGTATACAAGCTGAAGTGTAAGCCTGATGGTACACTTGATAGGTATAGATTTAGACTTGTTGCAAAGTGTTATGCACAGGAAAGAGGCATTGATTTTGATGAGACCTTTGCACCTACTTGCCGAATGACTACAGTTCATAGCATCTGTGCACTTGCAGCTCATCATGCTTGGAATGTACATTAGTTGGACATTAAAACGACATTTTTGAATGGTGACTTGCATGAAGAAGTGTATGTTTTTCATCCCCATGGCTTTGTGCAAAAAGGGCATGAAAACTAGGTGTGAAGGTTAAAGAAGGCATTATATGGTTTAAAGCAAGCACCATGTGCTTGGTATGAGAAGATGCATGCCTATTTGATTGCACATGGTTTTGAGAACAGTCCAACTGAAAGCACCTTATGTGTTAAGCGTGCTAATGATGTGCTTCTTATCATTGTTGTCTATGTTGATGACATGCTGCTCACTGGTCCTACTGAGAAGCATATTGCTGATTTTAAGGCTGATTTGCATGCCTCATTTGAGATGTTTGATTTGGGGCATTTGCATCACTATTTGGGCATTCAGTTTATGCAAGTTGACGATGGAATGGCTTTGTGTCAAACGAAATATATTGACACATTATTGCAATGTTTTGGCCTTGAAGGCTGTAAGCCTATTGCCATTCCTATGGAGGCAGGTTTACAATTGAGTCTTCATGATGCTGGAGATGCATTTGATGTTGTTCTCTATCAGCAGGCTATTGGATGCTTGATTTACTTATGCATTACTCAGCCAGATATTCAGTTTGTTGTCTCACAGATGAATAGGTTTATGCATTGCCCAGGATTCAAGCATTGCTAGGTGGTTAAGTGCATCTTTCACTACTTGAGTGATCTTGGGGTACTTGGGTTGTTTTATCCCAAGGGGGGATCACTACCGCCAGCTTTGCATGCTTTTTCTGACTCTGATTGGGATGGTTGCTATGACACTCATGTGTCCACTAGTGGCTTTTGCTTCATGCCTGGTAGCTCATGTATATCTTGGTTGAGCACGAAGCAGCCTACTCTGGCCACTTCTAGTTGTGAGGCTGAGTATAGGGTAGCTTTGATCTTCTTCATACCATCTGCATCATTTCCTGTCAATATAATATCATCTACATATACACATAGGTAGATGACCTCAGAATTACTCTTTTTAATAAAGAGTGAAGGATTTGCCTTGCTTGGTTGAAAGCCTTTTTCCTACAAGAATGAAACAAGCATGAAATTCCAAGCTTTTGGGGCTTGCTTGAGACCATATAATGCTTTGTTAAGTTTACACACATAATCAAGATAAACTTTATTCTCAAAACCAGGTGGTTGTGCCATATATACCTCTTCTGTTATCCGTCCATTAAGAAGTGCATTTTTTACATCCAATTGAAGTGTCTTCCAATTCTTGGAAGAGGCAATACTAAGCAAAACCCTAATAGTAGGCATCTTTGCCACAGGAGAGAAGGTCTCCTCATAATCAATTCCCTAAGTTTGTGCAAAGCATTTAGCTACAAACCTTGCCTTATACCTATTTATGGAACCATCATAATTCTTCTTGAGTTTATAGACCCATCTTGAGCCTATTACCTTCATAGATGAAGTCTTGGGCACCAAATCCCAAGTGTTGTTTTCCTCAAGTGCTTCAATTTCTTCCTTCATTGCATGCTTCCATTATGATTTTGCTTTGGCTTATTCAAAGGATGATGGATCCTCTTGATTTATGTCCTGTGCTATGTAAATAAAATGTTTAGTTATTAATGAGGTGTCAAACCCATACCTTTTTGGTTTTTTTCTTTCCCTTATAGATCTTTTTAAGCCATGTTGTGATGATTCTGCCTCATGTCCAAGTTCGTGCAATTTTGCTTTACCTTTAGACTTCCGTGCTTTGATTTTCTCCATCTGAGTTTCTGAAGTATCTTGTTCTTCAATCTTTGGTTGATGTTCTCTGCCAAGCTTTGGAAAAACTTCTTCAAGGTTATATGGCAATTTGAACTTCCTGCATGAATCTTCATACCATGAATTGTTCTCATAAAAAAACTACATCTCTGCTTACCAAGAATCCTTTGTTGGTAGGGTTGTATAACATGTAACCCTTTTGATTGTTGTCATATCGAATAAATACACACCTTTCTACCTTTGGATCCATCTTGCCTATAATCTGTGAAGGAACATGAGCAAAAGCAATACATCCAAAAATTTTACAATGATCTAAGCTAGGTCTTCTTCCATTCCAAGCCTCATATGGAGTCATCCCATCAAGGGATTTTGAAGGCAACATGATAATCAAGGAAGTGGCTGTAGATACAGCCTCAGCCCATAGATAATTAGGCAAATGCTTTTCATTTAATGTGGACCTTGTAGCTTCAACAATTGTCCTATTCCTCCTTTCTGCCACTCCATTTTGCTCAGGAGTGTACCTTGGAGTTACCTCTCTTTTGATTCCTCTTTCTTGAAGAAAAGAATCAAATTCATGGGAGAAGTATTCTCCCCCTCCATCTGACCTTAGCCTTTTTAGTGATTTACCTGTTTGATTCTCCACAAGAGCCAAATATCTTTTAAAGCATGAAAAAACTTCATCTTTGTGTTTCATAAAGAATAGGATAGTCCATCTGCTGCAATCATCAATAAAGGAGACACAATACCTTGATCCAGATATTGAAGCATCCTTGCTAGGTCCCCATACATCGGTATGAACTAATTCCAAGAGATTTCTATGCATATAACCTTTTTTCATGAATGGTAACCTATGAGACTTTCCAAATTGACATGGACTGCACTTATAAATCATGTGTTGTTTTGAAAAGTTAGGGGGTCCAAGTACACTTTGGTCCTTGCAAATTTTCTTTAATGATCTTTCACCAATATGTGGCAATCTCTTGTGCCATACCTCTAGTTCTGTGAGTGTTTGATTACCATACTTGACGAGAGCTATGTTCCTTGTGTCTTGGAACTCAGAGGTGAATAATCTACCTGTTTTTTCTCCCTTTGCTATTCTTCTGAACCCTTGGCTAGGGTCTTCCACATATGCTCCTCCTCTTGTGAACCTAACTTGCAATCCTTGTTCTACTATCTCTCCAACACTTATCAAATTCTCTGTAATGGTACAGACATAGAGTACCTTAGTGAGTAAGTTGATGTTTCCATCAGGTGCTTTGACATTTCCTATTTTCTCCACAGGGTGTCTTGTATCAACTCTTGTTTGTACATCATGCTTGTTCCTTGGATCTTCTAAATCTAATAGAAGGCCATATTTCTTGCCACATGATTTGAGCAACATGAATCTATATAGAAAACATGCTCATCAGATTTACCTTGTGGCATAGCCATGTTCATGATTAATAGTGAATGCTCTTTGTTTGAGTCTTTTGTGTAGTTATTGAAATCTCTCCTTCCTTTGCAGCCTCCTTGATGGTTTGAATGATTGAAGTTGTTGTAGTTGCCATGATGATTGTTGAACCTTCCTCTTGAGTAACCATAACTTTCTCTGTTGTATCGTTTGCCTCTTTGATTCCCGGAATTCCTAAAGCAAATCAGATGGAAGTCCACCACCATCTCCTAATCATGCAAGGACTATATACTATAAGTATATCAAACTTTTAATTTTAAATATATTTGATAGATACATAACTAATATATTTTTTTGTTTCTTGTTATAATCAGATTCTGATCAATCAGAGGGCACTCCACCACCTCCTATCCATGCAACGACTTCACATATGTCATCCAATAGGAATTATGATGAATTTTACTATTAAGAGCATATTATATGTTGGTGTAACTCTTGCTATGGTACATATCAAAGACCACGATTGGAATGTATTGAACATGAGGCAGAGTATGGTACTTTTCAGCATGCATCACCACCTGGTCAATGCGATAATGCTTGGGTATGTATTTTTTTATAAATTAATGTCATTATTTTATTTAAAAACCATATACAAAATCAAATTACTATTGATATACACAAATACTTGCTCGATGGTGATGATGATGATAATAATTCTCATAATGTTAATATACCTCGTACATGTCATGGACTTGTTGTTGATCAATTACAAGCAGAGGTTTCTAGAAATCCTCTACCTCCTGATTTAGAGATTGAAACAGCTGGAGATTATCCATTGCCAGCTCGTGATCGTTCTATAGTACAAACATATGACAGAAGAAGATATGGATGATGGAATAGAGGACCACTTCCTTTAGATAGAGAGGTTTTCAAGTTTTGGGGTAATCGCTATATGATTGCTGCATCCACTATTAGTAATGTTGGTCGTGGTCTCTTTATTGTAGAGAGTTTGTATGTGCCTCCGAACTCTGAAGTCACTCTTATGTCATTTTGTGGTCCTATATATGGATGGGGAGAATGGCATCGACTTGCATGTTATGTTCAAAGCATGAGTACTTATGGAATATGCTTGAATGCAGCATCCCTTACTAATAGAAGGATTTCACATGCAGAAAATGAAAAATTACATGTTGATGGAAGACCTTACACACACAGAAATATAGTAGGTTTAATAAATAGTAGTCGAGCATTACATAATAGTTCAAGCACTAATTGCAAATTTGAAGAGCGTGAAAATAGTCATGAATCACCATACATGAGTAGAGATGTATCAAGATACATAGTTGTCAATGCTATTACTACATTACATGTTGGTGATGAATTATTAGTGAATTATGGATGGCATAGACCTCCAAGAGAACCTTTTAGCTAGAGAGAGAATGAAAATTTTCTATCCATATTTAATAAATTATATATTTAATTTTATGTTTAAAGTTTACTTTTTATTCATTTATGGAATACTGATGATTTTGATTCATGTGTGTAGATTCCAATGTATGATGTTGATGATATTCCTCCACACCATTCACAATTGCCAGTAAGACCTCATTTATCAAAAGCTTCTATAAGGACGCTATGCAAAAGTGATCCTGTGGAATATGCAAGGTTGAAAGACCTATATTCAAAAGAAGATAAAGGCATTGATATTTCTAAAAATGAGAAATATCTTCAAGAGGAATGTCTAAAGCATATATATGAAGGAAGTCGTTTGATACGACTAAGTGCAAGCTTGTCTAAAGCATGTATATGAAGGAAGTCGTTTGACATGACTAAGTGCAAGCTTACTTATTCTCAATCTTCAAAATTGTTTTGGATGGAGTAATGTATCTGTTTCGACACTATTAAGGTTTAATTTTTAATTTTCTATCTCTCTCTCTCTCTCTCTCTCTCTCTATATATATATATATATATATATATATATATATATATATATATATATATATATATATATATATATATATATATATATATATATATATATATATATATATATATATATACACATGAACGCATACACACACATATGCACACATACACATGTTATGAGAGTAAGGTCAAATTATACATACATGTATCGAATGAAGATATTTTGTCCATCTCGCCTTTGGAATTGTCCGCCAAGTCTTTAGAATCTTCTTGACACATCTGCTTCTCCTATTCTAGTCAACATAATACCTACACAGCTAACTCTTTTATGGACTTTGCATACAAATATTAAGTATCAGTTAGCTATGGAGGTATTAGGTCGTTGGGAAAATGGGAGAATCAAATCTATTTGGAATATTTTGAAGGATGGAAGAATAATTTTAAAGGATGGGTGGAAAGAAAGCGTCCATTCAATGTAGGTTCTTGTTTTTACCTTAGCTAAGGTAAGAGCAAGAACTTGCAGTGAATGGATGCTTTCTATCTGCCCATCCTTTAAAACTATTCATCCATCTTTCGAAATCTTCCAAATAGATTTGATTCTCCTATTTTTCAAACTACCTAATACCTCCATAGCTAACTGATACTTTATATTTGTAAACAAATATGTAAGTTTTAGTTAGCAAGGCAAGTAATTGATTGACTATAAAATGGGAGACAACCAAACGATTGAGTTGTCTAGATATCTATATGAAAGTCTGCAAAGCACAATAAACAAAAAGAAAATTAAAAATGAAATCAAATATACATAGCTACACATGCATACATGCATATACATACATACATACATATACATACAATTATACACATTCCTACATACATACATACATACATACATACATAGATACACATACATACATATATGCATACACATATGCATACATATACATACATACATATACACATATGAAATAAATACACACACATATATACATATACATATACGCATGTCCAAAATGTCAATCTCCTCAATATATGGACGAAGAAGGTAAAATCCCAAAAAAGGTATTGAGACATTTTCCATCGGCTCCATGGATTAGACATATGTTTCGAAACCCCAAATTATCAAAGCTTTTGACATGGGGACATGACCATAAAAGTATTGATGGAATAATTAGAATTCCTCATGATAGTGTTGCTTTTCACCATCAGATACTGATACATCAACATCTGAAAGAAAAATTAGATTCATTATACATGATAATGATACTAATCTTTTTGATGAAGAGGATAATACTCTACATGCTAATTCTACTGATGATGAAGAGGAATTACTAGAAATCGATATTAATCCATCAATAGATGATGTGACTCATGAGAACACAACTTATCAATAAAAGAAATAAATGAAATCAATAAGGATAATGAATTAGAGTTTCTAAATTAGGGTTTATAAAACCCGAATATCAAAATTAGTGTTTTCGAATTAGGATTTTTGAAATAGGACTTCTGAATTAGAATATTTATAATAGGGCTTTTGAATCAGGATATATATATACACATATATATATATATATATATATATATATATATATATATATATATATATATATATATATATATATATATATATATATATATATATATATATATATATATATATGTGTGTGTGTGTGTGTGTGTGTGTGTGTGCATGTGTGTATGTATGTGTATCTATATGTGTGTATGCCTGTGTTGTGTGTGTATGCATGTGTATGTGTATATATGTATGTAAATATGATTATGTGAGTCTATGTGTGTGTACATATGATTATGTATGTGTATGTGAATGTGAGTATGTGTATGTGTCTATGTGTGTATTCATTATATGTGTGTAACTGCATGCATGTGTATGTGTATGTAAAAATGTGCATGTATGTGTGTGTATGTATAAATGTGCATGTATGTTATATGTGTGTAAATGTGCATGTATGATGTATATGTGTGTGTATGCATGTATTTGTACCTCTAGTCTCACTCTTTTCTCTCTCTCTCTCATATACATACATACATACATACATAAACACACATACTCATATCCACATATATATACATAAAAGCAATGTGTATCGTGATTCGCGACGATGAGCCATAAGTGTTCGCATCTCTTTTAGACACCACTTATGTGACCATCCTTTCCCAAAATCTATCTTAAGTGAACTAAGTACGTATTTTTTATCCCTCTCATCATGCTCACTACAAAAATTAAAAGAAAATCATGTAAATAAAATATAAGATATTTATTTTAATTTATATGTAAAATTTATACTTACTTGCACTGCAAGTGGACAAGGTGCAGGTAACAGTCGCATAATGCTCGCATTCTTCTCTTGAACTCCAATCCATTCCCTATGTACAGAATGTTCCCCTATGGCGCTATATCGCACTCTAGCCCTAAGATGCCTATGCATGTTGTAGCTCAGTGATGAGTAGCACCGCCTTTAATGTCAATCCAGGAAGACATGAGGATGGTATGATGACCTCGAGCAAGTGAAGGCACAAGTGCGTGGGTGCGAAGCACACTAACATGCACACAAATACACACACACACACACACACACGCACACAAGGCAAGACAAAGAGTGAGAAGCAATGGGGTTCTTTAGATTACTTTCAAAAAGCTCATACAAGTTCAAATCAATTACAAGCTAGCCCCAAAAATGAGCTCTCTAGCTCTATTTATAGTTTTTGATTAGGTTTTGGCCGTGTCCAAACCTAGTGTCCGGCCTAGTTAAAAATTAGGTTCTAGGCCCCATTTGAAGGCTCAAATGGAGTCTAAAAATTATGAAAACTCGTAGGTAGCTACTTCTAATGCTCCTCAAGCTCCAGGACTCCTTGGCTTGCACAAAATGGAGCTACAAAAATATGAAATGGTATTTACAATGGCTTTTAGTGATGAAAATCACTATTTTTGTAGGGATTTCCTCTAACGATTTGACATACACATCTTCGAGCTCCCTACCTGCTCCTTCTCCTTATGTTTCCACCTCTTTGATGTGCTTTAGCTTCCTGAAAAAATAATGGCCTACTTGCCCGATCTTCTTTGACTACTTTGTCTGCTTGTGCCTTCTCTTCGCTCTGACTCCCTTCGTAAGCTTCCTTGTCTTGTTAGTCCTTCAGTTCCTTGACTACTGCTAACACCCCCCCCCCTCTCTCGCATCTGTCATCTCTAACAGACCCTTGCTGAGTGGGTCGCTGGATGTAGTACTCCACAACGTCTGTGGCTAAATGATGTTCTGCAATTCTCAACCCTTTGGCCAAGTCAGTGAGTAGAGCATCCCAATCTACAGGCCCGGGAACCTCTGGATGTGGTATGCATAGCTTTTCTGAATGGAGAGCTTGTTCCACGGAAAATAACTGTAATAGATGAGATGGTCTGGGAATGAATATCTCTGAATGATATTCCCAGAACCCTATGATAAACATTTCTTCAAACGTCTGTTTGAAGCAAGCAGGTAGATATTTTATACAGGCATGCCAGACATAGACGACGTTAATAGAGGGCGTGGTGCTCATGTCATAGACAAGGTCCTGATGCCTTCATTAAATCCAATAGCCAAATGATGAGGTTCTTTGATGTTCTTAAATGTCCTGAATGTAATCAACATGAGCTCAAAAATTTTTAGGCACATCTGTGCCATGACATCGGGGACATTCTTGAACCGGACTGCCCAGTGTCGGATGGTTGAAATCATGTAGTTGACTATGGGTTGGCCATTAGGAGGTGCTAGGTACACATAATTTAACCACTTTTCACATCCTTTAACCGTCAAAACTATTTTTCTGTACTGCGGCCAAGACCTTCTTCGAAAGACAGGGCAGTAGCAGGGATTATACTTGATATATAGAGGCATGTTATTCCACGTGCGTACCATCTCAGGGTAGGTTTCAAGCAGGCGGATCCTCCAAGTAGGTTGATGTATATTCCCTTGCTTGGCACTTGCAGGGATATCATCCGGTGCAAACTGTGTCGCCGAGGTTGGTTCTTTTGTTGTGTGTTGCTTGATTTCAGCATTGTAATTTGCCATTACTACACAGAATGGAACATACAGATCATCAGACTTGCCAATCCACCTATGATGGGAGAGGTTCCTAAAGTAATCCGATTTTATGACGACTTCTTCCAATCGTGACATAGACGCTATCTGAACGACAACTCTCTCATCATGGGTTGTAGCAACCTTTTCCAACCTTTGCATCCATTCAGGCGCTTCAATCTCAATTGTGTCCATTCCTTCTTCTGTTTGCTTACCTCCGGGTGTTAGCATGGGAACGTATGGGTCTTCAAAGATCTCCTCCACTTGAATTGGCACTAAGTCTTCAGGCTCCGGTTTCGCTAGGGGGGAGGGTTGAAGTTCGTATTGAAGAACTTTACTTCGTAGTTCTTCTAGTTCCGCTCTGAGTTCCACGACTTCTTCTGAAGTGTCGGCTGTTGTTGTGACTTTGCTTGGTGACTCCTGCTGAGCTGCCAGTTGCTTGAGTAGATCATCTCTTTCTCTTTCTAAGGCTGCGTGGGCTTCCAGGAGGTCGGCATGGGTTTCCAAGATGATTTGCATATTTCCAGATGGGATAGCCTTGAATTTCTCTGGGTCGATTTCCTGTGGTGAACCCTCCATTGCTACTTCCAAGTTTTCTTCGTTCTGTCTCTGTAGTCGCTTATTTTCCTCGAGTGCTATAGACATGTGTTTCCGTAATAGGGCCAGGTTGCGTCGAAGCTTGAGGTTCTCTGTTATCTGGGAGTGTAGCAGATCATCAAGGTGTTGTTTTTCTTCCGCATCTGACTGGGGTGGATTGGCCACTAACTGCTCATGTTGTTCCTGTAAAGTAGCATACTGTTGTTGTAGTAGCCGCTTTTCCCTCTCTAAGTCAATGAATCTTCCTTGTAATGTTTCATGGCTTCTGAACAGACTTGTATGCTGAGCATCTAGGTGCTGATAATGCTGTTGCAGCTGAGACATACACTGGTACATGTTATTAGATACATTATTAATGGGAGTGGATGCACGAAAGGTGTTGAATGCAGAAGGGAAGGGAAAGGGGAATGGGAGCGTGTATGCTGTGCTCGAAAAGGGTGAAGTTGGTGGTGGGGGAATGGGAGATTGTGGACGTATGGGGGGAGGGAGAGGTGCGGAGCTGGGTGAGATGTCCATGAGGTCAAAAGTGGATGCAGTCGTGGGAGTGATTGTGAACATGGGAATTGCGGGTGCGGTGATGGTGGTGAAAGTGTAAAGTGGTGTGTGTAGTTGTGAATATGAACCGCCAGGAAGTGTGATCGGGGGAACGGGGTTTTCCGTGGTTGCAGTTAGAATTATAGTGTCAGTGGTAGTGTATACAAGTGAGGTGGTGATAGGGTGTGTGGGTTGTGTGGGTTGACTGACAGTCTGTGCTTCGGTATGGGCAGTGGACTCTGAGGCGGTGATAGTAGTGGTTACACTGGTAGTGGGAGAACTTTTTCAATTCCTTCGTATAAGCCAAGGCACCCTCAAGTTCCTGCAGAGTTTCCTGGTCATATTCCTGCTCATCTTCCTCTGATTGTCCACCTCATTCCTCCTCTTGTTCTTCTTCTTCTTCATCCTCCACTTCGACCACTTCTGGTTGTCTAGGATGGGGTTGGTCTGTAACAGTTTGTTGCCCACTGGCTTGCTCTACCTCGACTTCTGCATTAAGCACCTTGATTATTCTGGCGACCTCCTCATCAATTAGGTCTTCTAATGTGAAGCCGTGAGGGAACTCTAAGTCGGTTGGTATAGGTGGAAACACCAGATTTGGTCCGTCTGTGCTATGTCTTGGTAATCTGATGGTAAAGGGTTGCACACGCCGTGGAAGCCGTGGAGTTGTCTCTAGTGTCAGTGTCGCACCGCGGGCTTCTGCACAGGGCATCTGAACTGCGCCTCTCATTTTCTTTGATGGAGGCCCTGCAGTTGATAGTCTACGTTGAAATTCATGTACCCTGGTCCAAATTAATGCCCTTTGAACTGGCACATCATAAGCCAAACATATATACACAATCCTGGTGAGGGCACAGCATCCATATAGTACCGACTTTTGCTTTTTATACCACCGTTGATGTGCCAAGTGGATTTGGTCAATAATCCAATGCGGCATGTTGATTGTCAAATTCAAGGCATCTGCTAAATATAGACTGAACCATATTTTCTTGGGTGGCATTGTGAACCGCTCTTGAGCTAGGAACACGAAATGTTGCATGACCATCTGCAAGTGGATGGCGATTGTGGGTGTCATTGCTACCATGTCTTTGAGCTTAGTCAGGTTCCTGTTCTTCATGTTATCCGGGACCATCGTCTCTTTTTCTGTAGGAATGTGCATACCTTTCATGTCGAGCGCTTCCCTCACCAAGTTGTTCGTCAATTTGAACTGCTTCAGCTCATTGCCCCTTGTGAGCGATAGGAGGACAAAGGTGTTGTAGCTCTTTTTCTCTTTGCTCGGAGTTAGAGTGCTAATTAAGTAGGAACATCGTAGAAAGTCTAGTTTGGGTAACTGAGCCTTGAAGTAGTCGTATAGTCCAGCCTTCTTCCAGATGGGTTTCAGACCTTCATCATTTTGAAGCCTCTCAAATTCCCTGGTGAAAATATGATATCTGCCCCATTGCCAGTTGAACTCTATCTCGGCCTCCCACATGTAAGTGCCTTCACCCAGAGATCCGGCCACATCACTGAACCAATGTGAGTTTTTGCTTACCGGCATTGTGTGCCCCTGTGGAGGATTCTGAATCGGTATGGCATGTAATGCCCTCAATGCCACTGGGCGTTCCTTCAATTCCTCTTCAATGGGAAGACTTTCAATGTCCACGATTTGGGGGCTAGTGCTTACCTGGGAGCTAGTTCCTGCCTCGGCCATGGGAAGAGACTAGTCACCGGTTCTGTGAGAATAGATAAATGAATGTTAACATTGCAAATGGACACCAAGTGTTCATGCGTCCCCATTACAACATTAACATGATTTTAGTGAGAGGTTAGTAGGTCAATAAGTGCTTGGGGATCGTGTATGTAGTTAGTGAATGGATATTCCTAAGAGCTAAAGGGAAAGATGCAGTGTGTGAGTGATGTAGTGAGTAAGTGGATATGAATTTACAAATGAAGGTCGGGGGGTTTATTACACGTTTTGGGCTTCCAAACAAACTGATTTGCTGTTGGTCTTGATTTTGTGGAGACTCTGGAGGGCTTTTCAGGAGTGTCTACTTGGAAATGAGGCGTTTTTAAGGACCCATTTACAAGTGATTTGCTTGTGCTCATGGACCAATGTGTGTCCGTGCGTGTTGTATAAGAAAGGGTATCAGATATTCGAGTGAGTGAACCATGTTGTACAGGGTGTGGCCTCGGTGTAACTATTTGAGCTCGCAAACAAACATTAGGCACCCAAATTTGTCGTGATTGTGGGATGGCCTTCATCGACTTCTTGGGTACCCAAATAGACTTTACTTTCGCAGAAGAATTTCTGAAAGACTTCTTATTAGTGTCGTGTTGTTGATTATTAATAAGAAGTTTTGCCCGTGTGGTTGGCTTGATCGCAACAGGGTGTTCGCCTTTCTGCACCCACACTTGTTTTGGTGGTTGAGACACCGTGCATCGTATTTTCTTTGTGCCCCGAGCATAAATCGGCTGCTTCTTTTGCATTTGATCCGCCTTTGGTTGCTGCATCCCTATGGCTTTTGGAAAAGAAGGGAGTTCCGTTGTACCCTTATGCTTGTAGTTTGATTTTTGCTTGTTGAGACAATCCTCCTTCTGCATCACATAGTTTTGGACAAGAATAGCATTGTCAGCTTCATGTCTACCCCTGGAAGGACCAGGAGTCTGTGCCTTTCCTAGTTCTTTGAGTGCTCCATTATCTAATTCAACTGTAATTCGACTCTGATTTACCCATACCTGAAGGAGTCCACTTCTCAGGTTTAGGTTGACTGCATGATCATAGATCTAGTCTTGACCCAAGACAAGAGGTTCGGTGAGATCCTCGTCTTGACACACTAGTACTTTAACTGTCAGTAAAACATCATGAATATAGAGGGGAAGTTCCACCTCGCCCATGCAAGGGGTTTCCACACCTCCCAATCCTATGAGATATGCTTCTATAGGATTGACATTTAATTTCAACTTTTGACAGTAAGAAAATTTAACAGCACTAGTGGCTGCACCTGAGTCAGTCAAGGCCCTTACAGTCCTTGCACTCTTTCCTTGTCCTATCTCTAAGGTTACAAAAGGACGTCGATCAATTATTCTATGAGAATTATTACTTGAAACTTTGCACATAGCCACATGATATCCTTGAGCTGCATAGTCATCTGTCCTAGGCTGATCTTTACCCTGCCTTCTCAATTTCATCCTTCCGATGCGTTCTAAAGCTTTGTGCTTGCGCCTCTTCTCGAATTCGCTTTTCTTCTTCCTTGCGTTTCTTGGCAGTGTTAAGTCGATTTAACATCTCTTCAGTCAGGGGTTCTTGATATAATTTAACTTTGCACCCGCTGATGTAGCTCGGAAGAATATCACCTTCTAAGGTGGCCAGTTGTACTGCTCCACTCGTTGAGATCCTATTTATGATCATAGGTCCATAGCCACGTTTCTCTAATTTTCTTGCATGTTGCTTCAAATTGTAGACTAAAACTAAATCTCCTGCCTTCAAACCTTTATCCTTGACGTGGGCATCAAAGTATGCCTTCTGTCTTTTCTTAGCTGCATATATTCCCGCTGCCGCTCTTAGTCTTGTTTCACCTAGTCGTTCCAGATCAAGAATCCTCGAAGAGAGTTCATGACCCGTCCATTCATGCTCCTATGCTACTTTCAGTGTAGGTATTAAGAAGTCCAATGGTAGCACTGCATTTTGACCGAATACCATCTGAAAGGGTGTGGCTTGGAGTACCGTTTTATAGGCAACTCGGTATGCCCAAACAACATGGTGTAGCTGTTTGTCCCAATTAGAACGTTTATTAGTAAGCACGTTGCATAGAATCTTGTTTGTGCTTTCGGCTTGCCCATTAGCTTGTGGGTGATAGCGGGCAGACTTCTTGTGTACTACAAAAATTCTTGGAGAAGATTTTCAATAACTTCATTCAAGAAGTGGGTGCCTCTATCACTTACTAACTCTATGGGTAGCCCGTATCTAGTGAACACATTCTCAAATAAAAACTTAGCTGTCGTTTGAGCATCGTTCTTAGTGGTAGCTTTCACTTCTACCCACTTGGTTAAATAATCTGTGGCCACGATCATATATTCAGCATGTGAACCCTTGGCTGGGGGATTAATAGGACCAACAAAGTCTATTCCCCACTTAGAGAATGCACGCCCACCCATCATAGGTTTCAGAGGCATCTCATCTTTGCTTATAGGATATTGAGTTCACTGACACACATTACATCTCTTCACATAGGTATGTGCATCCATGTGAAGGGTAGGCCGCCACAAGCCTACAAATAAGATTGCCTTGATTACCCGATCCGGTCCAAAGTGTCCTCCTGCTACACCTTGATGAGCAGTTTCCAAGATCTTGAGATATTCACTCTCATGGACACATAATCTAAGGTAACCATCTTTACCACGCTTGTATAAATTATCACCAATAAGTGAGTAATCTAGGGCTTCTTGTTCTAGACTTCTTTGTCTGGCCAGTGTCATATCTTGAGGGAATGTTCTCGTCCTTAGGAAGGCTACTAATGGTTCACTCCAATCTAGCACTATGGACACTTGATAAAGAGTGGCATGTTCCACGGGTGGTTTAGTGCAACAGATTGGGCATTCTTTACACATTTTATGTACATCAGCTTCCATAGTAGGCCAATGTACTCCTAGTCTCCTCAATGTCTGTAAGGTTCTTTGTCTTGAATAGTGTTGCTCTAATGCACCTACATGTGCTAATTGCAACCACTTAGTGTACTCGTCCTCTTCCACACAACAAGCCAATATCCCTTGATCTGTTTGTTTGTACATACTCCCAGCCATGATATGGTACTTCTGGGCCTTTATTACCTCCCTATCTTGAGTGTTTACTACTGGGTGGTTAGGCCCGTATGTCAATACTGGCACTAATGGCTTAGCCCACTGAGGCACCACTTCCAAATTAAACAAGTAAGCATCAGGAAGGTCATCCGATACTCCTTGTGGGGCTTCTCGAGATGTGAGCCTGGATAGATGGTCTGCACTCAAGTGAGTCTTGCCTTTCCTCACCACGACCTCAAAGTCATATTCCATTAGCAAGAGGAACCATCTTACTAATCTACCTGTATTGCATGGCTTGTTTACCAGGTACAACAGTGCTTGATGATCGGTAAAGAATTTAAATTTATTTGCAAGCAAATAGTGTCTAAACTTTTTAACTGCATATACCATGCCTAATCCTTCTCTCTCAGTGGTTGTATAATTTCGTTCGGCTGCATTCAATTGTCTACTAGCATAGGCAATTGGAAGATCCATGTTCCTTCTCCAGTAGGTTGTGCGAGTACACATCCAATAGCATAATTGGATGCATCCACGTGAACATGAAAGGGCTTATTCCAATCTGGAGTGGTCAAGATTGGTGCTGAACATAATCGTCGTTTGAGCTCATTGAAAGAGTTTTCACATTCATCAGTCCACTCAAAGTTAGTCAAAAGTCCATATAGAGGCTTTGCTATGATGGCATACATGTGTATAAACCGTCGGTAATAACCACAATGCCCCATGAAAGCTTGTACTTCCTTGACATTCTTTGGCCTAGGTAGCTCCGCTATGGCTCTCACTTTCTCTTCATCAGTGGATATGCCATTCTTTGACACTATGTGTCCTAGAATCTTGCCTTGCCTGACCATGAAAACACACTTTTCTAGGTTCAAGCAGAGTTGATACTCCCTACATTTATCAAAGATTTGTTTGAGTTCAGGTATATGGGTGTGTCTAATGTTGGAATGAGCACAAAGATCATCAACATAGACCTCTAAATTCTTCCTCAAGAACTCTTTAAATACATGACACATCAATCTTTGGAAGGTTGCAGGAGCATTGGTAAGCCCAAATGGCATTACTCGAAAGGCAAATATGCCCCATTCTGTGGCAAAAGTAGTCTTATGCTGGTCTTTCGGAGCAATGGCTACCTGATTGTAGCCCGAAAATCCATCAAGGAAGCTGTAGACTTCCTTGCCTGCTACCCTTTCTAATAGATGCTCGGGAATTGGAAGTGGATAGTTATCTCGAATTGTGGCTGCATTAACCTTCTTCAAGTTAATGCACACACATAGCTTTCCATTCTTCTTGGGCACAACTACAATGGGGGATACCCACTCAGTGTGCTCAATTTCATAGATGAATCCAGCTTCTACCAGTCTATCTATCTCCTCTTTGATCTTGGAAGCATAATTATCATTGTATGTGTATGGCTTTTGCTTAGAAGGTTTAGCATCTGAGGTCATGGGGATTGTGTGTGAGCATATGTCCGGGTCTACACCTTTCAAATCCTTGTAACTACAAGCAAATACATCTCTGTATTCGCTTAGCAAGGCTATTAATGCATGCTCTTCTTCCTCCGTTAGGTCATGGCCTATGTACGTGCATCTCTCCTCTCCTTCTTCTAGGGCTACCACTATTTTCTTGGTGGTTTCTTTGTTATCATAGGCCTCTCCTGATTGTGCCTCTCGTTTAGGCATTCTTATCATGACTCTCCTATCGTCTATCTCATACTTTTTAAAGTTTTCAGGGACCTCAAACAAAGATTCTTCTTCCTCCGGGGGAACTTCTTTCTTCTTTCGTTTCTTGTCATCATTATTAGCAGTCACTTGTGTGGTTAATCGTACATCGTTCGTTATCTCTTCGTGTCTCTGAGGTTGGAATTCTACTTCATAGAAGTATTCTTCATCTGATGCAAAAGGTGGGTCCATAATATTTGACTCTAGATCGGAGTCACTTGCATCCTCAAATGCATCAGGGCTAGGTTCGCACTCTTCTAAGACTGCATCTCCCATGATTGGCTCTATGGAGAAAACTGAAATGTCATAGCCATCCTCATCACTGTGGGGTGTCCATTGTTCTTCATTGATGGCTACATCCATTGTTGCTAAAATTTCTGCCCAGCCGTGAGGTTCAAATTCTTCGTCCGGAAATACTACAGGTGCATAGGCTGGGTCTTGAATTGATCTATGCGTTTCCTTCACACCTACCTCTCTGGCTTTCTCTCTCTTCTCTTCTTCTACTGCTACTTTGCATATCCATAAGTGGGTGTCTTCATGCATCCATGAGGATCCTGATCCTATGGAATGCACCGACTCTGTATCATCCTTGGCTCTATGAATAGGATTCCATTGGATAGGAGGGACGTCTCTATGAGAGTAATCTTTGAGATTAACCTTGGTCGTGACACCTAGGTGTTGCAAATACAAGGAGTTGGTTCCCCAATCCTGTACCACTTGCAACTGTCGCATAAATGGTCTTCCCAAAATCATCTCATAGGCATGGTTCTTGCTAAAGTCACATATGGCGAAAGTGTGCTCAAACTCAACACTGCATGTAGTGAGAGTTATTCCTTCTAGCAAGCCTAAGGGTCTTTCTATGTGACCATCAACCATTTACAATTTCATCCTCATGGGTCTAAGTGTTGGCTTGCCCCAATGCTTCCATAGGGAAGTGGTAGCAATTGCAACTCCTGCACCAGAGTCCAGAATTGCCTTGGTTGTGTATCCTTGATGGGTGATGGGGAGGTATGTGTTTCCTTCTTCTCCTTCACTCATGTCTCCTATCTTGTCTAGAGGAATTTCTGGCACTGTCCTATGAGAACCTACCTAGGAATGGGGTTTTGCTATCTCTGGTACTTGCTTGGCTACATGTTTCCATAGCTCTGGCCTCACTTTGAGTAGCTCTTCTAAAGTGAGGTTACACTACACTTTAGTGTTTTTCACTACCTCTGTGTTCCTAGGTATGGCTGAGTCTTCATTTCTTACCATGACTGTGGGTGCTCTCATACAAGTGGACTTGGCTTCCCATGGGCCTGTGAAATGGGGTAGTTCTTGTAAAGAATTAGACTCAAAATCTAATCTCTCTTGAGATTGAGTGCTCTCTTGCTCTTCATAAATGGATGGGATGTCTTGTGGGAATTGGTCATGTGCATCATCCACAAGTTCAATGGGAGGAGGGAATTCACTTTCTTTAGCCCATTTGTCTTCTTGAATCTCTCGGAGGAATGCTGGTGTGAACCGATTCATAGAAGAAGACGTGTCTGGCTCCATAGAGTTAGGCACATAAGCTTCCTGGGCAGGTAGGCTTTCTAGGATCACCTTCATTCATGTGCTCACTCTCCAACTGTTTTCGGAGGTAAGAAACATGAGCCTCATTCCTAGCTTGGTACAATGTGGTAAGTGTATCCCAAGCATGCTTAGCTGTTCTCCAAGAGCGAATATGAGGAATAATGGCACGTTTGACAAACAAAGCTATAAATGCATGTGTGTGGGAATCTATGCCATCCCAATGAATCTGCTCTGCAGTAGGTGCAGCAAGAACTGCAGCATGAACAGGAATATGCAGAATATCATCATCTTCGACACCTTCTGCATCAGCTTCAGTACCTGCACTTGTAACAGTCGCAGGTGTGATAGAACTTTTTTCGACACCTTGTACAATGTTCCACAGTCCTTTTGCAACCAAAACATGTCACATCATATAAGCCCATAATGGATAGTTGGTACCATCCAACTTATCCTCAACAGCCAACATATGGAATACATCACTGCTTTCAGCCATGGCCAGTGACTAAAATACCTTGATGTACAAAATTGACTCTCAAAAAGTTGAACAAAATTGCCCAGATGAATTCTGCTAGACCTGTAGTAGACTTTGAGACGCTTATACTGGCGAACAGAAACTGGTACATACCTTTGGCACAAAAAGATGAAATAGCCTGCACAAGCGCTGCGATAGTGTGTTCAAAGATCAAAACGAGCTCAAATCGCGATTTCGACACCATACAGCAAAGCTATTTTGATCTCGAAAACACGTTGAGTATGCTCACCAAAATTCGTGCGATTTTGAGATTGCAACCAGAGGAGTGTCGATGGCGCCCTAAATGAAGCGACGACCTGCTCTGATACCAATTGCTGGAGTTAGATGTCTGTGGAAGCACGCGAACAACACAAGGAAGAGGAAGAAGCTTGGAGCACAACACACAATACTGAATGTATTACTAGAGAATGTACAAAGATAAGTAGCCTATTACGGCAATTAGCGTATATACAAGCCGGGGGAAAAAACCTCCTAAAGAGGGAAAAAGTGCCCCGGCGGTCCTAGAGTGTTCACACACATCACTACCTAAATATATCAATAGTTTATAGTAAAATTTTGAAGAACATGAATGTCATTTGCGTATAGTTTTTTAAATGTTGGATGAAAATACTTTGTATCTCAACACAGAGAAGACACAACTATGTTTATCTAAGATTGAGTACTTAGGACATATAATTTTTGCAGATGGAATTAGAATGGATCCACGAAAAGTTTCTGTGATCCTTGGTTGGCCGATTCCTCAAAATAAGCACCAGTTGCGATCATTCTTAGGAGTATCGGGCTTCTATAGGAAATTCATTGCCAGCTATTTGCACATAGCTGTGCCATTGACTCATCTCTTGCAGAATAATCAAAAGGTTGTATGGACTAGTGCACAACAAAAATCTTTTGACACATTGAAACAAGTAGTTTCAAGTTCCCCAATTTTGTTGGTGGTAGATCCCCAAAAACCTTTTGAAATAGAAACCGATGCTAGTGGCATCGCAGTTGGTGTAGTTTTCATTCAAGATGGCAGACCAGTAGCTTTTGAAAGTAAGAAACTTTCTCCACCTCAGAGAAATCGGCCTTCCCATGAACAAGAATTATACGCAATAGTTCATGCCTTGAAGATTTGGAAACACTATCTATATGGTGCAACTTTTAAAGTACACACAGATCATCACACATTGGAGTATTTCTGTTCTTAGCCTGATCTTTGGGGGAGACAAGCTAGATGGGCTGAGTTGATGCAAGAATTTTATATGGATATTCTTTATAAAAAAGGAAAAATGAATACAGTTGCAAATGCATTATCTCGTGTTTTGCATCAGATTAGTTTCACAGTTCTTCATAGCGATTTGATCCAAGAAATCAAAGATTCACAAATTGAAGATGATTATTGTCAGTCTATAGTCAATAAGTTATCATAAAATATTAAAGATCAAGCATTCTCAAATTTCAAGTGCAGCAAGGTTTGCTCAAAAGAAAGGGAAAGATTTGTGTGCCTAATTCCCAAGAAGAGAAGTTTAGAAAACAGGTTATTTTCGAGAACCACGATGTACCTTGTGCAGGACATCCTGGTATTGAGAAAACTTTGCAGTTGACCAGACGCACTTCTTGGTGGCCAAAGATGGTTAGAGATGTAAGCAATTATGTAAGTCAATGTTTTAAATGTCAAGTTAATAAAGTAGAGAGGATTAGTCCTCCAGGTCTGCTATAGCCATTAAAGATACCACAATATTGTTGGGATAGTATTTCCATGGACTTCATAATGGGTTTACCTAGGATGCCATGACAAAAGAATGCTATTCTTGTAGTGGTTGATTGTTTGAGTAAAATGGCACACTTTATCCCTACAAAGGAATCAGTGGAGGCTCCGCAAGTCGCGGAACTATTTATTTAGAATATTTTTAGATTGCATGGTCTACCTAGATCTATAGTTCCAGACATGGATCCCCGGTTTACAGGAAAGTTTTGGAAACACATGTTCAATAAGCTTCAAATTCAACTCAAGATGAGTAGTGGAGAGCATCCACAGATAGACGATCAGATTGAAAGAGTTAATCAGATACTGGAAGATATGCTACGGGCATATGACAGATTGGGATAGTCTTCTCCCATTAGTTGAATTTTCTTATAATAGTAGGAAACACAAGACTACTAGGCTGGCACCTTTTGAGGTGATCTATGGATTTATTCCACATAGTCCAACTACCATTGGGTTACCCAAGAAATCTCCAAGTGCTTCACAGTTTTTGATAGATATGCAAGCTAACTAAAAAATTGCTCAGTTCAATCTCCAGCAAGCTGCTGAAAGGATGAAAGCATTTGTAGATTGACATCGAACACCACAAACATTTCAAGAGGGCGATCATGTGTTTTTATAGGTTCCACTTGGTTCATCATTGATAGTGGGTTAGAAACCCAAGTTATCCCCTAGATTTTGTGGACCTTGGACAGTAATCAAGATGCTACTTGGGAATCAGAAGCTCTGGTTCGCAAACACTTTCCTTCCTTGATCACTAAGGATAGTGATCTCTAGAAGGGGGAGTGAGTGTTAGATTTGTTTAGACCTCCATGGTCTACCATTGGTCTACTTGCATTTGGTCGAGGTTCCTAGCTGGGTCAAGGACCAGAGCTCGAGGGAGCCAAGGCTAGAGCACAAATCTTTAAGGTTATTCCATCTCCTCAGATTGGCCATATGAGGAGTGTTTGGACCTTATAGAAGATTCTAGAGGTGCCAAGGGCAAGGGCTATTTAAGGTTGGGAGGAGAGTGGCAGGTAGCTAATTGGGGCCTTTCAGTGTATGTGTAAGTGTATGCACACATGTATGTGTGTGTATGTGCATGTGTATATGTGTATATGTGTGAATGTGTATCTTCATCATGTATAAGTGTATATGTGCATATCAATAAGTGTGAGTATGCTAATTAATGAAAATAACACAATTCAAATGATATACAAATAATGGAAATTGTACTTACAATAGTTAGCCATATTTTTTGCTTGGTTAGCTTCTTGAAGAACCTGCAATAAAGAGAGAGAGAGAGAGAGAGAGAGATAGTTCAAAGAGAAAAAGAGGTAGAAAGAGAGAAACAAAGATAGAGAGAGATAATAAGATAGAGATTAGACCAAACAACAATTCTGCAAGCAATTGTTTCAGCTTGTAAGCCCAATGCAATTGCAAATGTTTGAGAGCTCTTCGATCAGAAGCATGAAGACGCCGATCGAAGAGCCTCCAATGTTTTATTTTTTCGTCAAAAAGCCATCGTGTAAGCGATGGTAAGGAGCCGTAAAAACCAATGCAATTGGCATCGCATAAGCATCGTTAACCACCGTCGCTTATGTGATGCAAATTAGCATCACTTATGCAATGCTTTTTTAAATCGTCGCTTTAGCGACACTCAATGTGAGCATCGCACATGCTATCGCACCACACATCGATAAAAACATCCTATTGTGCATCGTTTAACTGACGGTCCGTGCTCGGTGATTCTTGTAATAGCTTTTGAAATTTTATAGCATTGAAACTATGCTGCCTTAACCGTCGCTATGTGACCGTATTCCTTGTAGTGAGCTTTCTCAACTCCATCACTTATCTTCTGAAACCATCTTCATAGATTGTTGCTCTAGGAGAGGGCAAGCAAGTATCACATTGTGGAGCTCCACTACCTTACTTGTCAAAATGCAAAAGAATAAGGACGATATGAATATCATGAATGAGTGAGATGTGTAAAGGTGAAGGTGAGAAGCACACTACTACACACACACACATACACAGACACACACACACAAGGAAGAGACAATAGGAGAGGCAATGGAAGGCAAATCATTTCCTCTCATTACTCATAGTACAAGAACTCTCATATCAAGCTCATACCTCAGACCAACTAACCCCAAAAATGAGCTCTCTAGCTCTATTTATAGTTTTTGAGGTGAAGTGACTAGTTTCACATCTAAAGATCGGCATAATTCAAATTTATGCCCTAAACTACTTTTGGGGATCAAAAGAGGTCCAAAAAATGTGAAAACTTGTAGGCATGTTCTATCTAGGCTCCTCAAGCTTGATGACTCCTCCGCTTGCACAAAATGGAGCATCGCATGAAAAAATTGGGTGGTTATACATTACAACAGTTAGTGATTAGAATCACTATTGATGTTTTGACAAGTCGTGATCACTCTAAATCAATACGAAATGGAAATATTTATGGGTGAGGACCCCTTTACTCTCCATGTTATGTTCCTTACATACTCACTCTTCATCTATGCCGTGAATTGTTGCCAACACCCCTCCCTCTAGCTTCTTTCATCCTCGACAAAACCATGTTCCAAGGAGCAATCGACATAGTTGTGTAAGAGGTGTTGTGCGATGATGTGCTCATTTACATGTATGGCCCTTGCTACATCAGCTTCTAGCTTGTCCCATGCTATGGATTGTGGTGTATCATGCGGTGGATAGCAGTAGTGTGTTGAATAAACGAGTTGTTTATAGACGAAAAGTTGGAGTAGAGGATTTGGTGTGGTTATGAATACCTCATGATGGTATTCCCAAAACTTGGTGGTGAACATATCTTTAAAGGTTTCTTTATAGCATGCAAGCAGGTACTTATATATGACAATTCCAGGCATAGCAAGTTTTCAGTGATGGGGAGGTGCTCATATCATAGATGAGATCCAAATCTCCATGCTGGAAGCCTAGTGTGGTTACATGAGATGCACATACCCTTCAGAAGACCTTGAATGTAGTGTGCATGAGATCAAAGACTTTGATGGACATCCTTGCTACTATATCGATCATATGGTTCAGTCGTGGAAGCTAGTGTTGAATGGTTGCCATCAGGTATGCCATTGTGGGGGTTCCTTGAGGGGGTGCAAAGTATGGGTAATTGACCCAGTCCTGCACTTTGGATCATTTTGCACTTTAATGGCAAATGATGACCAAGACCGATGTGAGAGCATCGAGCCATAACATGGATTATACATGATCTATGTAGGATCTTTTGACTAGGTGTACATCATTTCAAGATATTCTTGCAATAAATTTTCTCGAGTTAGGTTGAAAGATCATGCCTTGGATTGTGCGTGGAGGGACGTCTTGTGGTTAGAAGTGAGTAGCATGGGTTTGTTTCTTTCCTGTAATGAGCTCAATTTCTAAGTTGCACTTGGTCAGGTACATGAAGTACGGTTTATATTGGATCTCATTGGTGGATATGTATCTCTTGGTTGCAAGTTCGGGGAAGTAGGGGGACTAGAGTATGGTCTCTTTAATGACTGTCATTGCCTTAAGTTGAGCCTCAATTCATGCGGAGTGCATCTTGCTGAGTTCTTCCATCGGCTTCATCCATGTCGGGCATGGTAACTCAAAGCTCTCCTGACCCTCCTCAATGACACATCTACCTATTGCCACCTATGGCTTGTATTCCTCTTTGAAAGGTAGGGTCAACTGGAATAGTGACCATTTCCTTTGGCTCTGGTAAGTTGGGTGGGGAATCTGGTCTTGGTAAGACAATGAAGCTTCATGTTTAAAGCTTGGGCAACACAATCTTGGGAGTCTTCCTACAAGAAGTAGACCACAATCTTGTAGGACCGAATCACTCTCAAAACATGCAGAGATGGAATAAAATTTATCATGAATGACACACACTAGAAGGGGCAGAGTGTTGCATAAAAGAAAGCATAGAGGGTACAATGAAGATGCAAAAAATATGAGACCCACGAATGTTTTGTTAATTCCCATTGTAATACTATATCCCAATGTAATCATGCCTTGTAGATCCAAATGTAATCATGCCTTGTAGATGCACTAAAAGGAGACCTCTAGTTGAATATTCTCAATGATGTTTTATAGCTGACTAATCATTTTCCTCCACTACTCCTTTCATGAAGTTTCTAGTCCAAATCTATAAAAGGACATAGGTTAGGGCACATCTATATAAAGTCGTTCCCTTATATTTCATGAAGGCTCTTTTCATTTTAAATAGAGAACTAACTTTAGAGTGAAGCAATCACATAACTTGTGTTTCTTGGCCTCTATTCTCCTTTTCGATGAGCTTTGCTGGATGCACATGGCATGGAATGCATGCTAAGATAAGTTTCCCACCCCCATCCCCTCTTGTTTCATCATTTTCTCATGTATTCAAGGTATGGAAAGCTTAGTAGTGTAGGTTGATAATTTTCAAAAACCTAGTTCTTTGTTCATAGCTTTGTGTGGCATAAAAAAAGATACTACCACTTCCAATAGAATCCTCTCATCAAGACATTCAAAGGGAACCTCCTATTTTGGACATTTGAACTTAGAAAATTTCCCATTTTAGTGTCGGTGTCCTATCTCTGTGTGTGAAAGCATGACCTAGTGAGTAGGAGGACATTGCACGTGTATGATGCTTACCTCATGTGCTTCTTTGTCCATTTCATGTATTCTCCATCAAGTGTGCACATGCTTCTATGATCCTTGGTGGGTAAGCATTATGTTTAGTCCAATGGTAGTAGAAGCAACAATGTTTTTTCATCATCTTGATCTGCTCTTGTGGATAATGATTAGGAATTAGACATAGGAATTGTGAGTCCTCCATAACCCATGGAGCATAAAGACACAGTATCTGAGGTCCAACATCAAAGCCAACATCCACAACTAGCTCATAAAACTTGTTCAGCAGTAAATCCTTCACCAATTCTCAATCACAATAGTCAATTAGGGATGGACAATAATTCCACCATAATCACATATAGCAAGAATCAATGTTTACCTAGAAAAGAAAATGGAGGGTGGCGTCTATGAAAAGATGATTAAGAGGGTGTTTTTGTTTGAATTAAGTGAGAATCCATCTCTCAACTAGCTATGGGTATATTACCTTGGAATTATGTTAAAAAGTGAAGCCAACAACAATCCTCTTTGTTAGGGAATCTCCTCAACGCCCGAACATTTTTAGGCACAAAGATGTATAGGAGGAGGGACTGTAAGAAGAAGAGAGGTTAGGGGGCTAAGAAAACCCTTCATTGAAATGCAAGGAGGGGGGCACCATCTCGTGAGTTACCTATGGAGCTGCACTATCACTATGTCACGGAGAGGTTCTCTGTTGGGGAGATCAGCTTGGCATATGTGCCCGTGCAAGAGAACATTGCAGACCTTTTCACGAAGGCTCTCCCTAGGCAGAAGTTTGAAGCTTTCCGCAAAGATTTGGGCTTACTTCCTTTTGTGGAGTGATTTCCACATAGTTTGGCACTTCCTTATACATTAGTGCCAGCTCCTTGTTCACCCCATCACTATGAGGGGGGATTTGTTGATATATTTCGGTAGTGGTGTGTGAACACACTAGGACCACCCGAGCACTTTTTTCCCTCTTTAGGAGGTTCTTTTCCCCCGGCTTGTATATACGCCTATTGCCCTAATGGGCTATTGATATTTGTACATTCTCTAGTAATACATTCAGTATTGTGTGTTGTGCTCCAAGCTTTTTCTCCTTCCTTGTGTTGTTCGCGTGCCTCCGTAGACGTCTATCTCCAACATTGCTCTCTTACTCATTTTTAAGAAGTTCTTGGTATAAAGATTTCCTTCTATTGTGTAAAGTATCTTTTCATTTTTAATAGAGAACTAACTTTGGACTGAATCAATACCGTAACTTGTGTTTCTTGGGCTCTCTTCTCATTTTTTATGAGCTTATTTGCATTTGCATGGAATGGTAAGGTGAGTTTCCTATCTCCTTCATCATTCTCTTGTGTATTAGAGGTGTCCAAAGCATCATAGTCTAGGTAGGTACTTCTCGATACCTTGTTTTTTTCTCATAGTTTTGTGTAGAGGAATCAAATCAAATACATATTGGCTCTATTTGGACACTCGACCTAAGAGAAATCTCAATTTTCATCTTCGTTGTTGTGCATGTGTGTTGGAATGCATGACCTAGTGAGTGAGAGGTGATTGTGTGTATGTTTACTTATTTTATGTGCTTCTTTTTCCATTGTTGTATTAGCCATCAAGTGTGAACATGCTTCTATGATCCTAGCTAGAACAGCTCTTGGCTCGACGTAATAAAGGTTGCAAAGCTAGATGCTCGTACTCAGCCTTAGTGGATGATAGAGAACTTTTAGGCTGCTTTTTACTTGACCATGATGTTGGGTGAGGGAAAGGTATTGAAGAAGTCTCTGAGTAGCGTCCCAATGTGTCTAATGAGGCTAATGTGCAAACTGACTGAGAATACCACCTACATAGGCAATATCTACCCTAGTGTTTCCCAAGTCAAGTAAAGAGCCAACAAGTTGTGAATAAGTTGGATCAAGTGGTGTAGATACTAAGCGATAGTGTCCCATGCTATACCTAGAAGAAGATCAGAGTAGTACCTCTTTCGTGAGAGGAGTATGCCTTTTTTTGTTCACAAATACCTTTGGGAGATGTGGGGGCTTCTTCTGGTAGAGATGTCAGATGGCAAGTGAAAGACTTAAATCCACCGACGTACCACGGACAAGTTAGTGCCAGGATGGCAGATGCGGTAGAGCAATGGATAAGTAAGTGGGAACAATGTTTTCGGCTTTGTAATATTGAGGACGAAAAACAGAAAATACAGCATGCCACTTACAGTTTCATGGATGTTGCTCATCGGTGGTGGAGGAAAATAGATCAAGATAAGATAGAACCGGCTACTTGGGCAAAATTTAAAGTTATATTTTACAATAATTTTGTTCCTCTTAATGAGCGTACAGGGCTTTAGATGCCTAGTTCTTCCTACAACAGAGACAGCTTTTAGTGCAAGAGTATGCAGACAAATATAGGGAAATCTTGTTGAAGATTCCAGATCAGGTGCCTGATTTTCTTCAGGTGCTTGATTTTCTTCGGGTGCATGAATTTGTGCTTGGGCTTAGGGAGACGTTGCATCCACTTGTGTGCAAGGAGTGCTGCCACACCTTAAATGAGGCAGTAGAACTTGCTTTAGTGTTGGAGGATGGGCGACTCTCTAGATTGCAACCTTCTGGACAGAAGAATACTTGGACAAGATTCAAGAAGCACATAGCTTTAGTTCCAGCATCTAACAGACAGATGAATGTCATTCAGACTTCAAGCCATGGGAAGAGAAAAGTAAGTGCATCCATGGCAGATATAGCTTTTTAGAGATCCAATTTGACATAGCAACAAAAAGAAAAGGCTCGTCGTGAGGGTCTTTGTTATGAATGCCTAGGTCGGCATGCTTACAGGATGTGTCCTAAGAAAAAGAAGAAGATATCTACAGCGATGGTGGTGGAGAGGCAAGAGTCCTCACCATCCACTCCATCATCTCCTTCGGATTTTGATCTTCTAGCTACAGACACTGAGATGGATCCTCCATCTAAAGATAAACAACCCCTTAAATATAACAGTCACTAAGAAGGTTGAGAATGTTCTAGATGTGGTGTTATCCCTTATTGCTCAGAAAGGGTATCAGTTTCCAGACACCAAGTTGGTTGTCATGAGTGGGGAAGTTCATGGACATCTCGTTAAAGTTCTTTTTGATATAGGATCCACACATAATGTTATTAACTCTTCCTTAGTGAGGAAACTAAAGTTGAAGACTACTCCATCTGAATACACCTACAGGGTAGAGTTGCCAGATGGGAAGGTATCTGAGGCTTGGGATCGATGAGTTTTCGGATTACTAGTCCATATACAGACTTATAGAGATGAGCTAGATTTTGAGATTTCAAGATTGGCTAGATTTGATCTCGTTTTGAGTAAACAGTGGCATGCAAGTAAGAAGCCAACTATTGATTTCCAGACTCACATATATCACTTCAATCATAATGGTCACTACATCATCATCCATGGAGAGACGAACGTGAAGGTGTATAGACGAGCATCTACCTCTACGATGGTAAAAGCAGAGTGTAAATATTTGTATTTCTTATATTTTGAGCATAAGGAGTTGTTAAGTTTACAGATTCAAACTAGTCTAGAGTCTCACCTACCTTCTAGAATGAAAACTGAATTCCAACACTTGTTTCTTTCAGAGTTACCTTCAGGTCTTCCGCCTCGCAGAAAAGTGGAGCATAGGATTGAGCTACTATCAAGAGCTCATCCACCGGCCAGACAACCGTGTCAAATGAGTCTACAAGAGGAGGCAGAAGTATGTCGTACTATTAAGGAGTATCTTGACAAAGGACTCATCAGATCCAATTATTCACCTTTTGCAGCCCTAGTGCTTTTGGTTCGCAAAAAGGATGGATCTTCCAAGATGTGTATAGACTTTAGAACATTAAATAAAGTTACAATAAAACACAGATATCTGATGCCTCACATTGATGATATTCTAGATGCACTAGGAGGTGCTATTTTATATAGTAAAAATAGACTTGAAAAGTGGTTATCATGAAATAAGAGTCAAGGACGATGGTGTACATAGAACAACTTTTCATACTAGATTTGGTGCAAATAATGGAAATTGTACTTACAATAGTTAGCCATATTTTTTGCTTGGTTACCTTCTTGAATAACCTGGAATAAAGAAAGAGAGAGAGAGAGAGATAATTCAAAGAGAAAAAGAGGTAGAAAGAGAGAAACAAAGATAGAGAGAGACAATACGATAGAGATTAGACAAACAACAATTCTGCAAGCAATTGTTTTAGCTCGTAAGCGCAACGCAATTGCGAATGTTCAAGAGCTCTTCGATCAGATGCGTGAAGATGCCAATCGAAGAGCCTCCAATGTTTTATTTTTTTTTTTCAAAAATCCATCATGTAAGTGATGATAAGGCATCGTAAAAGCACTGCAATTGGCATCACATAAGCATCGTTAACCACCATCGCTTATGTGATGCAAATTAGCATCACTTATGCAACACTTTTTTAAATCGTCGCTTTAGCGACGATCAATGTGAGCGTTGCACATGCTCAATGTGAGCGACACTTCTTGCAATAGTTTCTGAAATTTTATAGCATCGAAATTGTGTCGCCTTAACCATCGCTATGTGCCCCTATTCCTTGTAGTGAGCTTTCTCAACTCGATCACTGATCTTCTAAAACCATCTTCACAGATTGTTGCTCTAGGCAAGGGCAAGAAAATATCACATTGTGGATCTCCACTGCCTTACTTTTCAATATGCAAAAGAATAAGGACGATATGAAGATCATGAATGAGAGATGTGTAAAGGTCAAGGTGAGAAGCACACTAGTACACACACACGTACACAAACACACACGCACACACACACAAGGAAGAGACAATAGGAGAGGCAATGGAAGGCAAATCATTTCTTCTCATTACTCATAGTACAAGAACTCTCATATCAAGCTCATACCTCAGACCAACTACCCCAAAAAATGAGCTCTCTAGCTCTATTTACAGTTTTTGAGGTGAAGTGACTAGTTTCACATCTAATGATCGGCATAGTTCAAATTTATGCCCTAAACTACTTTTGGGGAAAAACAAGAGGTCCAAAAAATGTGAAAACTTGTAGGCATGTTCTATCTAGGCTCCTCAAGCTTGATGAATCCTCCGCTTGCACAAAATGGAGCATCACATGAAAAAATTGGGTGGTTATACATTACAACAGTTAGTGATTAGAATTACTATTGATGTTTTGATAAGTCATGATCACTCTAAATCAATATGGAATAGAAATATTTATGGGTGAGGACCCCTTTACTGTCCATGTTCTGTTTCTTACATACTTGCTCCTCGATAGAACCTTGTTCCAAGGAGCGATCGATATAGTTGTGTAAGAGGTCATGTGCGATGATGTGCTCATTTACATGTATGGCCCTTGCTACGACAACTTCTAGCTTGTCCCATGCTATGGCTTGCGGTGTATCATGTGGTGGACAGCAGTAGTGTGTTGAATAAATGAGTTCTTTATAGACAAAAAGTTGGAGTAGAGGATTTGTCGTGGTTATGAATACCTCTGGATGGTATTCCCAAAACTTGGTGGTGAACACATCTTCAAAGTTTTGTTTATAACATGCAAAACATCTCAATCTAGTTCATTATTACTTATGCATGGAAGTGTGGTGAACAAAAAAAGGCATACTCCTCTCACAAAAGAAGTACTACTCTGATCTTCTTCTAGGTATAACATGGGACATTGTCGCTTAGTATCTACACCACTTGATCCAGCTTATTGACAACTTGTTGGCTCTTTACTTGACTTGGGGAACACTAGGGTACATATTGCCTATGTAGTTGGCATTCTCAGTCAGTTTGCACATTAGCCTCATTAGACACATTGGGATGCTACTCAGAGACTTCTTCAATACCTTTCCCTCACCCAACATCATGGTCAAGTAAAAAGCAGCCTAAAAGTTCTCTATCATCCACTAAGGCTGAGTACGAGCATCTAGCTTTGCAACCTTTATTACGTCGAGCCAAGAGCTGGTCTAGCTAGGATCATAGAAGCATGTTCACACTTGATGGCTAATACATACAATGGAAAAAGAAGCACATAAAATAAGTAAACATACACACAATCACCTCTCACTCACTAGGTCATGCATTCCAACACACATGCACAACAACGAAGATGGAAATTGAGATTTCTCTTAGGTCGAGTGTCCAAATAGAGCCAATATGTATTTGATTTGATTCCTCTACACAAAGATATGAGAAAAAAACAAGGTATCGAGAAGTACCTACCTAGACTATGATGCTTTGCACGTCAACAGTAGAGGTTGTACATGCCTCCGGTTCTATGGTCTAGCGGTTAGGACATTGGACTCTGAATCCAGCAGCCTGAGTTCAGATCTCGGTAGATCCTTCGTGTCAGGGCTTAGCCCGAGTCTCTTATATGTCGGGCTGCTCCTGTAAATAGGAAAGAGCAACATACGCTCAGTTGTGTTCGGTTTTGCTTCCGAAGAATAATAGGATTGCTGAAAAAAACGTAACCTAAGCGCGCACACACACGCTAAACAATAAAAGGCTCAATAGGATCTCGCTAAAACTATATATAGCTCAACATAAAATCTGGAAATGAAGCCACACAAAGCATGTATAAGTTGAAGTGGCTGAACATCCTCCTCATATTTAGTCGGCTATCTCCAAGGTAATGAGACTGAGGAGCTAGGTGTGAGACAATCAGGCTTCGTGTTTAAAGCTTGGGAAACACAACCTTGGGAGTCTTGCTAGAAGAACGAGGCCACACCACTAAAATAGACCGTGTCCTTAGCTCAATCATTACTCAAAAGACTTCAAGTATCAATCAAAGAACCCAACATAAACCCCCTTACTTAGACAATCTCATCAAAGGCACGAAAATGTATAGGGGGAGGGAGTGATAGTGGTCTCATGCACGCGTTTTGATTTCGAATGCGTGAATGCCATGCCATCAATGTTGAGGGCCCTTCAGAGTGAGTGAGTTGCAGGGAGTATTCCATGTAGTAGTAGTGTCCACAAGCATCCTAATGAAGAATATGGTTGGGGACATGTTTTCAAGTATTTCCCCACAAACCGAGAGTGGCATGTCAACAGTACAGCTTGTACATGCCTCCGGTTCTATGGTCTAGCGGTTAGGACATTGGACTCTGAATCCAGTAGCCCGAGTTCAAATCTCGGTAGAACCTTCGTGTCAGGGCTTATATGTCGGGCTGCTCCTCTAAATAGGAAAGAGCAACATACGCTCAGTTGTGTTCGGTTTTGCTCCTGAAAAAAACGTAACCTAAGCGCGCACACACACGCTAAACAATAAAAGGCTCAATAGGATCTCGCTAAAACTATATATAGCTCAACATAAAATCTAGAAATGAAGCCACACAAAGCATGTAAATGTTGAAGCAGAACATCATCCTCATAAGGTGAGGAAGTTCCCTGAGCAGCAGTTAACCTCCGTATCTGTTTGGCCGCCACACCAGCGGCTGCCCTTCCATTGCCGGGATTTGAACCCGGGTCGCCTGGGTGAAAGCCAGGTATCCTAACCGGACTAGACGACAATGGAATGATTAGTTTGCACCTCTCCCAAATCACCCCACTTTATCATTTCTCTACCTTGTATGCTTGGATTTCGTGGTTCCATCGGACAACTCCATCTGCTTTCCAAAGAACACACCTTGTATGCTTGGATTTCGTGGTCGGACCATATTGGGAGTTTTGAGCCTTGCACATGCATTCGCTTCAAGATGTTACTACATCGTGTCCACTTTTCATCTTCTTCTTCTTCTTAAGCGTGCCTTGAACAACTTGCTACATTAAAGAGCGTACGAAGGCCTTCTTCTTCTTCTTAAGCCTGCCTTGAACAACTTGCTACATTAAAGAGCGTACGAAGGCCTCAAATGAAGACGATTTAGACATTTCTACCCTATGTGGTCGTCTTCTCTCACTTTAAGGAGTGTCGTGAATGGACTAATAGTGCATGGGCTACTCATGGATGCTTCTAAGTGAATGGTCACATTGGTGGTCCTTTCTATACTATTTACTTCTACCAAAGACCACTCACTCTCTACCGTTTTACATTCCTTAGGTTTATCCTTCTTCTCTTTCATAAGCATATATTTTATTATTCCTGAGACAACAAGAAAATTTGCATCTACCAACCTGTGGATTCTACCCATACCATTGAGGACTTCTACCCAACATACTCGTAGGCCTCTCCACAAGCTTGACGGGAACATTTATGGGGATGTTGGATGTATGAGTGAAACATTACGACTCATACTCACATCTCTTGTATGGTCTTCCAAAGGAACTTCCATACACTAATCGTCTCATTATAATTTTGTAGATAACGCTTCCCTAATTGGTGGAGGTATTTCTTGAATGGGTTCAACGAAAATCATAATCTAGTTAGTGGTATTGGATAGGGTATCTATGTACAAGGCTTCTTTACACCTTGTATGCTTGAATGCACCTTCTTGTTTGAAAAGTTGTTGTAACTCGGTCTTTGTGTTGGGTTTTCTACTCCCTCATATTCATATCCATCATCTATTTAAATGGGTCAATGCTTATCTAGGCTCTTTCCTTTCTTTTAGCCACTCAACATCTCCATGATGCTACTTGTATGGTTGAATCTGAATGAGTGATTTTGTGTTAGCGTGTCTAATTGATATATAATATTTCTGTACATGTATTTGATTGCAACCAAGCTATGACAGATGGACACACCCTTTTAGATCTTCCCAAGAAAATGATTGTCAAAGAGTAAATTCTACAACATCAATTGGGAATATTTGACCTAGGTTCAAGAAGGTCCAAATGACATGTGAATGGGTGCTAAGAGAGGCCTATGAAAATCAATAGACGGATTTATCAATGATCATGGGAAGCTTAATATTGTCAAACACTTTCAATGTTAGTGTCTTAAGATCTGTTGATATATTTAAATAGTGATGTGTGTGAAAACACTTGGGATTCCCGAGACACTTTTTTCCCTATAGGAGGTCTTTTCCTTAGCTTATATATACACCATTAAGCCTAACTGTATCACTTATTTGTTGACCGGATCTTGCAGATGCATGTACGCAGAGGATAGTACAGAACCAAGATCTCACAAATTTAGCATAAATAGAATAGAAAAAGACAAGAGACTTGACACCAAATTGGGTGCAATCTCCCCCCACATACTCTGATGGATGAGTCTATTAGAGCATGTGTATTTATAGGTATTCTTTCATTACATCCTAAATAGAAGATACATGAGGGTGGCACTTCAAAAAGCATGTGCTTACGAAAATCTTTTTTATTTACAAAATCGTCAATTTTCAAGCTATCTACATTTTTACAAAAACATCGGTTTCACAAAAGCGATCTCTTATTTTTACAAAAAATAACTAAAATAATATCTTCTAAATATCTTCAAAAATATCTGAATAACTCCACGCCCGCTCACATCCTCATGAGTCTTCACCTGCTAAATCAAAACACAAATCACATTAAAACCCTCAAGACATTAAAATCCATATAATATTCCATTATTCCATAAAGTATAACATGCCTTCAAGTTGACGAGCAGCTGACCTCAGTTGGTAAGAATAAAATAGACATGGATGGCCAGTCTCATGTCCCATCACTAAACAATCATAAGCATGTTCTATGTAAAAACACATGCATGGAATTGGAAAACTAGAATTTAATGTGACTGTGAATGATATGCAAAAATCAAATGATCATAGTGTGGAGTTAGTGATGTTTTATGAATCCATTGAGATTCTTCAAGTGAGTGATTTTTATATTTAACTAAATATCGATGATAGTGGTTACCTTACGTGTAGTAGTAACATCACAATCAACTATTTTCTCTAGAACGAAAATTTTAGCATCCTCTTCAAGTAATGGAGGATCGTCTTAAATAGGAGTGAGTGGTAAATTTCCTTTCAAAGATTTCAATAAAATAATATGGAAAGAATTATGTATATTCCAATGAGAAGGTATGTCTAGTCTAAAAGCATTCTCATTAATTTTATGAATAATACGGAAAGGTCCATAGTAACATGGTGCAAGTTTAACTTTAGGATGTTGTGAAATATTTTTCAAACATCTTTTAATTCTTCGTAACCATACCAAGTCATTTTCATTAGACTGTTTAGCTACTCGTTTCTTATTAACATTACACGTGTAACATTCTTGACTCTTTTGAATGTGCGCATGAACCTCATGAATTGTAGAAATATGATCATGTGCAAAAGAATAAGCCATAGGTATATCAGTTTGAGTGAGAGTCATGGAACTGGGAAGCTTTTTACCATAAACAATTTCATATGGTTCACATCGTGTAGTGGTATGTGTTGCGTTATTATATGCGAAATGGAATAAAGGAATTTCCTCATCCCAATTACTTGGATTATCAAAAGAACAACAACGTAATAAATCTAAAATAGTGTTACTTCTAGCTTCACTTTGCCCATTACTTTGAGGATGAAAGAGCTAAAGTCTATTTTAAAACCTAAACTTTGAAATAATGCAACCCAAAAGTGATTACAAAATGACCATCTCAATTTGAAAGAATAACAGCTGGAAAACCATGATGCAAAAAATTACGTTTAATAAATAACTTAGTAGCTTGAGGTGCAGAAAGAGTCTTTCTACAAGGAAAGAAATGCGCTTGTTTACTAAACCTATCAACAATTGTCCAAATCATATCATTATGAGATGAAGTTGTAGGAAGACCAATAATAAAATCCATAGAAATTTGTTCCCATGGTCCATTAGGTATGCCAAGTGGCATTAATAATCCAAATGGTTTACCATGATGTCGTTTCACACATTGACAAGAGAAACATATTGTGCAATATCCTTATGCATATTCGGCCAAAAGAAAAAAAAATTACTCATAGAAATAACACTTTGTATGCCCCTATGAACCATATATGGTGGTTCATGCATCTCTTTCATAACAAATTCCTTAAAAACTTGTGTGATGCATAAATTGTGCTGGAAATACAAGAATCCATCATAAAAAGTGTAGTGATCCTCACTAAATGTTGTAGAATTATTGAAGGCATTCCATATTTGCAAAAAATACAAATCAGATGCATAAGTAGGAATCATGTCATGAAATGAATGAATATGAACAACAAAAAATTATTGATTGAAACAATATTTGTTTGTGGGGGTGGGAAACAACTAAGGGCATCAACTACAACATTAGCTTTGCCAGGTTGATATTATTCATAGGTTGAGAATTTTGTATGAATCAAGCCCATGTAATGTGTCTATCTGAAATCAATGGTTGATTTAATAATTGATTAATAGCATGTTGGTCTGTTTTGATTAGAACTTCAGAACCCATAAGGTAATGTTTCCAAATTTTTAAAGCACGCACTACAACTAAAGGTTCCTTATCATAGGTACTATAATTCTTTTCAAAAGGTTTACGATTCCTACTAGCTACATGGAAAGGTTGTGCAAAATTTGGCAATTGCAAAACAGGTGCATGAGAAAGTGCATGTTTGAGTTTTTCAAAAGAGTGTTGTTGTGCTAATCCCCATACAAATTTTAACTTTTTCTTTAATAATAATGTGAGTGGGAGTGGTAAAACAAAGTTTCTATAAAAATTAGTTAAATAGAGAAAAGAGTGTACATCATTCAATGATTGAGGTACAGACCAATCTTCAATTACTTTAATTTTCTTTGGATCTACATGAACACCTTGACTAGAAACAATATGGCCTAAATACTCTGATTCTTTTGGAAGAAATAACTCTTTTGATGATTTGCATAAAGTTTGTTTTTGCATAACAAATTAAAAACAATTTCTAAATGATTTTCATGGTCATTGTCATTCTCACGATAGACAAGTATATCATCAAAGAAAACAAGAACAAAAGCTTGGCAATGAAGAAAAATGTTATTCATCATACATGCAAATGTAGCAGGTGCATTGGTGAGTCCAAAAGGGATTACCATAAATTCAAAGTGACTAGTCTGAGTTCTAAAGGTAGTCTTATAAATATCATTTTTTGTCATTCATTTTTTATGATAACTTGATTTAAGATCAAGTTTGCTAAAGACACGTGCTCCACAAAAATTATCTAGCAAATCATCTATCCTAGGAATATGATATCTATTTTTAATTGTGATTTTATTGAGTGCTCTATAGTCAATGCACATCCTATAAGTCTTGTTCTTCTCTACTAAAAGAATAGGTGCTCCAAAAGGAGAAGAACTAGGCCTTATAAGTACTTTGTGGAGTAGAGCCTTAACTTGATTAGTTGTTTCTTTTGTATGTGAAGGTCCATGCATATAAGGTGCTTTATGGGAAGGTGAACTATCAGGAATTAAGTCTATTATATGGTCAAGAGATCCCCTTGAAGGTGGTAGTTTATAAGGAAAATCAGCCATAAACCAATCTTGATTGGAATCCACAAATGATTTATGTGCATTAGGATTTGTATGAGTGTAATCAACTATGTTATTGAAAAAAACAATGCATGAGTTGTAGCCTTTCCTAAATGCACGTTTGACTTGAGTATAACTAATTAATGGAAATCGTTGGCAGTCATGCATTGCAGACAAAGAAATAGCCTGATTGTTAAACTTAAACCTCATTGTGTGTGTATGATAATCAATGCATGGATTATAATGATGATGAAAAGGCATACAATCTATAACATCCTAGAACAACAAAGGAACAGTTAAGAAGATGTGTTCATATATGTATGATCCTATACAAATTTGAACGTTACGTACTTCAGTTGTAACTGTTGGTGTAATTTGCAAGCCCTCACACTTGGCTTGGATTTATTCTTGAAGACTCAACATGTGATAAGAACCATAGGTTTTTATGCTTATAAGTTCTTACCATTTTACTTCTTGTAAAAGTCTAAATGACTTGGAATCTTATAGATACACCTACTTGATAGATTCGTGGAAAACTAGAACTTGTGATTGAGAGAATATCTCCCTACTTTTAGAGGAGTGATTGAAGGGAGTCAAGAATTCAAATTTGAATTAAAACTCTCACTCACTTCATATATAAGATGTACTTGAAAAGTCACGGTGAGTGTGTCACCATTCCCAAGGTTAATTTCATCTATCATTGAGTGTGTGAGCTCTGCTCCATAGCCTACACCTCTGAGTACCATTTGGCAATGTTTATCATGTCAATGGGAATGTACATCAATGTGAATTAATACATACATTTATATTCATAATCTCTGTTATTCTCTGAGTGTACCACACCAAGTCTGTCAACTTCAAAGAGGCATATCTCAGTGTCTACTCCACTAAATCAAGTTATTCAAATCTTGGTAGATCCAGCTCAAAGCATACTACAAGCATACAAAGTTTGAAGCAATTTGGTTCAGCCAATTTCGAGAAATCACAGTCGAAGTGCTCACTGGTATTTGTCTGCACATTTCCTAAAAAGTCGGGAGTGTCCCTAACTTTGCTAAAGTGATTTCTCTGAGTATACTTTATCATTTTATCTCATTCCACTTGCAAATGGTAGCTTAATAAGCTAATAGAATACCTCTAGAAGGAATTTTGCCAATTGTAAGTGTACTGGTCATACTGAGTGAAAGACTGAGTAGGTGTCAATACCAAAATAGCAAGTTTTCTTGGATTTGTGAAGTATCAAGTAGTCTATTTTGATTTGATCACTACACACATCATTTGCAAAGTACATATATGATCTCTTGGTATCATTTGGAAGCTAAGGGTGTCTACTAATCATATCTGGAGTCACTGAGGGCTGGTGCAAAGCAGGATTAGCAGCACCTACTCAATCTTGTGGAGGATCCATCCATCTTTGCCAACAGTGGTATCAGAGCAAATAAGGTAACATGGGAGATGGTTTTCCTTCATTCATTGACAAATTGGACAGGAACAATTATCAAGCTTGGTCTCTCAGGATGAAGACCTATCTACAAGGAAGAAGTCTATTTGGATTGATTTTAGGAGATGAGGAATTGCCCTCATTCAAAGCAAGGGGTCTACCCACCAAGGAAGAACAAGAAAGGCTTAATACATGGTGTGCAAAAGATGCATTGGCAAGGTCTTATCTTCTTAACTCTATATCTGATTTCCTTTTACCTCACATCAGGAATTGTAAGACTTCCCAAGAAACTTGGGAAACCTTGTCATCATACTTTTCATCTAATACAAGGGCCAGGAAGAATCAATTGTGGATTGAATTCACAACCCTTAGAAAGCAACCAAAGCAATCAGTCTCAGAATTTGTGACCAAGATCAAGGATGTGGCAGACCAATTAGCAAGCATTGGAGAGGAGATTGAAGAGGAACAAATAGTAAGGCAAATAACCAATGGACTAAAGGCATATGATAAGTGGGAAAGCTTCACCACTGCAATGGATCTCTACATGGACATGCATACCCCAGATCTCACAACTCTGATGGGCCAACTATTCACACATGAAGCAAAGTTCACAAAGGTTGGAGACACATCTAAAGGTAACACTCCTTCTGCCCTTTATACTGATAAAAAGGTTAAAGACAAAGGTAAAGGTAAAAAGCAAGAGGATGAAGGTTCTACCTCCCAAGCCAACTATGCAGGGAGAGGTAGATCTTCAAGAGGCAGGGGCAGAGGAGGTAAGCAAGGTAGGGGGAGACCCTACAATTCATCACCATGCAATATTTGTGGATTATCTAACCACACCACAGATGAGTGCTACAGAAACTACAAAAATCAGAGAGGAAGAGGCTATCAAAGAGGTGGATACTCTCAAGGTAGAGGAAGGTTCAACCAACACCAAGGCCACAATGGCTACAACAATAACTACAACAACAATTACAACCACAATGGTAACTACCAAGGAGGATTCAGAAATAGGAAAGACTACAACAACTACACAGAGGAGCAAGATGACTCCCTATTTATCATGAATATGACTTCCAAGTCAGGTATCAATGATGATCATCTGTTTTATATTGATTCAGGGTGTTCTAATCATGTAGCTGGCAATGTGGCACTACTCTCTGATCTTGAGGAACCCAAGGGCAAACATCAAGTACAGACAGGTGATGATACTAAGCATTCTGTAGTAAAGATTGGAAATGTAAAAACTTGTGATGGTAACCAGAACTTATTGAGCAGGGTACTTTATGTACCAACTATTACAACAAACTTAATGAGTGTTGGTCAGATTGTGGAGAAAGGTTTGCAGGTCAGATTCACTCAACATGGAGCATATGTGGAGGACCCAAGACATGGATTCAAAAGAATAGCCAAGGGAGAAAAATCAGGTAGATTATTTACTTTTGAGCTAGAAGACACCAAAAACATTGCTTTATACAATTACAAGGATCAAACACTTTCAGAATTAGAAATATGGCACAAGAGACTAGGGCACATAGGTGAAAGGACCTTGAAGCAAATGAGCAAAGATCAATGTGTGCTTGGGATACCTAATGTATCCAAGCAACACATGATTTACAAGTGTGGTGCTTGTCAATTTGGTAAGTCTCACAGGTTACCTTATACAAGGAAAGGTTTTATGCATGAAGACTACCTAGACTTGGTGCACACAGATGTTTGGGGACCTAGCAAGGATCCCTCCAGTTCAGGATCAAGGTACTATGTGTCTTTCATTGATGATTATAGCAGATGGACTGTGTTATACTTTATGAAGCACAAGGATGAAGTGTTTAATTGTTTCAAAAGATATCTTGCACTAGTTGAAAATCAAACAAACTTGAAGAAGCTAAGGTCAGATGGAGGAGGTGAATACTTCTCCAATGAGTTTGAGGACTTCTTGCAGGAAAGAGGCATCAAAAGGGAGATAACCACAAGGTACTCACCTGAACAAAATGGGGTAGCTGAAAGAAGGAATATACTTATAGTTGAAACAGCGAGATCTATGCTTAATGAAAAGAAGTTGCCAAATTATCTTTGGGCAGAGAGTGTATCTACTGCCACCTATCTCATAAACAGGTTGCCATCAAAGTCACTTGATGGAATGACACCTTATGAAGCTTGGCATGGTAAGAGACCATCATTGGATCATTGCAAAATCTTTGGTTGTGTAGCATATGTGCATATTCCCTCACAGATAAGGGGAAAGCTAGACCCTAAAGCAGAAAAATGTATTTTCATTGGTTATGACTTGAATCAAAAAGGGTACAGATTCTACAACCCAACCAATAAAGGGTTCAAGGTAAGCAGAGATGTCATCTTTGATGAGAATGACTCATGGTATGAAAATGAATGCAGGAAGGTTAGTCTGCCCTATGATTTGGAAGAGGAGTTTCCAAAACTCTCAAAGGAAGAACCAATCCAGAAAGAAGATTCAAGTTCAGAAGATGATGACACAATCAATCTTGAAGAATTCAAAGCATGGAAGTCCAAAGGCAAGTTAAAGATGAAGAAGCTTGAGGATATACCAGAATCTTCAACTCAAGCAATGAGGAGATCTCAGAGAGAAAGTAAGAAGCCTATCAGATATGGGTATGATACATCTCTTGTTACTAAGCATTCAATTTATCTTGCAAAGGACTTGTTAAGTGAAGAACCAGGTTCATATGAAGAGGCAATCACCAAACCAAAATGGAAAGGAGCTATGGATGAAGAAATAGAAGCTCTCAAGGAGAGTGACACATGGGACTTGGTACCCAAGAAGGACTCTATGAAGGTGATAGGATCCAGATGGATCTACAAACTAAAAAGGAACTCTGATGGTACAATCAACAGGTACAAAGCTAGGTTGGTAGCCAAGGGTTTTGCACAAACCCTAGGCATTGATTATGAGGAGACATTTTCTCCTGTGGCTAAGATGCCAACAATCAGAGTATTGGTTAGTGTAGCTGCATCCAAGAATTGGAACATGTACCAATTAGATGTCAAGAATGCTTTCTTGAATGGATGGATATCTGAAGAAGTCTACATGTCACAACCACCTCGCTATGAAGATCCCAAGAAGGTAAATTATGTTTGTAAATTGAAGAAGGCTTTATATGGATTGAAGTAGGCACCTAGAGCATGGAATTATAGACTGACAACATACCTCCAAGGCCAAGGGTTTACTATGAGCAAGGCAGATACATCACTGTTTATTGAAAGAAGCAATTCAGAGGTAATCTATCTCTGTGTTTATGTTGATGACATCATCATTACAGGTAATGATGTCCAAGGAATCAGAAGCATCAAAAATCAGATGATGAAGGAGTTCAAGATCAATGATCTTGGATTATTGAAATACTTTCTAGGACTTGAATTGGTTTATACTAATTCAGGCATATATATCACTCAGAAGAAGTATGTGCAGGACATGTTAAAGAAATTTGGCTTGCAGGATGCCAAAGTCTCTAGTACTCCAATGGAGGTCAATCTAAAGCTAAGTGCTCATGAAGGGGATGAAGTCCAAGACATTACAGGATACCAAAGTATGGTAGGTAGTTTGAATTATGCTACCTTGACTAGAATTGACATAGCATATGGAGTTAGTGTGCTAAGTCAATTCATGCACAAACCAAGAGTACCTCACCTTGAGGCTGCAAAGAAGATCTTGAAGTATCTAAAGGGAACTCAGAATCATGGTTTGTACTTTCCTTATACATCAGATATTGATATTAAAGTGTATTCAGATGCAGATTGGGCAGGATGCAAGGATGATAGGAGGAGCACATCAGGATACTTATCTTTTGCAGGTGATAAACCTATTTCTTGGTTAACCAAGAAACAACCAAAAGTGGCATTGTCATCCACTGAAGCAGAGTATAGAGGGCTAGCCAATGCCACTCAAGAAGCTATTTGGTTAAAGCTTTTGTATACAGAGTTAGGCCTATACACTAGGCCTCCAATTATTTTTGGAGACAACACAAGTTCTCTTCACCTTGCAGCTAATCCAATATATCATGCTAGGACAAAACACATAGAGGTTCATTACCACTATGTGAGAGAGAAGTTGCTTAGCAAGGACATTCAGTTGACTTATGTGTCTACTAATATGCAATGTGCAGATTTACTCACTAAAGCTTTGGATGGAAACAAATTATGCAGATTCAAATCCATGATTGGATTGCAGGATGTGATTGAAGATTGAAGATGAAGACTTAAGCCAAAGTGTTTGGCTTGAGGGGGAGCTGTTGGTGTAATTTGCAAGCCCTCACACTTGGCTTGGATTTATTCTTGAAGACTCAACATGTGAGAAGAACCATAGGAACTTATGCTTATAAGTTCTTACCATTTTACTTCTTGTAAAAGTCTAAATGACTTGGAATCTTATGGATACACCTACTTGATAGATTCGTGGAAAACTAGAACTTGTGATTGAGAGAATATCTCCCTACTTTTAGAGGAGTGATTGAAGGGAGTCAAGAATTCAAATTTGAATTAAAACTCTCACTCACTTCATATATAAGATGTACTTGAAAAGTCGCGGTGAGTGTGTCACCATTCCCGAGGCTAATTTCATCTATCATTGAGTGTGTGAGCTCTGCTCCATAGCCTACACCTCTAAGTACCATTTGGCAATGTTTATCATGTCAATGGGAATGTACATCAATGTGAATTAATACATACATTTATATTCATCATCTCTGTTATTCTCTGAGTGTACTACACCAAGTCTGTCAACTTCAAAGAGGCATACCTCAGTGTCTACTCCACCAAATCAAGTGATTCAAAGCTTGGTAGATCCAGCTCAAAGCATACTACAAGGATACAATGTTTGAAGCAATTTGGTTCAGCCAATTTCGAGAAATCACAGTCGAAGTGCTCACTGGTATTTGTCTACACATTTCCTAAAAAGTCGGGAGTGTCCCTAACTTTGCTAAAGTGATTTCTCTGAGTATACTTTATCATTTTATCTCATTCCACTTGCAAATGGTAGCTTACTAAGCTAATAGAATACCTCTAGAAGGAATTTTGCCAATTGTAAGTGTACTGGTCATACTGAGTGAAAGACTGAGCATGTGTCAATACCAAAATAGCAAGTTTTCTTGGATTTGTGAAGTATCAAGTAGTCTGTTTTGATTTGATCACTACACACATCATTTGCAAAGTACATATATGATCTCTTGGTATCATTTGGAAGCTAAGGGTGTCTACTAATCATATATGGAGTCACTGAGGGCTGGTGCAAAGCAGGATTAGCAGCACCTACTCAATCTTCTGGAGGATCCATCCATCTTTCCCTACAGTAACATTATATCTATTTCCTTAAAATGCAGCCTTAACTTTAAACATAGAAGGAAGTGGATGTTATTGGAGATCTTCCACTAGTGTATAAGAAATAAAATCATGCGAACTACCATGATCATGTAAAATATTAACAACTTCAACATTAATAGTACCTTGCAAGAAAAATTAGTGAAACGACGCTTGAAAGGAAAATTGGGCTTGATTGGTTGTTATCGTTGACAATTTGTTGTACATGAATGGACTTGGTGATGGAGTTGAACTCCTCAGCATCATGTGCAAAAGAAATAGCTTCATAGAGGATCACGGGACATAGTGTGGTGAGATTGGCTTTTGTAAAAGCTCCAATTGTTGTTCAATCCATACCCCGGGTAGGGGTGATGTACAAAAATCCTCAGTATTATGGGTAGGGTCCATGGCATTATGGGTAGGGTCCATGGCTTTATATAGAATCAATACCTAAGACTAAGCATGTAAAAAGAATTTAACAATATTTTATATAATTATAATAATGATATAATAATAATAAGAAATAAATGAATAAAAATAAATGAGAGTGTTCGATAAATAAATAAAGGGAAGAGAGTGTTAAATAAATAAATAAATAAATAAATAAGATGAAGAGAGTGTTAAAAGTTGTGTTAAATATGAATAAAAAGGAATGGGGTATCAATAAGAGAAAATAGGCTAGTGGATAAAGCTTATCTCTTGTAAGTGTGAGGTTGTGGGTTCAAATCCTCTACATGCTAAATAAGGAACTAAGTAAGCTAAGTAGACTAACTAGGGAAATAATGAAGTTCTTATCACCACTCATAAGTTAGAATTGGTTTGCGCATAGCCAACACGTACCAACGAAACCAAAGGGAACCAAAGTGAACCAAGAGAACCATGAGTGCAAGAGAAGCCAAAGATGCCAAAGTTATGCCATATTTCTATGTCTTAGTCGACACCTTTGAGTAACGGAATGATAACGTAATTGATAAATGAACTTGATAAACGAAGGAGAAACCAAATGATAACTGGATTGATAAAAGAGTTGATAAATGAACTTGATAACCGAACCGAACTTGAACAGTGAATAGTGCACAGTGAGCACATGGGGGTATAGTGGGTATAGTGGATATAGTGAGCACAATGAATACAATGAGCATAGTGAGTATAGCGAGTACAGTGAGCATAGTGTCATAGTGAACAGTGTGAGAGGAGCACAATGCACAATAACTAATTCAAAAAAATTCAAAAAAACACACCAAAAAACCAAAAACTAACGAACTTAATAAACACAAACTAGGACGAATGATCAAGAAGGATGCGGAATCGTGAAGAGGTGTCCTAAATCACAACCAGATGTCAAAAAACACCTCTACAGATGCACCTTGGCTTTGATACCACTGTTGATCTGATCTTGCAGATGCACATACGTAGAGGATAGTGCAGAAATGAGATCTCACAAAAGCGTAAACAAAATAGAAAAAGACAAGAGACTTGACACCAGATTGGGTACAATCTTCTCCACATATTGTGATGGATGAATCTATTAGAGCATGTGTATTTATAGGTATTTTTCATTATGTCTTGAATAGAAGATACATGAGGGTGATGCTTTGAAAAGCGTGCGTTTAGGAAAATTTATTTTATTTACAAAATTGTCGCTTTTCAAATGATCTACTATTTTTCCAAAAGTGTCTCTTTCTATAGCGATCTATTATTTTTACAAAAAATAACTAAAATACTATCTTCTAAATACTCTTCTAAATATCTTAAAAAATATCTAAATAATTACACACATGTTCACAGTCTCATGAGTCTTCACCTAGTAAATCAAAACACAAATCACATTAAAACCCTTAAGACATTAAAATCCATACAACATTCAACTATTCCATAAAGTATAATAGTTATCTTTGTACATACACTTGGTCATATATTCTATGTTATATTTTCTCCAAGCTTCTTCTTCTTTCTTGTGATGTTCATGTGCTTCCATAGACCTCAACCCCCAATAATTGGTATCATAGCAGGTCGTTGCTTCCATCTAGGTTGCGGTCAACATGCCTCTGGTCATAGTCTCAAAACTAAACAAAAATTGGTGAGCATAGCATATTGGAGGTGATTAGGAGCTCAAAAAGTCTTTGCTATCTAGTGTTTAAACTTTGATTTGAGCTCATTTTGGCATTTGAACACACTGTCTTTAGCAATTGTATATGCACTTCTACCATTTTGTGCTAAAAATATATACATGCTTTGGTTTGCCAATACAAGTGGCTCAAAGTCTACTACAAGTATAGTAGAGCTTGATAAGATACTTCTATTCAACTTTTTGACATACAATCAATTTTTTACATCAAGGTATCTATTCACTTTGGCCATGGTTGAAAGAAACGATGTATTTCATATGTTCTTTATTGAGGATAATTTTGATGTACTAATCACCCATTATGGTCATACATGATACCTCGTGTATTGGTAGCAAAAACCTATCGAACATTGTGCAAGTGTTGAAAACATCCTAGTACACCTGAATATAGAGCCACACTTCATTTTCCTCATGCCACACTTCATGTGGCACCTATTGTAGAGCAAACTTTTTATGATGGGAGAGATGCACAGGTACATGCATTCATAGCTTTGTCTATCCCTCACATTCACAATGAAAGATAACAAAAGATGCTTGAGACCCTCTTAAATCATTATATTATGTAAGAAATGAGGCTCCTCTTGCTTACCTTGGAAAATAGTTGAGAGAGTAAGCATATGAATGAAGGAGACTCAATGGCCAATCTTTTGACATAGATCAAAAATTTGAAGGAGCAATTGTTTCTACTGACGAGATATCTACTAATGTTGTTCATAATGAAGAATGGGCATTTACTATTATTTGAAACTATGGCCCATGCTCTCATAAGCAATGTATGTCTTTACTAGCCTCTGATGTTTGCACTTTGATACTTTGCATCCAAATGTCTCTCCCTCCCTCGCATAACTCCAGTTTCTTTCCAAAGAATATACCTTGTATGCTTGGATTTCATGATCTGACCTTGCACCTACATTTGCTTTAAGATGTTACTACATTGTCTCAATGGTGATGCCCGGCATAAAAAATATCTACTATTGCAAGAAGCCCTTTATCATGGATTTAATAACTTATCTTTAGAGGGCATCGTTTCCTTGAATGGTATGTGAATGATGTAAGTGTCCCTCATCTCGATGCTGAATTAAAATGATTTTGAAAGAAAAGTCCAATGCATCTATATCCAAGAAAAAGGGTTTGTAGGATCAGAATGAACTAGAAGTGAAAGAGTGGTGAATGCTAATTTCAATGTCAAAAAGGCTCTTTCTACTTGTTTGGTTCACCAGAAAATTGCATTTCCTATAAGCTTGGTAAGTGACCACATTAGCTTGAAGCAATGCTTGGTGAATATTCTAAAGAATTTGGCAAATCCTAATAATCATTGTCCATCATCGATTACTTGTGATTTTTTGTCTCTATTCTCCTTGTAGTGAGCTTGTTTGCATGTATATGGTGTGGAATGCATGCTAAGGTAAGTTGCTCACCCCACCCACTCTCTTTTCATTATTCTAAATGTGTGGGAAGTATCATAGTGCGCGAGATAATTCTCGATAAATGGTTTTGTACTCATCACTGAAGGGCTTTGGTGGGCTGAACAAGAGGAGCAAGAAGGAGGTAGAGGGAGGGAGGGGGGGAGGGGGAGAGAGAGAGAGAGAGAGAGAGAGAGAGAGAGAGAGAGAGAGAGAGAGAGAGAGAGAGAGAGAGAGAGAGAGAGAGAGAGAGGAGAGTTGCACACATGCATGGGAGCCTCGAAACCCAAATAATCATCTTTTTGAGGCAATGCTCTATAAATGATATATGTATGATAATATAGGGGTAAGTTTACATGACCCTTACGTCCCCAACAATCACCTTGTGTAGGATAATTGACAAGGGAAAGATGCATCAAAACATTAAACAAGATTTTCCTTGACTTAGAAGGAGACGTCTTTTTATCCCATCTTGTAAATATGATATGATCAATTGGGATCGTGATCGGGTTACATCTATGCATTCATCATACATGATTTTTGTTATCAATCAATGAACCCAACACAAATCCTATTGCTTAGGGAATATTATTAAAGCACAAGCATCTTTAGGCAAGACAATGTCTAGGATGAGGGAGTGTAAGAAGAATAGAGAATAGGAGGATAAAAAAACTCAAGCTTCTTTTGGCAATCAAGTGCAATATTTTGTAGAAAGACATGTCTAATTAGTGGTAGACTTACTCCGCTATCTCAGAATTTATAAGCTTGAGGAGCTAGCTCTAAAGCAATCAAGCTTCATGTTTAAAACTTTTACAACACATGTTGGCTACCAACACAAATAAGCCACATCAGTAAAATAGGTAGTGATAAAAAAAGTTTTCCTTAGCTCAATCCTTACCCAAAAGATGTCATGCATCAATCAAAGAACCCAACACACGCCTTCATGTGTAGGAGGAGGAAGTGTAAGAAGAAGAGAGATCAAGAGGCTAAGAAAACTCATCATTCAAATCCTAGGAGCATATTGCTTGATACAAACCATGCACAATCTCTTGAGGTCCGATGGGCATATTACACAAGAAATATCTTTCTCTATGGGGTTTACATGTTGTAGAAGCAACTCTTTGGGTCATTAAGTGTAAGGAGCCTCAATATTGAATTTGTAATGTAGATGTGCATTCCAGCAATCGCTTCATAAGATACGCATACAGCTTCAGTGACCATGTCTCCTTTGTTTGGGGAATTTTTGCAAGATATTTTATCCATATCCCTAACTCAATTGTAGGAGAACATTCCCAAATTCATCAGTTCTACTATGGTGATTAGTAACAACACACATAGATCCTTACTTGTCTATATAGGAACCATTTTCAAATTTAACTATCGGATGATGTAAACCATACGGTTGCTCTAGCTTTCTCAACGTGATCACTAATCTTCTGAAACCATCTTCATAGATTGTTGCTCTAGGCAAGGGCAAGCAAGTATCACATTGTGGAGCTTCACCGCCTTACTTGTCTATGCAAAAGAATAAGGATGATATGTAGATTGTGAATGAGTGAGATGTGTAAAGGTGAAGGTGAGAAGCACACTAGTGCACACACACATACACAGTCACAGACACACACAAGGAAGAGACTATAGGAGAGGCAATGGAAGGCAAATCATTTCTTCTCATTACTCATAGTACAAGAACTCTCATATCAAGCTCATATCTCAGACCAACTAAGCCCAAAAATGAGCTCTCTAGGTCTATTTATAGTTTTTGAGGTGAAATGACTAGTTTCACATCTAATGATCAGCATATTCAAATTTATGCCCTGAACTAGTATTGGGGGTCAAAAGAGGTCCAAAAAATGTGAAAACTTGTAGGCATGTTCTATCTAGGCTCCTCAAGCTTGATGACTCCTCAGCTTGCACAAAATGGAGCATCACATGAAAAAATTGGGTGGTTACACATTACAATAGTTAGTGATTAGAATCACTATTGATGTTTCGACAAGTCGTGATCACTCTAAATCAATATGGAATGGAAATATTTATGGGTGAGGAACCCTTTACTCTCCATGTTCGATTTCTTACATACTCACTCTTCATCTATGCCGTGAAGTGTTTCCAACACCCCCTCCCTGTGGCATCTTTCATCCTCAACAGAACCTTGTTGCAAGGAGCGATCGATATAGTTGTGTAAGAGGTCATGTGCAATGATGTGCTCATTTACATGTATGGCCCTTGCTACATTAGTTTCTAACTTGTCCCATGCTAAGGCTTGTGGTGTACCATGCGGTGGATAGCAGTAGTTTGTCGAATAAACGAGTTATTTATAGACAAAAAGTTGGAGTTGAGAATTTGGCATGGTTATGAGTACCTCATGATGGTATTCCCAAAACTTGGTGGTGAATATATCTTCAAAGGTTTGTTTATAGCATGCAAGCACGTACTTTATATGGAAATTCCAGGTATATCAAGTTTTGAGCGATGGGGAGGTGCTCATATCATAGATGAGATCCAAATTTCCATGTTGGAAGCCTAGTGTGGATACATGAGATGCACATACCCTTCAGAAGACCTTGAATGTAGTGTGCATGAGATCAAAGATTTTGATGGACATCCTAGCTACTATATCAATCATATGATTAAGTCGTGGAAGCCAGTGTTGAATGGTTGCCATCAGGTAAGCCACTGTGGGTGGTCCTTGAGGGGGTGTGAGGCATGGGTAATTGACCCACTCTTGCACTTTGGATCATTTTTTACTTTAATGGCAAATGATGACCAAGACCGGCATCAGGGCATCGAGCCATAACATGGATTATATATGATCTGTGTAGGATCTTTTGACTTGCTTCCTCACAAGAAGGCCATTGGGACTAAGTGGGTATACAAGCTGAAGCGTAAGCCTGATGGTACACTTGACAGGTATAAATTTAGACTTGTTGCAAAGTGTTATGCACATGAAAGAGTCATTGATTTTGATGAGACCTTTGCACCTACTTGCCGAATGACTACAATTCATAGCATCTGTGCACTTGCAGCTCATCATGGTTGGAATGTACATTAGTTGGACATTAAAAAAACATTTCTGAATGGTGAATTGCATGAAGAAGTGTATGTTTTTCAGCCCCATGGCTTTGTGCAAAAAGGGCATGAAAACTAGGTGTGCAGGTTAAAGAAGGCATTATATGGTTTAAAGCAAGCACCATGTGCTTGGTATGAGAAGATGCATGGCTATCTGATTGCACACGGTTTTGAGAACAGTCCAACTGAAAGCACCTTATATGTTAAGTGTGCTAATGATGTGCTTCTGATCATTGCTGTCTATGTTGATGACATGCTACTCACTAGTTCTATTGAGAAGCATATTGCTGATTTTAAAGCTGATTTACATGCCTCATTTGAGATGTTTGATTTGGGGCATTTGCATCACTATTTGGGCATTTAGTCTATGCAAGTTGATGGTGGAAGGCTTTGTGTCAAACGAAATATATTGACACATTATTGCAATTTTTTGTCCCTGAAGACTGTAAGCATATTGCCACTCCTATGGAGACAGGTTTACGATTGGGTCTTCATGATGCTGGAGATGCATTTGATGCTGTTCTCTATCAGCAGGCTGTTGGATGCTTGATTTTCTTCTGCATTACTCGGCCAGATATTCAATTTGCTTTCTCACAGATGAACATGTTTATGCATTGCCCAAGAGTCAAGCATTGGTAGGCGGTTAAGTGCATCTTTCACTACTTGAGTGATCCTCGGGTACTTGGGTTGTTTTATCCCAAGGGGGGATCACTATCGCCAGATTTGCATGCTTTTTCTGACTCTGATTGGGGTGGTTGCTATGAAAATCATGTGTTGACTAGAGCCTTTTGCTTCATGCTTGGTAGCTCATGTATATCTTGGTTGAGCAAGAAGCAGCCTACTGTGGCCACTTCCAGTTGTGAGGCTGAGTATAGGGCAGCTTTGATATTCTTCATACCATTTGCATCATTTCCTGTCAATATAATATCATCTACATATACACATAGGAAGATGACCTCATAATTACTCTTTTTAATAAAGAGTGAAGGATGTGCCTTGCTTGGTTGAAAGCCTTTGTCCTACAACAATGAAACAAGCTTGAAATTCCAAGCTCTTGGGGCTTGCTTGAGACCATATAATGCTTTGTTAAGTTTACACACATAATCAGGATAAACTTTATTCTCAAAACTAGGTGGTTGTGCCATATATACCTCTTCTGTTATCCATCCATTAAGAAGTGCATTTTTTACATCCAATTGAAGTGTCTTCCAATTCTTGGAAGAGGCAATACTAAACAAAACCCTAATAGTAGGCATCTTTGCCACAGGATAGAAGGTCTCCTCATAATCAATTCCCTAATTTTGTGCAAAGCCTTTAGCTACAAGCCTTGCCTTATACCTATTTATGGAACCATCATAATTCTTCTTGAGTTTATAGATGTTGGATGTGATGGCTGGGTACAATCAGAAGATCAAGTTGGTGCTGCTAGACCTGCTTCACACCTGCCCTCTCTTCTATTCAGATATGGTTAGAAGACTCCTTGAGCTTCCAAATGACACCAAGAAACTATATATGTGCTTTACAAAATGATTGAGTAATGACCAAATCAAAACAGATGATTTTGAACCTTCACAACTCCAAAAACTTTCTATTCCTGTAATGATACCTGCTCAGTCCTAAGCTCAGTGTGACCAGCACACTTAAAATTGATCTAATTGCTTTTGGACATAATCAATTAGCTTAACAAGCTTTCATTTGCAAGTGGAATGAGAGGAAATGACAAACTACACTCTGAGAAATCAATTTAGCAAACTTAGGATCATCCCCGACATTTTAGGAACTGTACAGAGAAATACCAGAGATTACTTCGAGCGCAATTTCTCCCAGATGGTTGATCCAATAACCTTCAAATTTTGTAGGCAGATAGTATGCTTCAAGCTTGTTCCAAGGTGCTTTGAATCATCCAATTTGGTTCAGTAGATCTTGAGATATGCTCCTTTGAAGTTGACAGAGTTGGAGGTAGTCACTCAGAGAAAACAGAGACTATGAATATATGTATATTGATTAAATCTAATGATTGTACATTCCCATTGGCATGTAATGTGATGCTCAATGGTACTCAGAGGTGTAGGCTATGGTGTAGCTCACACACACTCAATGATTGACTCAGAATTGCCTCGGGAGGAGTGTAACATACCCGCGACTTTTTACATTGCTTTTTATAAGAGTTTGAAGAAGATTTGAATTCAAATTCAAATGTAGGCTCCCTCAAATCTCTCATCTAATCACATGGAGATATTCTCTCCATTCATACCTTTCAAATTCCACGACTTTTGAAAGTAGGTGTGATTACAAGAAGTGAGTTAAGTCATCTTGACTTTTATATTGGATAAAAAGTAATATCCAAATAGGCATTAGTTCCTATGGTTTATGGTTCACATGAATACATCCTTCAAGGGTCCAAACTTTATGCTTTCCAAGGTTCCAATAGTCCAAGCTTTATGTTGATTCTTCAAAGCACAAACATAAAGCCAAGTGTTAAGGCTTGTTTGCACCAACAGCTCCCCCTCAAGCCAAACACTTGCTTGAGTCTTCATCTTTAGTCTTCAATGATATCCTGTAATCCAATCATGGATTTAAACTTGCATAGCTTGCTTCCATCCAGAGCTTTTGTAAGCAAATCTGCACATTGAATATTAGTAGACACATATGATAATTGGATTTCCTTGCTAAGTAACTTCTCCCTTACATAGTGGTAATGAACCTCTATGTGTTTTGTCCTAGCATGATACACAGGATTAGCTGCTAAGTGAAGTGAACTTGTGTTATCACCAAATATGATAGATGGCCTTATGTATAGGCCCAATTCTAAATATAGTAGCTTCAACCATATGGCTTCTTGAGTGGCATTGGCTAGCCCTCTGTACTCTGCCTCAGTAGATGATAGAGCCACTGTGGGTTGTTTCTTGGATGACCAAGAAATTGGTTTATCACCTGCAAAGCATATGTAACCAGATGTACTCCTCCTGTCATCCTTACATCCTGCCCAATCTGCATCTGAATATACCTTGATATCAATGTCTGATGAATATGGATAATACAAACCATGATTTTGTGTTCCCTTTAGGTACTTTACTATCTTCTTGGCTGCCTCCAAATGTGGTACTCTTGGCTTATGCATAAATTGGCTAAGTACACTAACACCATATGAGATATCAATCCTGGTTAAGGTAGCATAATTAAGACTACCTACCAAACTTTGATAACCTGTAATATCCTTGAGTTCTTCTCCTTCATGTGCACTGAGTTTGTGGTTGACCTCCATAGGAATGTTTGAGATCTTAGCTTCCTACAAATTAAACTTCTTAACCATGTCCTGAATGTACTTCTTCTGAGTAATGAATATACCTGAATTTGTGTATACCAATTCAAGTCCTAGAAAGTACTTCAACAATCCAAGATCATTGATCTTGAATTCCTTCATCATTTGACTTTTGATGTGTCTAATTCCTTGAACATCATTTCCTGTAATAATGATGTCATCAACATAGACACACAAGTATATTACCTCTGAATTGTTCTTCTTTATAAACAATGAAGTATCTGCTTTACTCATCACAAATCCTTGATCCAAGAGATAGGTTGTCAATCTGTAATTCCATGCTCTAGGTGCCTGCTTCAATCCATACAGAGCCTTCTTCAATTTACAAACATGATTTACCTTATTGGTATCCTCATAGCCAGGTGGTTGTGACATGTAGACCTCTTCAGATATCCATCCATTTAAGAATGCATTCTTCACATCCAATTGGTACATGTTCCAATTCTTGGATGCAGCTACACTCACCATAATTCTGATAGTTGGCATCTTGGCCACAGGAGAAAATGTCTCCTCATAATCAATGCCTTGGGTTTGTGCAAAACCCTTGGCTACCAACCTAGCTTTATACCTGTTTATTGTACCATCTGAGTTCCTCTTGAGTTTGTAGATCCATCTGGATCCTATAACTTTCATGGAGTCCTTCTTGGGTACCAAGTCCCAAGTATCACTCTCCTTGAGAGCCTCCATTTCTTCATCCATTGCTTCCTTCCATTCTGGTTTTGTAATAGCTTCCTCAAATGTACCTGGTTCTTCATTCAAGATATCCTTTGCAAGATATACAGAGTGCTTGGTTACAAGTGAAGTATCATATCCATACCTAATTGGTTTCTTCTTTTCTCTTTGAGATCTCCTCATAGCTTGAGTTGAGGATTCTGGATTGTCTTCAAGTTGCTTCATCTTCATCTTCCCTTTGGATTTCCAAGCCTTGAACTCTTCAATGTTGATGGTGTCTTCATCATCTGAGCTTGTGTCCTCCTTCTGAGTTGGTTCTTGCCTGACAAGCTTTGGAAAATCTTCTTCCATATCATAAGGTAGGTTAACTTTCCTGCACTCATTTTCATACCATGAATCATTTTCATCAAAGATGACATCTCTGCTTACCTTGAAGCCTTTGTTTGAGGGGTTATAGAACCTGTATCCTTTCTGATTCAAATCATAACCAATAAAGATACACTTTTCAGCCTTAGGGTCTAGCTTTCCCCTTACCTGTGAGGGAATATGCACATATGCAACACACCCAAAGATCTTGCAATGATCCAGAGATGGTCTCTTACCATGCCAAGCCTCATAGGGTGTCATTCCATCAAGTGTCTTTGATGGCAACCTGTTAATTAAATATGTGGCAGTAGATACACTTTCTGCCCAAAGATAATTTGGTAGTTTTTTCTCATTAAGCATAGACCTAGCTGTCTCCACAATGAGTCTATTCCTTCTTTCAGCTACCCCATTTTGTTCAGGTGAGTACCTTGTGGTAATCTCCCTCTTGATGCCTCTTTCCTGCAAGAATTCTTCAAAGTCATTGGAGAAGTATTCTCCACCACCATCAGACCTTAGCCTCTTCAAATGTCTACCTGTTTGATTCTCAACTAATGCAAGATACCTTTTGAAACAATTAAATACTTCATCTTTATGTTTCATGAAGTACAAGACAGTCCATCTGCTATAGTCATCAATAAAGGACACATAGTACCTTGATCCAGATATGGATGGCTCCTTGCTTGGTCCCCAAACATCTGTATGCACCAATTCCAAGTAATCTTCATGCATAAATCCTTTCTTGGTGTATGGCAACCTGTGTGACTTACCAAACTGACAAGCCCCACACTTGTATATCATGTGTTGCTTAGATACATTAGGTATCCCAAGCACACATTGATCTCTGCTCATTTGTTTTATGGTCCTCTCTCCAATGTGACCTAATCTCTTGTGCCACATCTCCAATTCTGATAGGGTTTGGTCCTTATAGTTGTACAAGGCAATGTTCTTAGTATCTTCAAGTTCAAAGGTAAATAATCTACCTGATTTCTCTCCCTTGGCTATCCTTCTGAATCCATGTCTTGGATCCTCCACATATGCACCATGTTGAGTGAACTTGACCTGTAGACCTTTTTCAACAATCTGACCTACACTCATCAGATTCTTGGTGATTGTTGGAACATACAATACTCTGCTTAGTAAATTCTGATTACCATCACTTGTTTTGACATTGCCTACTTTAACCACTGAGTGTTTAGTGTCATCACCTGTCTGCACTTGGTGCTTGCCTTTAGGTTCTTCCAAATCAGAGAGTAAGGCAACATTCCCAGCTACATGGTTAGAGCAACCTGAATCAATATAGAACAAATGATCATCATTGATACCTGATTTAGATGTCATGTTCATAATCAACAAGGAATCATCTTGATCCTCTGCATAATTGTTGTAATCCTTCCTGTTTCTATATCCACCTTGATAATTGCCATTGTGATTGTAGCTATTGTTGTTGTAATTATTGTTGTAGCCATGGTAGCTTTGAGATTGATTGAATCTGCCTCTGCCTTGGGAGTATCCTCCTCTTTGGTGACCTCTTCCTCTTTGGTTCTTGTAGTTCTTGTAGCATTCATCTGTAGTATGGTTAGACAAGCCACAGATATTGCATGGAGATTGGTTATAGGGTCTCCCCCTACCTGACTTACCTCCTCTGCCCCTACCTCTAGATGATCTACCTCTCCCTGCATAGTTTGCTTGGGAGGTAGATCCTTCTCCATCAACCTTCTTACTTTTACCCTTATCTTTAGACTTCTTATCTGTATATAGGGCAGAGGGATTGTTACCTTTTGATTGCTCTCCATTCTTTGTGATCTTTGCTTCATGTGTAAAGAGTTGTCCAATCAGAGTTGTTAAATCAGGTGCTTGGATATCCATGTACAAGTCCATTGCAGTGGTAAAGCTCTCCCACTTGTCATCTGCCTTTAGTCCATTGATCACTTGTCTAACTATTTGTTCTTCTTCAATTTCTTCTCCAACACTTGCAAGTTGATCTGCAATGTCTTTGACTTTGGTGACAAAATCTGAAACACATTGTTTTGATTGCTTCCTAAGAGTTGTAAACTCAATCCATAGCTGATTCTTTCTGGCCCTTGTGCTTGATGAAAAGTATGTTGACAAGGTTTCCCAAGTCTCTTGGGAAGTCTTACAGTTCCTTACATGAGGTAGAAGGAAATCAGAGATAGAGTTTAGAAGATATGACCTTGCCAAAGCATCTTTAGCACACCATTGGTTGAGCCTCTCATGTTCATCCTTTGTAGGTAGGCCTCTGGTTTTGAATGAGGGCAACTCCTCATCTCCTGATATGTATCCATACAAGCTTCTCCCTTGTAGATAGGTCTTCATTCTCAATGACCAAGCCTGGTAGTTATTTCTATCCAATTTGTCAATGAAGGAAGGGAAACCATCACCCATAATTACCTTGTTTGCTCTGATACCACTGTTGGATGTGATGGCTGGGTACAATCAGAAGATCAAGTTGGTGCTGCTAGACCTGCTTCACACCTGCCCTCTCTTCTATTCAGATATGGTTAGAAGACTCCTTGAGCTTCCAAATGACACCAAGAAACTATATATGTGCTTTACAAAATGATTGAGTAATGACCAAATCAAAACAGATGATTTTGAACCTTCACAACTCCAAAAACTTTCTATTCCTGTAATGATACCTGCTCAGTCCTAAGCTCAGTGTGACCAGCACACTTAAAATTGATCTAATTGCTTTTGGACATAATCAATTAGCTTAACAAGCTTTCATTTGCAAGTGGAATGAGAGGAAATGACAAACTACACTCTGAGAAATCAATTTAGCAAACTTAGGATCATCCCCGACATTTTAGGAACTGTACAGAGAAATACCAGAGATTACTTCGAGCGCAATTTCTCCCAGATGGTTGATCCAATAACCTTCAAATTTTGTAGGCAGATAGTATGCTTCAAGCTTGTTCCAAGGTGCTTTGAATCATCCAATTTGGTTCAGTAGATCTTGAGATATGCTCCTTTGAAGTTGACAGAGTTGGAGGTAGTCACTCAGAGAAAACAGAGACTATGAATATATGTATATTGATTAAATCTAATGATTGTACATTCCCATTGGCATGTAATGTGATGCTCAATGGTACTCAGAGGTGTAGGCTATGGTGTAGCTCACACACACTCAATGATTGACTCAGAATTGCCTCGGGAGGAGTGTAACATACCCGCGACTTTTTACATTGCTTTTTATAAGAGTTTGAAGAAGATTTGAATTCAAATTCAAATGTAGGCTCCCTCAAATCTCTCATCTAATCACATGGAGATATTCTCTCCATTCATACCTTTCAAATTCCACGACTTTTGAAAGTAGGTGTGATTACAAGAAGTGAGTTAAGTCATCTTGACTTTTATATTGGATAAAAAGTAATATCCAAATAGGCATTAGTTCCTATGGTTTATGGTTCACATGAATACATCCTTCAAGGGTCCAAACTTTATGCTTTCCAAGGTTCCAATAGTCCAAGCTTTATGTTGATTCTTCAAAGCACAAACATAAAGCCAAGTGTTAAGGCTTGTTTGCACCAACAATAGACCCATCTTGAGCCTATTAACTTCATAGATGAAGTCTTGGACACCAAATCCCAAGTGTTGTTTTCCTCAAGTGCTTCAATTTCTTCCTTCATTGCATGCTTCCATTATGATTTTGCTTTAGCTTATTCAAAGGATGATGGCTCCTCTTGATTTATGTCCTGTGCTATGTAAATAGAATGTTTAGTTATTAATGAGGTGTCAAACCCATAACTTTCTGGTTTTTTTCTTTTGCTTATAGATCTTCTTAAGCCATGTTGTGATGATTCTGCCTCATGTCCCAGTTCGTGCAATTTTGCTTTACCTTTAGACTTCCATGCTTTGATTTTTTCCATCTGAGTTTCTTCATCATCTTCTGAAGTATCTTATTCTTCAATGTTTGGTTGATGTTCTCTACCAAGCTTTGGAAAAACTTCTTCAAGGTCATATGGCAATTTGAACTTCCTACATGAATCTTCATACCATGAATTGTTCTCATCAAAAAATACATCTCTGCTTACAAAGAATCCTTTGTTGGTAGGGTTGTATAACATGTAACCCTTTTGATTGTTGTCATATCGAATAAATACACACCGTTCTGCCTTTGGATCCATCTTGCCTATAACCTGTGAAGGAACATGAGCAAAAGCAATACGTCCAAAAATTTTACAATGATCTAAACTAGGTCGTCTTCCATTCCAAGGCTCATATGGAGTCATCCCATCAAGGGAATTTTAAGGCAACATGTTAATCAAGTAAGTGGCTGTAGATACAGCCTGAGCCCATAGATAATTAGGCAAATGCTTTTCATTTAATATGGACCTTGCAGCTTCAACAATTGTCCTATTCCTCCTTTCTGCCACTCCATTTTTCTCAGGAGTGTACCTTGGAGTTACCTCTCTTTTGATTCCTCTTTCTTGAAGAAAAGAATCAAATTCATGGGAGAAGTATTCTCCCCTCCATCTGACCTTAGCCTTTTTAGTGATTTACCTGTTTGATTCTCCACAAGAGCAAAATATCTTTTGAAGCATGAAAAAACTTCATCTTTGTGTTTCATAAAGAATAGGATAGTCCATCTGCTGCAATCATCAATAAAAGAGACACAATATCTTGATCCAGATATTGAAGCATCCTTGCTAGGTCCCCATACATCTGTATGAACCAATTCCAAGATATCTCTATGCATATAACCTTTCTTCATGAATGGTAACCTATGAGACTTTCCAAATTGACATGGACTGCACTTATAAATCATGTGTTGTTTTGACAAGTTAGGGGGTCCAAGTACACTTTGGTCCCTGCAAATTTTCTTTAATGATCTTTGACCAATATGTGGCAATCTCTTGTGTCATACCTCTAGTTCTGTGAGTGTTTGATTACCATAGTTGAAGAGAACTATGTTCCTTGTGTCTTGCAACTCAAAGGTGAATAATCTACCTATTTTTTCTCCCTTTGCTATTCTTCTGAACCCTTGGCTAGGGTCTTCCACATATGCTTGTCCTCTTGTGAACCTAACTTGCAATTCTTTTTCTACTATCTGTCCAACACTTATCAAATTCTCTGTAATGGTACGGACATAGAGTACCTTACTGAGTAAGTTGATGTTTCCATAAGGTGCTTTGACATTTCCTATTTTCTCCACAAGGTGTCTTGTATCAAATCTTCTTTGTACATCATGCTTGTTCCTTGGATCTTCTAAATCTGATACGAGGGTCACATTTCTTCCCACATGATTTGAGCAACATGAATCTATGTAGAAAACATGCTCATCAGATTTACCTTGTGGCATAACCATGTTCATGATTAATAGTGAATGCTCTTTGTTTGAGTCTTTTGTGTAGTTATTGAAGTCTCTCCTTCCTTTGTATCCTCCTTGATAGTTTGAATGGTTGAAGTTGTTGTGGTTGCCATGATGATTGTTGAACTTTCCTCTTGAGTAGCCATAACTTCCTCTGTTGTATCCTTTGCCTCTTTGATTCTTGAAAATCCTAAAGCAATTTTCAGTTGTATGATTAGTTAATCCACAAATAGAACATGGGTTGGAGTCTTGGGATCTCCCCCTGCCTTGTCTACCTCCTCTTCCACCTCTACCATGTTTTCCTCTACCTGCATAGTTAGCTTGATATGTTCCTGCTTCATCATCCACTTTCTTGCTTTCATTTGTTTTCTTTGGACTTGCCTTTATCAGTATATAAAGCTAAAGATTGGTTACCTTTAGAGCTTTCTCCATTCTTGATAAGTTTTGTCCAGTGAGTGTATTGAAATTAGGTACATGCATGTCGATGTACAAATCCATAACTATGGTGAATGCTTCCCACTTGTCATCTGCCTTCAAGCCATTGACGACCTCTCTTACAATTTGCTCTTCATCTATTACCTCTCCAATGCTTCCCAACTGATCTGCTATGTCCTGGAGCTTTGTGAAAAAATCAATCACATTTTGTTTGGAAGCTTTCTTGAGAGTTATGAAATCCAGCCATAGTTGATGCTTCTTAGCTTTGGTACTTGAAGAGAAGAAGGCTTCAAGTGCATCCCACACTTCCTGAGATGTCTTACAACTTCTAATGTGAAGCAACAAAAAATTTGAGGTAGAGTTGAGGAGATAAGGCCTTGCAAGTGCATCCTTGGAGCACCATGTGCTCAATCTTTCTTGTTCTTCTTGTGTTGGTTGACTTTTGTTCCTAAAACTTGGCATAACTTCATCTCCAGCCACATAACCATATAAACTTCTACCTTGGAGATAAGCTTCCATCCTTAATGACCAAGCTAAGTAATTACCTCTATCCAATTTGTTAATTGATGAAGGAAATCCATCTGCCATCTTTGCTTTGATACCAATGTGAAGAGATGGATAGATATGTGTTTGAAGATGAAGTGGTGCTACAAAATCCTTGCTCTACACCAGCCAAATGAACTCCAAGAGTATGTGGTGGGCCGTTTTAGCTTTCCAATGGATGTGTTAGACACCCTATGTACCTTGGAAGATCAATCTCAAAAAGATAGATCAAAACAAATGAGCTCGAATTAATTCAGAGGTGAAAAACTTGCTATTTTGATTCATACACCTGTCCAGTGTTTTGAATAATTCTCTGAGCACAGCAACAATTAGATTAATTATTTTTTGGGAACTCTAATTAACTTAGAGATCTAACTTTCAAGAGTAATCTCATAAAAAATAGTGAATCACACAATGAGAATGAATTTTAACAAGTTATGATATCATCCTGATTTTTCACGGCTTGCAATAGTACTTAGACCAGTGAGCAAAAAAATGATCATAACTCAAGATTCAAATACTTAATGATTATGAAATTTTGTCTGCTGATACTAGAGAGTATGTGGAAGCGAACAAGCTTTGAATCATGCAATTTGATGAAGTGCATGCGGAGAACCAGCCCTGACAAGTTGATTGAAAAAAATAAAAAATCTACAAAGAAGTGAATATGAACAGATAGGGTTGACTTCAACTAAACATAACTCAAGATTGAGAACTCCAATAGCAATTAAATTTTGTGAGCATATATAAGACTCTAAAATAAATCTTTAGCAAGTTAAATCATTGAAAATGATGCACCACACTGAGAGAAATGATCTCTCAAATCTGACTAAAAAAATCTGAGAAGCATAATAGCGAAGAGTAAACTCACACAACCATGGAGATATGAACTTGTATGATCATAAGTATGAATTTATATTGATTGTAGAATACAATGAACTTATAGATACATGTGTGTGCCTTGTATCCACACTTGATATAGCATATAACTGAGCTTATGGATGCCTCTAAAAGTGCAACTAAATTGCCATGTATATATAGAGAGTTTTGGAGCCAATATTTGAATTTGAACCTTGCTCACCTAAAAGTAGTTTCCTAATTTTTTGAGATTGATTGATTCTCCAACCTCCAAATCAAGAATTCATGGCTTCTCTCTCTATTTTTATCAAGTGAACTCAACTACTTTGATTCCTCTTACTTTTACATCAAGTAAATGATCAAACAATTACAAGGGTGAGTTCACAATTGAACTCTTAGATTTCCATACATTGTCTTCTCTTAGAACTCAAGTCAATACTTAGGCTTGTAATGGATTTTTTCCCACAAGATACTCATAATGAACAAATCTAGTACGAAAAGTTGTTTTATGTACACCATCGTCCTTGACTCTTATTTGATGATACCCACTTTTTAAGTCTATTTTACTATCCAGAATATCATCAATGCGAGACATCGGATATTTGTGTTTTATTGTAACTTTATTTAATGCTCTAAATTCTATATTTAATGAACCAAAAGCATTGGGGCTGCAAAAGGTGATACTCCTCGACGGTACGACGTACTTCTGCCTCCTCTTGCAGAATCATTCGATATGGCTATCTGGCCGGTGGATGAGCTCTTGGTACTAGCTCAATCCTATGCTCCACTTTTCTACGAGGCGGAAGACCTGAAGGTGACTCTGAAAGAAACAATTGTTGGAAGTCAGTTTTCATTCTAGAAGCTAGGTGAGCCTCCAGACTAGTTTGGATCTATAAACTTAACAACTCCTTATGCTCAAAATATATGAAATACAAATACTTACACTCTATTTTTACCATCGTAGAGGTAGATGCTCATCTATACACCTTCAACTTACACTCTGCTTTTACCATCGCAGAGGTAGATGCTTGTCTATACACCTTCACGTCCGGCTCTCCACGGATGATGATGCAGTGACCATTATGATTGAAGTGATATATGTGAGTCTGGAAATCATAGTTGGCTTCTTACTTGCATGCCAATGTTTACTGAGAACGAGATCAAATCTAGCCAACCTCGCGATCTCAAAATCTAGCTCATCTCTATAAGTCTGTATCTGGACTGGTAATCCGAAAACTCGTCGATCCCAAGTCTCAGATCCCTTCCCATCTACTAACTCTACCCTGTAGGTGTATTTAGATGGAGTATTCTTGAACTTTAGTTTCTTCACTAAGGAAGATTTAATAACGTTATGTGTGGATCGTGTATCAAATAGAACTTTAATGAGATGTCCACGAACTTCCCCACTCATGACAACCAACTCGGTTTCTGGAAACTGATACCCTTTCTGAGCAAGTGGGGATAACACCACATCTAGAACATTCTTAACCTTCTTAGTGACTATTATATTTAAGATGGGTTGTTTATCTTTAGATGGAGGATCCATCTCAGTGTCTGTAGCTAGAAGATCAAAATCCGAAGAAGATGATGGAGTGGACGGTTAGGATTGTTGCCTCTCCACCAGCATCACTGCAAATATCTTCTTCTTTTTCTTAGGACACATCCTGTAAGCATGCCGACCTAGGCATTCATAACAAAAACCCTCACGACAAGTCTTTTCTTTTTGTTGCTATGTCAAACTGGATCTCTGAAAAGCTATGTTTGCCATGGATGCACTTACTTTTCTCTTCCCATGGCTCGAAGTCTGAATGACATTCATCTGTCTGTTAGATGTTGGAACTGAAGCTATGGGCTTCTCGAATCTTGTCCAAGTATTCTTTTGTTCAAAAGGTTGCAATCTAGAGCGTCGCCCATCCTCCAACACCAAAGCAAGTTCTACTACCTCATTTAAGGTGTGGCAACACTCCTTGAGCACAAGTGGACACAACATCTCCCTAAGCCCAAGCACAAATTCATGCACCTAAAGAAAATCAGGCACCTGATCTGGAATCTTCAACAAGATTTCCCTATATTTGTCTGCATACTCTTGCACTGAAAGTTGTCTCTATTGTAGGAAGAACCAGGCATCTAAAGCCCTAGTACGCTCATTAGGAGGAACAAAATTATTGTGAAATATAACTTTAAATTCTACCCAAGTAGCTTTTCTATCTTGCTCTATTTTCATCCACCACCAATGAGCAACATCCATCAAACTGTAAGTGGCATGCTATATTTTTTGTTTTTCATCCTCAATATTACAAAGCAAAAAACATTGTTCCCACTTACTTATCCATTGCTCTACCGCATCTGCCGTCCTGGCACTAACTTGTCTGTGGTACATCCATGGATTTAAGTCTTTCACTTGCCATCTGACATCTCTACCAGAAGAATCCCCCACATCTCCCAATGGTATTTGTGAACTAGATGGTTCAACAGATGGCACTTCCACCTGCATAGGTGTGTCGATGGGTGGCACCTCTCGTTTGTTAATTGCTTGGAGGATCTTCTGAAGGGTATCCTCCATGCCTCTAACTTTAGGATTGAGATTTTTAATCTCTGTAGTATAAGGTCGCTCGAGCTTGGCCTCTTCCATGGGAGTTACAATCTCATCGGGATTCATTCTAAAAAAACATAGAACAACTAATAAGTCATGCGAATGCAAAAAGGTAATACCAAACTAATGATATTCCTAATCGATAGGTCGCTCGTGTAAACATGAATTACAAGATGTACTCTAGATCTACTCTCAATCCCATACATAGATCACACAACAAAACCCAAGTCCTATACAAGTCTACATGATGACAATACAAGCAATGGCGAATTCCTAAAATACATCCGGTGATAAGCGCCAAGTATAAGCTATACAAACTACTAAATTTAAAAAACTTATAATAAATGATCCTATACAAATTATCAATCTATTACATGTTAAATTCAAGGGATTTTTCTCTAAAAGTTACAAATTAAAGTCTTTGATAACTTCCTTTAACTTCTTATGTCAAAAAGTGTAGTACCTGCAAAAAGACCAGAACACTAGAAGTACTAAAATATATACAAAAATAATGATTTTTGGTATACACATAGCCCGGAAGTTAGCTTTCAGCTCCAAGTAGAATCAAATGAATTGGATCTATGTTCATGAATTTATGAACAGAACTCTGCAGACTTATACCTATGTACATGAGGTCTTGGGAGTGAGACATAACTCCCAAGATCCACTGAGTAGACCTATCAAATGAACTCTAAATTTAGTGAAATTTGGGTCATTGGAAAGACTATCTAAGCATCCATCTGCACACTAGGTTATTCTCCAACGGAGATAAACAAGCAAAATAGTGTCTGCAACACCTACACATTTTGTACTACTCAAAAATTAGACCAGAGGAAAGATTATAATCATAGAATTCCCAAATGACTTAAAATTTATGAGAAATAAGTTCACATAGCTAGAAAAAGTGTCCAAAAGAGTTTACCTTAATTGGACATTCCATGAAAGAGAAATGGCATAATCATCGGACTTCTACACACTTCTCTAGCGAGTTCTTGCCAGAGGGACGAGAGAGCTAAAATAGCCTTTACCATTTCAAAACTTATCCAAATCATATGAAATATATATATATATATATATATATATATATATATATATATATATATATATATATATATATATATATATATATATATATATATATATATATATATATATATATATATATATATGTGTGTGTGTATATTGTGACACTATGCTCCAGCACATATCCAAAGTTCATATCATTTGGACAAGTGGTGTGAGAGAAACACCCAAGTTTCTGCACACCTACAACAAATTGCCATAGAGAATTGCCTACACAATGACCAGAGAAAATTTCACTTTTTGCTTAACCCATAACTTCAAATGTAATGAAATTTGGAGGCCAAAGACCGCATTAGGTAGGCTTTACAACACAAGAAAAAACTCTCCAAAGAGATATGACTCTGACAAGACACCCCTGTCAACATTTAAGAGGGTGTTCCAAGAAACAAAAGCTCTGAAGTGTTGGAATCCTTTGACCTAGTAAAATAATCGCAAAAAACATAAAAATTGGTGAGTAGGTTAAGAACTATATCAGATACCATCGTACAAATTTTCATGGAAATTGGAGCTTTCTACATGACTTTATGTTATCACAACATGCAATAGTACCATTTCAAGTTGCACAAACAACAAATTAAAGATACTTTCATGTTTTTTTTGCTATGCATTTGAGCTAACTCACCTATACGAAAACTATATAATGAAGTGATATGCATAAATATGGTTTCATGAGTAATAAAAAGATTCATGTGCAACAAATCGTCCATCATGAATTTATTTATTTACAACAAGCAAATTATGCATTGGTTCTAGTTCTAACAAGACACATGTACAAAATTCTAAATGCTAAATCAATAGAATGCCCATATATATATATATATATATATATATATATATATATATATATATATATATATATATATATATATATATATATATATATATATATATATATATATATATATATATATATATATATATATATACATACATACATACATACATATATATATACATACATACATACATACATACATACATATATTATTAGGACAAATTATTTGGTCAGTGCATGCAAATTGATGTCCATAGATTACCAAAATCATATTTTTTTTTTCAATGCAAACATCCACTCGTTCTCTTGTAAACAACTAGTTGTAATACTAATTGTATCTTCAACTTCATACAACTAAATTTTAATGAAAAGAATAATAATAAATGCATTAATGAACTTCCATGTACGATGGAGTATTCACTCTTTATTCAATCCATTAACTCATTCAACAAAATCAATCAATGAAGAATTCCAACATCCAATGTATCCTAATAGAGTAGCTATGAACAACAACCTCTTCTTTTCTTCTACTTTATTTTCTACAAAAAAATTTAAGATTTGACATGCTTTTTAGGATCCTAAATGAAGATAAATATGAGGCAAATTATCTCCTATGAAAAGAAACCATGTCCAAAAACATCTATGAAAGAAATAAGAATTCATTCATGCCCAAAGAGTTCCTCACGATACTATTCAATCAACTTCCAAGCTCTGGACAGATGGTCAAATCTAAACAAAACCTAGCACCTATCATTGGAAATCTCTTGAAGCAAGGAATCTATAGAGCTTTTAATTTCGCAATTTGGATGTTCCTAGACAAAGTTATGGCCTTTTTAGTGAACATGGGTAGGTATTTCAGGGGGTTTGGCCACCAAAAAGTGCCTTATGTACGCTTCCTCTCTCTCTCTCTCTCTCTCTCTCTCTAGTGTCCTTGAGGCGGCATGAGCACACGCAGCAGCCCAAATATCCCATAGAGATGAATTTTCTCCTCAAGCTAAAAGCCTTTATATAAGGCGCTGAAGATATTATTCAAACATCTCATGAGAAGAGAGAGCATATGCTCTCTTCCTCTGAATCCTCAAGTGAGTGCAATGCTCAGTCTCCTGAGAGATGACAGGATGACTTCATACCTGATGGACGGCATGTGTGCTCACATAGATAAAGAAGCAAACAACCTTCTCTTTTTGAAATCACCTTCAACAAAACTTCCACGCTTAGCCTGCGTGAGGCTCCCAAATTCGCATGTGACAGGTCCAAAAATTTCCCCACGAAATTTCTTCAGCAAGATGATGAAGTGGCCTCTTCTCTAAGACTTTCCCCTTTCTCACTCAAGCTTTGATACCAAATGAAAGATCCCAATTAGCTACCTGCCACTCTCCTCCCAACCTTAAATAGCCTTTGCCCTTGGAACCTCTAGAGTCTTCTCTAAGGTTCAAACACTCCTCATATGGCCACTCTGAGGAGATGGAATAACGTCAAAGATCTGTGCCAAAGCCTTGGCTCCCTCAAGCTCTGGTCCTTGACCCGGCTAATGTCCTAAACCAAATGCAGGTAGACTATGGAGGTCTAAATAAATCTAACATACACACACATACACATGCATATGCACAAACATTTCTACAACCACATAAAAAGACTTGCATGCATGCATTATTGCATATATACATACACATACACACATTAACATATACTTAAATACATGTATATGCACATCCACATGCATGCACATGGATGCAAATGGAAATGCATCCACACACACATGCATGTTTCATATATATACACATGCATATACATACACTTGTATATGTTTATACACATACACATACATATGCACATATGTATATATACACACCATACACATACATACACATATATATACACATATATATGCACATACATACACACACATATACACATAGACACACACATATACACATACAAACACATGCACATGCATACATATACCCATATACATGCACAAACACATATACACATACACTTACACATATACATGCACATACATATACACACACATACGCGTGCACATGCACATACACATATACACACATATACACTTACACATGCACATGCACATGCACATGCACATGCACATACATACATATACACACACATACACATGCACATGCACATACACATACACATACATATGCATATACATTTACACATGCACATGCAGATACATGCACATACACATATACATATGCACACACATACATGCACATATATACATAGATACATACATATACATGCATATAGACATACTTACACATATAGATATATACCTACATGTGAATATAAACATTTTATATACACACAAGCACAAATAAATATGAATGAATTATATAATTAAAGTACTAAAACACATGCTTAATATAAGCAATAATAATAATCAATAGAACAAAACATTTCATTACTTAATACCATACACAAAATTCAAAACATAACTGAAATGAACAATATATATATATATATATATATATATATATATATATATATATATATATATATATATATATATATATATATATATATATATATATATATATATATATATATATATATATATATATATATATATATATATATATATGTATGTATATGTATGTATATGTGTCAATGTAAATACATATCCAATGTCATAATCAAGAATCATAATCATCATCATCATGATCATCCTCATCATCACAATCATGTGCATGATCTGATGCATCTGTGTTGCACCCTATGACAATCGAGATCGTCCTCCTGTGTCTGTCTCTCCACCTCATCCATATCTGTCTCTCCATAATACTCCTGTATTACATATAACAAAGATAAATAAGTAAAACAATTAAAACATCCATAAAAATAAAATAATTATATAAAATTTAATAATACTCACAAAGGCATCCGGATGATCTCGCATATACTCGCTCAAACGCCGATATCCAAAATGTGTAGCATAATTGATCTCATGTTTTGTAGGATATTGACCATAATCCTTTCACTGCATTGAAACAAATAAAAAAGATTAGTTTCTTGCATTTTAACTAAAATAAAAAATATACTCACAATAACACATATACTTACAAATGTAGCTAAAAAACCATGATGGCCCATTTGGCCTAGGTGAGATGTGTGGGCTGACTCAACTCTCTTCTTTGTAGCAGCGTGTTTATTTAAAAAGTAATAAAATATATGAGAATTATAAATATAAACTATTAATTTGTATACCTTCTACTGAGGAAATGACTCTTGAAGACGTAGTTGTCTATGAAAAAACTACCATGTCTCAGGTGGTATGTTAGGTCACCTCTTATTTTCTTCACCATACAATATCTCCTGTTAATTTAATCTCAAACAGAAAAAAAGAATCAGAATACATACACATAAATACACACACATACACATACACATACCCACATACACATATACATGCAAACATATACACATACATATATGCATACATATACACAAATACATACATATAACATAAACACACATATACATATCCACATATATACGTACACACATACACATGCATGCATATACAGTCATTCATACAAAATACATGCATTTGTCCACAATAATGTGTATTTTGTGTATGTGTCAATATATGTGTATGTATAAATGTGTATATGTGAATATGTGTGTATGTGTAAATATGTATATGTGAATATTTATGTATGTAAATAATCGGATTATTAATATCAAATACCATTATTTGTAGATTCTGCTAAATCAGATGGAACTCCACCACTGTCTCCTAATCATGCAAGGACTATATACTATAAGTATATCAAACTTTTAATTTTAAATATATTTGATAGATACATAACTAATATATTTTTTTGTTTCTTGTTATAATCAGATTCTGATCAATCAGAGGGCACTCCACCACCTCCTATCCATGCAACGACTTCACATATGTCCTCTGATAGGAATTATGATGAATTTTACTATTAAGAGCATATTATATGTTGGTGTAACTCTTGCTATGGTATGTATCGAAGACCACGATTGGAATGTATTGAACATGAGGCAGAGTATGGTACTTTTGAGCATCCATCACCACCTGGTCAACACGATAATGCTTGGGTATGTATTTTTTTATAAATTAATGTCATTATTTTATTTAAAAACCATATACAAAATCAAATTACTATTGATATACATGAATACTTGCTCGATGGTGATGATGATGATAATAATTCTCATAATGTTAATATACCTCGTACATGTCATGGACTTGTTGCTCATCAATTACAAGCAGAGGTTTCTAGAAATCCTCTACCTCCTTGTTTATAGATTGAAACAGCTGGAGATTATCCATTGCTAGATCGTGATCGTTCTCTAGTACAAACATATGACAGAAGAAGATATGGAGGATGGAATAGAGGACCACTTCCTTTAGATGGAGAGGTTTTCAAGTTTTGGGGTAATTGCTATATGATTGCCGCATCCACTATTAGTAATACTGGTTGTGGTCTCTTTATTGTAGAGAGTTTGTATGTGCCTCCGAACTCTGAAGTCACTCTTATGTCATTTTGTGGTCCTATATATGGATGGGGAGAATGGCATCGACTTGCATGTTATGTTCAAAGCATGAGTAATTATGGAATATGCTTGAATGTAGCATCCCTTACTAGTAGAAGGATTTCACATGCAGAAAATGAAAGATTACATGTTGATGGAAGACCTTACATGCATGGAAATATAGTAGGTTTAATAAATAGTAGTCGAGCATTACATAATAGTTCAAGGACTAATTGCACATTTGAAGAGCGTGAAAATAATCATGAATCACCATACATGAGTAGAGATGTATCAAGATACATAGTTGTCAATGCTATTACTACATTACATGTTGGTGATGAATTATTAGTGAGTTATGGATGGCATAGACCTCCAAGAGAACCTTTAGAGAGAATGAAAATTCTCTATCCATATTTAATAAATTATATATTTAATTTTATGTTTAAACTTTACTTTTTATTCATTTATGGAATACTCATGATTTTTATTCATGTGTGTAGATTCCAACATATGATGTTGATGATATTCCTCCACACCATTCACAATTGCCAGTAAGACCTCATTTATCAGAAGCTTCTATAAGGAGGCTATGCAAAAGTGATCCTGTGGAATATGCAAGGTTCAAAGACCTATATTCAAAAGAAGATAAAGGCATTGATATTTCTAAAAATGAGAAATATCTTCGAGAGGAATGTCTAAAGCATGTATATGAAGGAAGTCATTTGACACGACTAAGTGCAAGCTTGTCTAAATCATGTATATGAAGGAAGTCGTTTGACACGACTAAGTGCAAGCTTACTTATTCTCAATCTTCAAAATTGTTTTGGATGGAGTAATGTATCTGTTTCGACACTATTAAGGTATAATTTTTAATTTTCTATCTATATATATATATATATATATATATATATACATGCATACATATATACATATAAATACATACATACACACACACACACACACACACACACACACATATATATATATATATATATATATATATATATATATATATATATATATATATATATATATATATATATATATATATATATATATATATATATATATATGAATGCATACACACACATATGCACACATACACATGTTATGAGAGTAAGGTCAAATTATACATACATGTATCGAATGAAGATATTTTGGCCATCTCGCCTTTGGAATTGTCTCCCAAGTCTTTAGAATCTTCTTGACACATCTGCTTCTCTTATTCTAGTCAACCTAATACCTACACAGCTAACTCTTTTATGAACTTTGCATACAAATATTAAGTATCAGTTAGCTATGGAGGTATTAGGTCGTTGAGAAAATGGGAGAAACAAATCTATTTGGAAGATTTTGAAGGATGGAAGAATAATTTTAAAGGATGGGTGGAAAGAAAGCGTCCATTCAATGTAGGTTCTTGTTTTTACCTTAGCTAAGGTAAGAACAAGAACTTGCAGTGAATGGATGCTTTCTGTCTGCCCATCCTTTAAAACTATTCATCCATCTTTCAAACTATTCCAAATAGATTTGATTCTCCTATTTTTCAAACTACCTAATACTTCCATAGCTAACTGATACTTTATATTTGTAAACAAATATGTAAGTTTTTAGTTAGCAAGGCAAGTAATTGATTAACTATAAAATGGGAGACAGCCAAATGATTGAGTGGTCTTGATATCTATATGAAAGTCTACAAACCACAATAAACAAAAAGAAAATTAAAAACGAAATCAAATATACATAGCTACACATGCATACATACACATACATACATACATACACATTCCTACATACATACACATACATACATACATACATACACATACATACATATATGCATACACATATGCATACATATACATACATACATATACACATATGAAATACATACACACATATATATACATATACATATATGCATGTCCAAAATGTCAATCTCCTCAATATATGGACGAAGAAGGTAAAATCCCAAAAAAGGTATTGAGACATTTTCCATTGGCTCCATGGATTAGACATATGTTTCAAAACCCCAAATTATCAAAGCTTTCGACATGGGGACATGACCATAAAAGTACTGATGGAATAATCAGAATTCCTCATGATAGTGTTGATTTTCACCATCAGATACTGATACATCAACATCTAAAAGAAAAATTAGAATCATTATACCTGATAATGATACTACTCTTTTTGATGAAGAGGATAATACTCTACATGCTAATTCTACTGATGATGAAGAGGAATTACCAAAAATCAATATTAATTCATCAATAGATGATGTGACTCATGAGAACACAGCTTATCAATAGAAGAAATAAATGAAATCAATAAAATAATGAATAAGAGTTTCTAAATTAGGGTTTATAAAACCCTAATATCAAAATTAGTATGTTTGAATTAGGATTTTTGAAATAGGATTTCTGAATTAGAATATTTATAATAGGGTTTTTGAATTAGGATATGTATATGTGTGTGTATATATATATATATATATATATATATATATATATATATATATATATATATATATATATATATATATATATATATATATATATATATATATATATATATATATATAAAATGAGATATATATACTGAATATATATATATATATATATATATATATATATATATATATATATATATATATATATATATATATATATATATATATATATATATATATATATATATATATATATATATATATATATATATATATAAAATGAGATATATATGTTGAATATATATATATATATATATATATATATATATATATATATATATATATATATATATATATATATATATATATATATACTGAATATATATATATATATATATATATATATATATATATATATATATATATATATATATATATATATATAAAATTATAAAATGAGCTATATATATTGAATATATATATATATATATATATAATTATAAAATGAGATATATATACTGAATATATATATATATATATATATATATATATATATATATATATATATATATATATATATATATATATATATATATATATATATATATATATATATATATATATATATATTTATATATAAAATTATAAAATGAGATATATATATTGAATATATATATATATATATATATATATATATATATATATATATATATATATATATATATATATATATATATATATATATATATATATATATATATATATATATATATGTGTGTATGTATGTGTATCTATATGTGTGTATGCATGTGTATGTGTATATATGTATGTAAATATGATTATGTGAGCCTATGTGTGTGTACATATGATTATGTATGTGTATGTGAATGTGAGTATGTGTATGTGTCTATATGTGTATTCATTATATGTGTGTAACTACATCATCATGTGTATGTGTATGTAAAAATGTGCATGTATGTGTGTGTATGTATAAATGTGCATGTATGTGTATATGTGTGTAAATGTGCATGTATGATGTATATATGTGTGTATGCATGTATTTGTACCTCTGGTCTCACTCTTTTCTCTCTCTCTCATATACATACATACATACATACATAAACACACATACTCATATCCACATATATATACATAAAAGCAATGTGTACTGTGCACTCGCGATGATGAGCCATAAGTGTTTGTATCTCTTTTAGACACCACTTATGCAACCATCTTGTCCCAAAATCTGTCTTAAGTGAACTAAGTACGTATTTTTTATCCCTCTCATCATGCTCACTACAAAAATTTTCTAAAAATCATGTAAATAAAACATAAGATATTTATTTCAATTTATATGTAAAACTTATACTTACTTCCACTGCAAGTGGACAAGGTGCAGGTAAGGGTCGCATAATGCTCACATTCTTCTCTTGAACTCCAATCCATTCCCTATGTACACAATGTTCCCCTCTGGCGCTATATCACACTCTAGCCCTAAGATGCCTATGCATGTCCTCATAGGCACCTATGCTCTACTATCATGATTTGGAGGTGGTATAGGTATCTTGAAAATAGATAGATAAAAATAAATGAAAATATGTGTTATAATATCATTAAAAAAAATTGTGAAAAAAAAACATACGTATGAGCAGATAGTTGTCTTCTTGCATGTGGAGCCACAAAAGAGCCCTCCTCTGATCGCTGGGTAAGCATCTAGATTGTAAATTCCAGCTCATCATTAGCCATCTCTGAGTACTCATGCATGATGATTCCTAGAGTATCAGGCGGAACTCTTGCTCTCATAAGACTTTTTATGAGAGTGAGTTTCACCTTTCTCTCTCTATTAAGATCCATAATAGCTCTATATATAAAAAAAATGGGTTAGAAGTCAATATCTATACATGTACATATGTATGTGTGTATATGTGAGTGTGTGTATGCATGTAAGCATGTATGTATGCATATGCATGTGCATTATGTATGCAAATGTATGCATGTGTGTGTATGTGTGTGTATGCATTTAAGTATGTATGTATGCATATGCATATGCATTATGTATGCATATGCATTATATATGCATATGTATGTGTATGTGTCTATGTGTGTGTATGTGTATGCATGTATCTATGCATATGCATGTGCATTACGTATACATATGTATGCATATGTGTGTGTATGTGTGTGTATGCATGTAAATATGTATGTATGCATATGCATTATGTATGCATGTATGTGTGTGTATGTGTGTGTGTAAGTGTGTATGTGTGTATGTGTGTGTTTATATATGTGTGTGCAGCTGTGTGTGTGTGTAAGTTTGTATGTGTCTATGTGTCCATGTGTCTATGTGTGTGTGTGTCTATGTGTGTAAGTGTGTGTGTCTATGTGTGTATGTCTGTGTGTATGCATGCGTAAGTGTGTCTGTGTATGTGTGTGTGTGTGTATCTATGTGTGTGTGTCTATGTGTGTGTATGTATCTATGTGTGTGTATGTGTGTATGTGTGTATGTGTATGCATGTATCTATGCATATGCATGTGCATTATGTATGCATATGTATGCATATGTATGCATATGTATGCATGTGTGTGTATGTGTGTGTATGCATGTAAGTATGTATGTATGCATATGCATTATGTATGCATATGTATGCATGTATGCGTATGTGTGTGCATGTCTCTTTACATGTGTGTGTGTATGCATATATATGTGTGTATGTGTGTGTCTCTCTTTCTACATGTGTGTGTGTTTGTGTGTATATGTATGTGTGTGTTTGTGTGTGTATGCATGTAAGCATGTATGTATGCATATGCATGTGCATGTATGTATGCATATGCATGTGCATGTATGTATGCATATGCATGTGCATGTATGTATGCATATGCATGTGCATTATGTATGCATGTGTGTGTATGTGTGTAAATGTGTGTGTATGTCTCTCTACGTGTGTGTGTGTATGCATATGTATGCATGTATGTGTATTTGTGTGTATGTTTCTCTACGTATGTGGTTGTGTGTATGCATATATGTATGTGTATGTGTCTGTGTGTATATGTGTGTAAATGCATGTGTGTGTGTCTGTGTGTGTATGTGTGTGTGTATATCTATGTGTGTGTCTATGTGTGTATATACGTGTGTATCTATATGTGTCTATGTGCATGTGTATGTGTGTGTGTAAATGTGTCTGGATGTGTGTGTGTGTGTAAGTGTGTATGTGTCTATGAGTGTGTATGTGTTTATGTGTGTGCATGTGTCTATGTGTGTGTATGTGTCTATGTGTGTATGTGTATGCATGTATGTATGCATATGCACGTATGAATTCATATGCATGTGCATTATGTATGCATATGTATGCATATGTGTGTGTATGTGTGTGTATGCATGTAAGTATGTATGTATGCATATGCACTATGTGTATGTGTCTATGTGTGTATGTGTGTGTATGAGTGTGTGTGTATGTGTGTGTGTGTCTTTGTGTGTAAGTGTGTATGTTTGTGTATCCATGTGTATGTGTGTGTATGCATGTGTATGTGTGTGTAAATATGTGTGTATATGTGTGTGTATGTGTGTGTATGCATCTATGTGTGTATGTGTATGCATGTGTCTATGCATATGCATGTGCAATATGTATGCACATGTGTGTGTATGTGTTTGTATGCATGTAAGTATGTATGTATGCATATGCATATGCATTATGTTTGCATATGCATATGCATTATGTTTGCATATGTATGCATGTATATGTGTGTGTGTATGTCTCTCTATGTGTGTGTATGCATATATGTGTGTGCATGTATGTGTATGTGTGTGTGTGTCTATGTGTGTATGTGTCTATGTGTGTATGTGTATGTGTGTATGCATGTGTATGTGTGGGCATGCATGTAAGGATGTATGTATGCATATGCACGTGCATTATGTATGCATGTGTGTGTATGTGTGTGTATGTGTGTATGCATGTAAGTATGTATGTATGCATATGTGTGCATGTATGTGTATGTGTGTGTATGTCTCTCTACATGTGTGTGTGTATGCATATATATGTGTGTATGTGTATGTGTGTATGCGTGTGTATGTGTGTGCATGCATGTGTATGTGTGTGCATGCATGTAAGCATGTATGTATGCATATGCATGTGCATTATGTATGCATATGTATGCATGTGTGTGTATGCATGTAAGTATGTATGGATGCATATGCATATGCATATGTATGCATGTATGTGTGTGTGTGTGTATGTGTGTGTGTATGTCTCTCTATGTGATGTGTATATATGCATATATATGTGTGTATGTGTATGTGTGTGTATGCATGTAAGCATGTATGTATACATATGCATGTGCATTATGTATGCATATTTATGCATGTGTGAATGTGTGTGTATGCATGTAAGTATGTATGTATGCATATGCATATGTATGTATGTATGTATGTATGTGTATGTGTGTGTATGTCTCTCTACGTGTGTGTGTGTGTATGCATATATATATGTGTGTATGTGTATGTGTGTGTATGTGTGTATATGCATGTAAGCATGTATGTATGCATATGCATGTGCATTATGTATGCATATGTATGTGTGTATGTGTGTGTATGCATGTAACTATGTATGTATGCATATGCATTATGTATTGATATGTATGCATGTATGTGTATGTGTGTGTGTATGTCTCTCTATGTGTGTGTGTATGCATATATATGTGTGTATGTGTATGCGTGTATGTATGTGTATGTATATGTGTGTATGCATGTGTATGTGTGTGTATGCATGTGTATGTGTGCGTATGCATGTAAGCATGTATGTATGCATATGCATGTGCATTATGTATGCATATGTATACATGTGTGTGTATGTGTGTGTATGTGTGTGTATGCATATGTATGCATGTGCATGTATGTGTGTGTATGCATATGTGTGCATGTATGTGTATGTGTGTGTCTATGTCTCTCTATGTGTGTGTGTATGCATGTATGTATGTGTATGTGTCTATATGTGTGTATATGTGTGTGTGTGTGTCTATGTGTGTATCTGTGTGTCTATGTGTATATACATGTGTATCTATATATATGTGTCTATATGCATGTGTATGTGTGTGTGTATGTGTAAGTGTGTGTGTGTCTATGTGTGTATGTGTGTGTCTATGTGTGTATGCATGTGTCTATGTTTGTATATATGTGTGTGTGTATATATGTGTGTGTATATATGTGTGTGTATGTGTGTGTGTAAATGTGTGTGGATGTGTGTGTGTGTAAGTGTGTATGTGTCTATGTGTGTGTGTATGTGTGTGTGTATGTGTGTGTATGTGTGTGTCTATGTGTGTGTCTCTATGTGTGTATGCATGTGTCTATGTGTGTATATATGTGTGTGTGTATGCATGTGTATGTGTGTATGTAAATTAGTGTGTATATGTGTGTGTAAAGCTGTTTGTATGTGTGCGTGTATGTGTGTATGTGTCTATGTGTGTGTATCTATGTGTGTATGTGTGTCTTGTTGGAGATAGACATCTGTGGAAGCACGCGAACAACACAAGGAAGGAGAAGAAGCTTGGAGCACAACACACAATACTGAATGTATTACTAGAGAATCTACAAAGATAAATAGCCCATTAGGGCAATCTGCGTATATACAAGCCGGGGGAAAAACCTCCTAAAGAGGGAAAAAAGTACCCCGGCGGTCCTAGTCTATTCACACACATCACTACCTAAATATATCAACAAATCCCCCCTGAGAGTGATGTTGTGAACAAAGAGCTGGCACTCATATATAAGGAAGTGCCAAGCTATGTGGAAATCACTCCACAAAAGGAAGTAAGCCCAAAGCTTTGCAGAAAGCTTCAAATTTCTCCCTAGGCAGAGCCTTCGTGAAAAGGTCTCCAATGTTCTCCTGCATGGGCACATATGCCAAGCTGATCTCCCCAGTAGAGAACCTTTACTTGACATAGTGATAATGCACCTCAATGTGCTTAGTGCAAGCATGGAACACAGGGTTCCTTGCAACTGCCAATGTTCTGACTCCCAATGAAGATGGTGGTGGCAGAAGTCTGACCAACACCCAAATCAACCATAAGGCTTCTAAGCCACACACACTCAACAATCACTGTGATGAGAGAAGAATTCAAGGTAAGTGATTTAGGTTCACTTACCTACTTCCTAGGTTTGGAATTTGTTTACAAAGATCATAGTTTATTTCTCACTCAAAGGAACTATTTCAATGATATGTTAGCAAAGTTCAAGATGGAGGATTGTAAAATTGCAGGTACTCCAATGGAGGTCAACAAAAAATTGAGCTCACATGAAGGTGAACTCATAGAGGACATCACATCATATCAAAGCCTTGTGGGTAGTCTCAGCTATGCCACATTGACAAGGGTGGATATATGCTATAGTGTGAGTGTGCTAAGTCAGTTCATGCACACACCAAGGAAACCACACATGGATGCTACTAAGAGGATACTCAAATATCTCAAAGGAACAATAAATGAAGGACTTTATTATCCTTATGTATCTGATTTAGGGTTGAAGCTATTTTCTGATGCAGATTGGGCTGGCTCCAAAGAAGATAGAAGGAGCACTTCAGGTTATCTTACCTTTGCAGGTTCAAAGCTTATTTCATGGTCATCCAAGAAGCAACCCACAATTGCTCTCTCTTCTACTAAAGCTGAATGCAGAGGTCTTGCCATAGCTACACAAGAAGCTATGTGGATGAAGACATTATTCAAAGATCTTGGATTGGAGTTTGAAACTCCAACTATTTTTGGTGACAGCATTAGTTATATTCATTTAGCTGCTAATCCTATTTTTCATGCAAATCCATTACAACCTAAGTATTGGCTTGAGTTCTAAGAGAAGACAATGTATGGAAATCTAAGAGTTCACTTGTGAACTCACCCTTGTAATTGTTTGATCATTTACTTGATGTAAAAGTAAGAGGAATCAAAGTAGTTCAGTTCACTTGATGAAAATTGAGGGAGAAGCCACGAATGCTTGATTTGGAGGTTGGAGAATCAATCAATCTCAAAAAACTAGGAAACTAGATTTAGGTGAGCAAGATTCAAATTCAAATCTTGGCTCCAAAAATCTCTATATATACATGGTAGTTTAGTCGCACTTTTAGAGGCATCCATAAGCTGAGCTATATGCTATATCAAGTGTGGATACAAGGAACACACATGTATCTGTAAGTTCATTGTATTCTACAATCAATATACATCCATACTTATGATCATACAAGTTCATATCTCCATGGTTGTGTGAGTTTACTCTTCCCTATTATGCTTCTTTGATTGTTTTCAGTCAGATTGCAGAGATCATTTCTCTCAGGGTGGTGCATCATTTTCAATGATTTAACTTGATAAAGTTTTCTTTTAGTGTCTAATATATTCTCACAAAATTTCCTTGCTATTGGAGTTCTCAATCTTGAGTTATATTCAGTTGAAGTCAACCCTATATGTTCATATTCACTTCTCTGCAGAGTTTTGATTTTTTTCAGTCAACTTGTCAGAGCTGGTTCTCCGCGTGTACTTCAATAAGTTGCATGATTCAAATCTTGTTGACTTTAAAATCCTGTCTTTTATCAGCATACAAAAGTTCATAATCATTAAATATTTTAATCTTGAGTTATGATCATTTTTGTCCTCACTGGTTTAAGTACTATTGCAGCCCATGAAAATTGAGATGATGTCATAACTTGTTAAACTTCATTATCATTGTGTAATTCACTATTTTTTATGAGATTACTCTTGAAAAATAGCTTTGTAAGTTATTGAGAGTTATCCAGCAGGAATTAAGCTAATTGCTACTGTGCTCAGACAATTATTCAAAACACTGGATAGGTGTATGAATCAAAATAACAAGTTTTTCACCTCTGAATTAATTCCATCTCATCTATTTTGATATTTCTTTTTTTGAAATTGATCTTCCAGGGTACATAGGGTGTCTAACACATCCATTGGCAAGCTAAAAGCGCCCACCACATACTCCTGGAGTTCATTTGGCTAGTGTAGATCAAGGATTTTGCAGCACCACTTCATCTTCAAACACATATCTATCCATCTCTTCACATATCTTGCCATACCTTTTGGTTTAACTAATGCTCCAGATACTTTTATGATGCTCATGAATGATAATTTCTGTCCTTTTATTGGTCAGTTTGTGGTTGATTTTGTAGATGATGTGTTGGTTTATGTTGGAGTTAGATTTCTACGGAAACACACGAACAACACAAGGAAGAAGAAGAAGCTTGGAACACAACACACAATATTGAATGTATTACTAGAGAATGTAAAAAGATAAGTAGCCCATTAGGGCAATAGGCATATATACAAGCCGAGGAAAAAAACCTCCTAAAGAGGGAAAAAGTGCCTTGGCTGTCCTAGAGTGTTCACACACATCACTACCTAAATATATCAACAAATCCCCCCTGGGAGTGATGCAGTGAACAAGTAGCTGGCACTCATGTATAAGGAAGTGCCAAGCTATGTGGAAATCACTCCACAAAAGGAAGTAAGCCCAAAGCTTTGCGGAAAGCTTCAAACTTCTCCCTAGGCAGAGCCTTCGTGAAAAGGTCTACAATGTTCTCCTGTGTGGGCACATATGCCAAGTTGATCTCCCTAGCAGACAACCTCTCCCTGACACAATGATAATGCACCTCAATGTGCTTAGTGCGAGCATGGAACACAGGGTTCCTCCCAACTGCCAATGCACTCTGACTGTCACTGAAGATGGTGGTGGCAGAAGACTGACCAACACCCAAATCAGCCATAAGGTGTCTGAGCCACACACACTCGACAGTAGCTGTGAAAGCTGCCCTATACTCAGCCTCACAACTGGAAGTGGCCATAGTAGGGTGCTTCTTGCTCAACCAAGATATACATGAGCTACCAAGCATGAAGCAAAAACCACTAGTGGACACACGAGTGTCATAGCAACCAACCCAATCAGAGTCAAAAAAAGCATGCAAATCTCGCGGTAGTGATTCCCCCTTGGGATAAAACAACCCAAGTAGCCGAGTACCACTCAAGTAGCGAAAGATGCGCTTAACGGCCTGCCAATGCTTGACTCCTGGGCAATGCATAAACCTGCTCATTTGTGAGGCAGCAAAGTGAATATCTGGCCGAGTAATGCATAAGTAAATCAAGCATCCAACAGCCCGCTGATAGAGAATAGCATCAAATGCATCTCCAGCATCATGAACACTCAATCGTAAACCTGTCTGCATAGGAGTGGCAGTAGGCTTACAGTCTTCAAGGCCAAAATGTTGCAATAATGTGTCAATATATTTCCTTTGACACAAAGCCATTCCACCATCGACTTGCATAAATTGAATGCCCAAATAGTGATGCAAATGCCCCAAATCAAACATCTCAAATGTGGAATGAAAATCAGCCTTAAAATCAGCAATATGCTTCTCAATAGGACCAGTGAGCAGCATGTCATCAACATGGACAACAATGATCAGAAGCACATCATTAGCATGCTTAACATATAAGGTGCTTTCAGTTGGACTGTTCTCAAAACCGTGTGCAATCAGATAGGCATGTATCTTCTCATACCAAGCACATGGTGCTTGCTTTAAACCATATTATGCCTTCTTTAACTTGCACACCTGGTTTTCATGCCGCTTCTGCACAAAGCCACGGGGTTGAAAAACATACACTTCTTCATGCAAGTCACCATTCAGAAATGCAGTTTTAATGTCCAACTGATGTACATTCCAACCATGATGGGCTGCAAGTGCACAAATGCTCCGAACAGTAGTCATACGAAATGCACGTGCAAAGGTCTCATCAAAATCAATGCCTCTTATATACCCACTTAGTGCCAATGCCCTTCTTGCCAGGAGGCAAGTCACATAAAGACCAAGTACCATTCTTCATTATTGCATCATATTCAGATTGCATAGCAGCCATCCAATTTTTTGAATTTTGTGCTTCATCAAACAAAACAGGCTCATTCTCATCACAGAGACTAGATGCAGCCATAGCATAGCAATCTGATGCAAAAGAGGCACTATGGGAGCCTGATTGAGTACGATATGACAGAGGTGCATCTAATTTGCTATCACGCAAGGTCTGCACTAGCCATTTTGGCATAGTTCTTGCCTGCTCAATATCATCTCTCTCATCAATAAGTGCATCATGTACATCTGCATAAGAAATGGAATGATATGCATCATCACCTTAAACTTGCAAAGGCTGAGAAATTACCTCATGAGGACCAGCACTAGACTGTCCACCTGTAAAAAGAGGCAACAAAGTATGATACATGTCTTTGGAGCTGACAGATGTCTCCTTAGTACATGAAAGCAATGGTTGAATAGCATCTTCCACAAAAACAACATCACGACTAACCAGAATGCATTTAGTCTCTGGGTGATACAGACGATAGCCTTTACTTTCAGAACTGTACCCAACAAAAATACATTTTACTGCTTTATCATCCAATTTTCTGCGATGTTGTTCAGGCACTAATGAATATGCCAAACAACCAAAAACACGCAGATGAGCAACTGATGGCTTGCGATCATGCCAAGCCTCATATGGAGTGATAGACTGCAGCGCTTTAGTGGGACACCTGTTCAGTATATATGTTGCACACATGACAGCCTCAAGCCAGAAACCATGTGGTAAAGCCTGACTCTTGACCATACACCTCGCCATCTTCATGAGTGACCTGTGCTTTCTTTCAGCAACTCCATTCTCTTTAGGTGTATACAATACTGTACACTGGTGTTTTATCCCACGTTCATCCAGAAATGCATTAAAATCAGAAGACATATATTCCCCCCCTCGATCTGAATGGAGGGTGCCCATTTTACATGCTAACAGATTTTCAGCCAAAACCAAAAACTGTTTGAAGCACATGAACACTTCAGACTTTGCCTTCAATGGATATACCCATGCATGCTTGGAAAAATCATCGATGAAAGTCACAAAGTAAAGATAATTCCCAAAAGAAGGTGTTTGCATAGGACCACATACATCACTATGTACAAGCTGCAATTTCTGAGTAGCCCGAACTAAAACATCTTTTGGAAAGGACAAACGCTACATTTTGCCCAAAATGCAGCCTTCACAAACATGTTTTCCAGGTGCCAGAAGTTTGGGCAAAGAGGACACCATGTCAGATTTCTGTAGGCGTAGCAAACTAGCAAAATTCAGATGACCAAAGTGTCCATGCAAAAGCTTTGCATCTGACATAGCCTGAGAATCATTGACTGCACATGCCAAATCATTTACACATCTTTCATAGTCTATGACCTTATACAACCCACGAAATAAAATGCCAGAAGCAATAATCACATCGCCATTTGACAGATCATGAATTATACACCTGTCATCAACAAATTTCACAACCAAACCAATCTTGCCTAATGCAGAAAGTGATAACAGGTTCTTCTTGATCCCTCGCACAAATAAAGCATCTAAAAAAGTGAAATAACTACCATCAGCAGTAGTCAAAATGATCTTACCAACTCCCATAACAGGATAAGAGGAGTTGTTAGCACATGTAACAGTATTCCCTGTAGGGGCAGGCTCAAGTGAAGAGAAGAAACTGCGTTGCGAGGTAATATGTTTGGTCGCCCCACTGTCAAAATACCAAACATCTGAGTCTACTGCAGACATGCACTGCTCATGAGAAGATGGGTCAAAACTACAAACAGTAGTAAACGCCCATTCTTCTTCCTGCACAAGATTAACAGACTCTGTTTTTGGTGTAGAGGCCTCTGCAACAACCATTCTAGCCTCTTTCTTCTTTGCCTCTTTAGCAGCCAGTTTTGGACTGTTCTTTATGATATGATCATTCCCTTTAGAGTACTTACAAAACAATTTTTGCTTTTTTGATTTCTTCTCATCTTTATCTTCCTTCTTCGAATATGCAGAATTCACAAATTTCTGCTTACTAGTTGAAGAGCTCCATTTTCCTTTGCCCTTCTGACTAGCCAGGAAAGCTTGATCTGCAACTCGCATAATGGACATGTTCTGCCTAGAATGATCTTCTTGCAACAGAATAGAGACTAACTCCTCGAATGATAAGGCATATGGATTGCCTTTCATCATCAACCGAAGAGTAGAAGCAAAACTCTGATATGAATCAGGAAGACCATTCAGAATGGTCTGCACAAGTGAGCTATCTGGTATAACCTCATCAGCAGAAATCAACTGTTCCCTCAAGTCTTTGATCTTCATTAGGAAATTGTCCATAGAATCACCTTCATTCATGTGCTCACTCTCCAACTGTTTTCGAAGGTAAGCAACATGAGCCTCATTCCTAGCTTGGTACAATGTGGTAAGTGTATCCCAATCATCCTTAGCTGTTCTGCAAGAGCGAATATGAGGAATAATGGCATGTTTGACAGAAGAAGTTATCAATGCATGTGACTGGGCATCTCTACCATCCCAATGAATCTGCTCTGCAGTAGGTGCAGCACGAACTGCAACATAAACAAGAACATGCAGAATATCATCATCTTCGACACCTTCTGCATCAGCTTCAGTACCTGCAGTTGTAATAGTCGCAGGTGTGATAGAACGTTTTTCGACACCCTGTACAATGTTCCACAGTCCTTTTGCACCCAAAACATGTCGCATCATATAAGCCCATAATGGATAGTTGGTACCATCCAACTTATCCTCAATAGCCAACATATGGAATACATCACTACTTTCAGCCATGGCCAGTGACTAAAATACCTTGATGCAGAAAATTGATTGTATCTCAAAAAGTTGAATAGAACTGCCCAGATGAATTCCGCTAGACCTGTAGCAGTCTTTGAGATGCTTATACTGGCAAACAAAAACTGGTATATACCTTTGGCACAAAAAGACGAAATAGCCTACACAAGCGCTACAATAGTGTGTTTGGAGGCCGAAACGAGCTCAGATCCCGATTTCGGCACCACATAACGAAGCTGTTTTGATCTAAAAAACACGCTGAGTATGCTCACCAAAATTCGTGCGATTTTGAGACTGCGACTCGAGGAGTGTCGACAGCGCCCTAGATGAAGTGACGGCCTACTCTAATACCAATTGCTGGAGTTAGATGTCTACGGAAGCACGCGAACAACACAAGGAAGAAGAAGAAGCTTGGAGCACAACACACAATACTGAATGTATTACTAGAGAATGTACAAGATAAGTAGCCCATTAGGGCAATAGGCGTATATACAAGCCGTGGGAAAAAACCTCCTAAAGAGGGAAAAAGTGCCCTGGCAGTCCTAGAGTGTTCACACACATCACTACCTAAATATATCAATAGTTTATAGTAAAAGTTTGGAAGAACATGAATGTCATTTGCGTACAGTTTTTCAAATGTTGGATAAAAATACTTTGTATGTCAACACAGAGAAGACACAACTATGTTTATCAGAGGTTGAGTACTTAGGACATATAATTTTTGCAGATGGAATTAGAATGGATCCATGAAAAGTTTTTGTGATCCTTGGTTGGCCGATTCCTCAGAATAAGCGCCAATTGCGATCATTCTTAGGAGTATCAGAATTCTATAGGAAATTCATTACCAGCTATTTGCACATAGATGTGCCATTGACTGATCTGTTACAGAATAATCAAAAGGACTAGTGCACAACAAAAAGCTTTTGACACATTGAAACAAGTAGTTTCAAGTGCCCCAATTTTATTGGAAGTAGATCCCCAAAAACCTTTTGAAATAGAAATCGATGCTAGTGGCATCGTAGTTGGTGCAGTTTTCATTCAAGATGGCAGACCAATAGCTTTTGAAAGTAAGAAACTTTCTCCACCTCAGAGAAATTGGCCTGCCCATGAACAAGAATTATATGCAATAGTTCATGCTTTGAAGACTTGGAAACACTATCTATATGGTGCAACTTTTAAAGTATACACAAATCATCACACATTGAAGTATTTCTGTTCTCAGCCTGATCATTGGGGGAGACAGGCTAGATGGGCTGAGTTGATGCAAGAATTTTATATGGAAATTCTTTATAGAAAAGGAAAAATGAATACAGTTGCAAATGCATTATCTCGTATTTTGCATCAGATTAGGTTCACAATTCTTCATAGCGATTCGATCCAAGAAATCAAAGATTCACAAATCGAAGATGATTATTGTCAGTCTATAGTCAATAAGTTATCACAAAATATTAAAGATCAAGCATTCTCAAATTTTCAAGTGGAGCAAGGTTTGCTCAAAAGAAAGGGAAAGATTTGTGTGCCTAATTCCCAAGAAGAGAAGTTTAGAAAAGAGGTTATTTTCGAGAACCACAATGTACCTTGTGAAGGACATCCTGGTATTGAAAAACTTTGCAGTTGATCAGACGCACTTTTTGGTGGCCAAAGATGGTCAGAGATGTAAACAAGTATGTAAGTAAATGTTTTAAATGTCAAGTTAATATAGTAGAGAGGATTAGTCCTCCAGGTCTGCTACAGACATTAGAGATACCACAATATTGTTGGGATAGTATTTCCATGGACTTCATAATGGGTTTACCTAGGATGCAACGACAAAAGAATGCTATTCTTGTAGTGGTTGATTGTTTGAGTAAAATGGCACACTTTATCCCTACAAAGGAATCAGTGGAGGCTCTGCAAGCCGCGGAACTATTTATTCAGTATATTTTTAGACTAAATGGTCTACCTAGATCTATAGTTCCCGACACGGATCCTAGGTTTATAGGAAATTTTTGGAAACACGAGTTTAATAAGCATCAAATACAACTCAAGATGAGTAGTGGAGAGCATCCACAGATAGACGGTCAGATTGAAAGAGTTAATCAGATACTGGAAGATACGCTATGGGCATATGATAGATTGGGATAGTTTTCTCACATTAGTTGAATTTTCTTATAATAGTAGGAAACAGAAGACTACTAGGCTGGCACCTTTTGAGGTGATCTATGGATTTATTCCACATAGTCCAACTACCATTGGGTTATCCAAGAAATCTCCAAGTGCTTCACAGTTTTTGATAGATATGCAAGCTAACTTAAAAATTGCTCAGTTCAATCTCCAACAAGCTGCTAAAAGGATGAAAGTGTTTGTAGATCGACATCGAACACCATGAACGTTTCAAGAGGGCGATCGTGTGTTTTTACAGGTTCCACTTGGTTCATCATTGATAGTGGGTCAGAAACCCAAGTTATCCCCTAGATTTTGTGGACCTTGGACAGTAATCAAGAAGATAGTGATGTCGCATATAAATTGCAATTGCTAGATAATTGCAAAGTTCACCTAGTTTTCCATGTTAGCAAGTTGAGACCATACATTTCTGCAGATGAGAATTGTGTAGACGGTTTAGTTGCTTTAGAAAATAGAGCATCTCAGCCAGATGTTCCATTTCAGGTTCTTGATAAGAGGGAGCAGAAGTTAAGGAATTGCTCCATACTAGAGCATTTAGTAGCATGGACTCACAAATGCTACTTGGGAATCAGAAGCTGTGATTCGCAAACACTTTCCTTCCATGATCAGTGAGGACAGTGATCTCTAGAAGGGGGAGCGAGTGTTAGATTTATTTAGACCTCCATGGTCTACCATTGATCTACTTGCATTTGGTCGAGGACCCTAGCCGGGTCAAGGACCAGAGCTCGAGGGAGCCAAGGCTCTAGCAAAGATCTTTGAGGTTATTCCATTTGCGCAGAGTGGCCATATGAGGAGTGTTTGGACCTTATAGAAGATTCTAGAGGTGCCAAGGGCAAGGGCTATTTAAGGCTGGGAAGAGAGTGGCAGGTAGCTAATGGGATCTTTCAGTGTATGTGTATGTGTAAGTGTATGTGCACATGTATGTGTGTGTATATATGTGTGTGTATGTGCATGTGTATATGTGTATATGTGGATATGTGTATCTTCATCATGTATAAGTGATATGTGCATATCAATAAGTGTGAGTATGCTAACTAATGAAAATAACAAAATTCAAATGATATACAAATAATGGATATTGTACTTACAATAGTTATCCATATTTTTTGCTTGGTTAGCTTCTTGAATAACCTGCAATAAAGAGAGAGAGAGAGAGAGAGAGAGAGAGAGAGAGAGAGAAGAGAGAGTAAGCAATTGTTTCAGCTTGTAAGCGCAATGCAATTGCGAATGTTCGAGAGCTCTTCGACCAGATGCATGAAGATGCCGATCGAAGAGCCTCCAACGTTTTATTTTTTTCGTCAATAAGCCATCCTGTAAGCGATGGTAAGGCGTCGTAAAAAGCACTGCAATTGGCATCACATAAGCATCTTTAACCACCGTCGCTTATGCGATGCAAATTAGCATCACTTATGCAATGCTTTTTAAATCGTCGCTTTAGCGACGCTCAATGTGAGCATTGCACATGCTATCGCGCCACACGTCGATAAAAACATCCTATTGTGCATCATTTAACTGACGGTCCGTGCTCCATGATTATTGCAATAGTTTTTGAAATTTTATAGCATCAAAATTGTGTCGCCTTAACTGTTGCTATGTGCCCGTATTCCTTGTAGTGAGCTTTCTCAACTCCATCACTTATCTTCTGAAACCATCTTCATAGATTGTTGCTCTAGGCAAGGGCAAGAAAGTATCACATTGTGGAGCTCCACCGCCTTACTTGTCAATATGCAAAAGAATAAAGACGATATGAAGATCATGAATGAGTGAGATGTGTAAAGGTGAAGGTGAGAAGCACACTACTACACACACACATACACAGACACACACACATACACAGACACACACACACACAAGGAAGACACAATACGAGAGGCAATGGAAGGCAAATCATTTCTTCTCATTACTCATAGTACAAGAACTCTTATATCAAGCTCATACCTCAGACCAGCTAACCCCAAAAATGAGCTCTCTAGCTCTATTTATAGTTTTTGAGGTGAAGTGACTAGTTTCACATCTAATGATCGGCATAGTTCAAATTTATGCCCTAAACTACTTTTGGGGATCAAAAGAGGTCCAAAAAATGTGAAAACTTGTAGGCATGTTCTATTTAGGCTCCTCAAGCTTGATGACTCCTCGGCTTGCACAAAATGGAGCATCGCATGAAAAAATTGGGTGGTTATACATTACAATAGTTAGTGATTATAATCACTATTGATGTTTTGACAAGTCGTGATACATCTAAATCAATATGGAATGGAAATATTTATGGGTGAGGACCCCTTTACTCTCCATGTTCTGTTCCTTACATACTAACTCTTCATCTATGCCATGAATTGTTGCCAACACCCCCTCCCTGTACCGTCTTTCATCCTCGGCAGAACCTTGTTCCAAGAAGCGATCGATATAGTTGTGTAAGAGGTCTTGTGCGATGATGTGCTCATTTACATGTATGGCCCTTGCTACATCAGCTTCTAGCTTGTCCCATGGAACGGATTGTGGTGTTTCATGCGGTGGACAACAGTAGTGTGTTGAATAAATGAGTTGTTTATAGACAAAAAGTTGGAGTAGAGGATTTGTTGTGGTTATGAATACCTCATGATGGTATTGCCAAAACTTGGTGGTGAACATATCTTTAAAGGTTTGTTTATAGCATGCAAGCAGGTACTTTATATATGGCAATTCCAGGCATAACAAGTTTTGAGTGATGGGAAGGTGCTCATATCATAGATGAGATCCAAATCTCCATGCTGGAAGCCTAGTGTGGTTACATGAGATGCACATATGCTTCAAAAGACCTTGAATGTAGTGTGCATGAGATCAAAGACTTTGATGGACATCCTCGCTACTATATCGGTCATATGGTTCAGTCGTCGAAGCCAGTGCTGAATGGCCACCATCAGGTATGCCATTGTGGGGGGTCCTTGAGGGGGTGCGAGGTATGGGTAATTGACCCAGTCCTGCACTTTGGATCATTTTGCACTTTAATGGAAAATGATGACCAAGACCGACGTGAGAGCATCGAGCCATAACATGGATTATACATGATCTATGCTTTTGACTAGGTGTACATCATTTCAAGATATTCTTGCAATAAATTTTCTTGAGTTAGGTTGAGAGATCATGCCTTGGATTGTGCGTGGAGGGACGTCCTATGGTTAGAAGTGAGTAGCACGGGTTTATTTCTTTCCTGTAATGAGCTCAATTTCTAAGTTGCACTTGGTAAGGTACATGAAGTAAGGTTTATATTGGATTTTATTGGTGGATATGTATCTCTTGATTGCAAGTTCGGGGAAGTAGGGGGACTGGAGTATAGTCTCTTTAATGATTGTCATTGCCTTAAGTTGAGCCTCAATTCATGCAGAGTGCATCTTGCCCAGTTCTTCCATCGGCTTCATCCATGTCGGGCATGGTAACTCAAAGCTCTCCTGACCCTCCTCAATGACACATCTACCTATTGCCACCTATGGCTTGTATTCCTCTTTGAAAGGTAGGGTCAACTAGAATAGTGATCCTTTCCTTTGGCTCTGGTAAGTCCGGTGGGGAATCCAATTTTGGTAAGACAATGAAGCTTCATGTTTAAAGCTTAAACAACACAATCTTGGGAGTCTTCCTAGAAGAAGTAGGCCACAATCTTGTAGGACCGAATCACTCTCAAAACATGCGGAGATGGAATAAAATTTATCATGAATGACACACACTAGAAGGGGCAGAGTGTTGCATAAAAGAAAGCATAGAGGGTACAATGAAGATGCAAAAAATATGAGACCCACGAATGTTTTGTTAATTCCCATTGTAATATTACATCCCAATGTAATCATGCCTTGTAGATCCAAATGTAATCATGCCTTGTAGATGCACTAAAAGGAGACCTCTAGTTGAATATTCTCAATGATGTTTTATACCTGACTAATCATTTTCCTCCACTACTCCTTTCATGAAGTTTCTAGTCCAAATCTATAAAAGGACATAGGTTAGGGCACATGTATATAAAGTCGTTCCCTTATATTTCATGAAGGCTCTTTTCATTTTAAATAGCGAACTAACTTTAGAGCGAAGCAATCACATAACTTGTGTTTCTTGGCCTCTATTCTCCTTTTCGATGAGCTTTGTTGGATGCGCATGGCACGGAATGCATGCGAAGCTAAGTTTCCCACCCCCATCCCCTCTTGTTTCATCATTTTCTCATGTATTCAAGGTATGGAAAGCTTAGTAGTGTAGGTTGATAATTGTTAAAAACCTAATTCTTTGCTCATAGCTTTGTATCGCATAAAAAAAGATACTACCACTTCCAATAGAATCCTGTCATCAAGACATCCAAAGGGAACCTCCTATTTTGGACATTTGAACATAGAAATTTCGCGTTCTCGTGTCGGTGTCCTATCTCTGTGTGTGTAAGCATGACTTAGTGAGTAGGAGGACATTGCACATGTATGATGCTTACCTTATGTGCTTCTTTGTCCATTTAGGGTATTCTCCATCAAGTTGCACATGCTTCTATGATCCTTGGTGGGTAAGCATGATGTTTAGTCCAATGGTAGTACAAGCAACAATGTTTTTTTCATCATCTTGATCTGCTCTTGTGGATGATGATTAGGAATTAGACATAGGAATTGTGAGTCCTCCATAAGCCGAGCTTAAAGACACAGTATGTGAGGTCCAACATCAAAGACAACATCCACAACTAGCTCATAAAACTTGTTCAATAGTAGATCCTTCACCAATTCTCAATCACAATAGTCAATTAGGGATGGACAGTAATTCCACCATAATCACATATAGCAAGAATCAGTGTTTACCTAGAAAAGAAAATGGAGCGGGGCATTTATGAAAGGATGATTAAGAGGGTGTTTTTGTTTGATTTAAGTGAGAATCCATCTCTCAACTAGCTATGGGTATATTACCTTGGAATTATGTTAAAAAGTGAAGCCAAAACCAATCCTCTTTGTTAGGGAATCTCCTCAACACTGGAGCGTTTTTAGGCACAAAGATGTATAGGAAGTACATTATCACTATGTCAGGGAGAGGTTCTCTGCTGGGGAGATCAACTTGGCATATGTGCCCATGCAAGAGAACGTTGCAGACCTTTTCACAAAAGCTCTACCTAGGGAGAAGTTTGAAGCTTTTCGCAAAGCTTTGGGCTTACTTCCTTTTGTGGAGTGATTTCCACATAGTTTGGCACTTCTTTATACATGAGTGCCAGCTCCTTGTTCACTGCATCACTCTGAGGGGGGATTTGTTGATTTATTTAGGTAGCGATGTGTGTGAACACACTAGGACCACCCAAGCACTTTTTTCCCGCTTTAGGAGGTTTTTCCCCCGGCCTGTATATATGCCTATTGTCCTAATGGGCTATTGATCTTTGTACATTCTCTAGTAATACATTCAGTATTGTGTGTTGTGCTCCAAGCTTCTTCTCCTTCCTTGTGTTGTTCGCGTTCTTTGGTAGACGTCTATCTCCAACATTGCTCTCTTACTCATTTTTAAGAAGTTCTTGATTTAAAGATTTCCTTCTATTGTGTAAAGTCTCTTTTCATTTTAAATAGAGAACTAACTTTGGAGTGAAGCAATACCATAACTTGTGAGCTTATTTGCATGTGGATGGAATGGTAAGGTGAGTTTCCTATCTCCTTCATCATTGTCTTGTGTATTAGAGGTGTGCAAAGCATCATAGTCTAGGTAGGTACTTCTCGATACCTTGTTTTTTTCTCATAACTTTGTGTAGAGGAATCAAATCAAATACATATTGGCTCTATTTGGACACTCGACCTAAGAGAAATCTCAATTTTCATATTCGTTGTTGTGCATGTGTGTTGGAATGCATGACCTAGTGAGTGAGAGGTGATTGTGTGTATGTTTACTTATTTTATGTGCTTCTTTTTCCATTGTATGTATTAGCCATCAAGTGTGAACATGCTTCTATGATCCTAGCTAGACCATCTCTTAGCTCAACGTAATAAAGGTTGCAAAGCTAGATGCTCGTACTCAGCCTTAGTGGATGATAGATAACTTTTAGGCTGCTTTTTACTTGACCATGATGTTGGGTGAGGGAAAGGTATTGAAGAAGTCTCTGAGTAGCATCCCAATGTGTCTAATGAGGCTAATGTGCAAACTGACTGAGAATGCCAACTACATAGGCAATATCTACCCTAGTGTTCCCCAAGTCAAGTAAAGAGCCAAGAAGTTGTGAATAAGCTGGATCAAGTGGTGTAGATACTAAGCGATAGTGTCCATGTTATACTTAGAAGAAGATCAGAGTAGTAATTCTTTTGTGAGAGGAGTATGCCTTCTTTTGTTCACCACACTTCCATGCATAAGTAATAATGAACTACATCGAGATGTGTCATGGAATACTGAATGTGTAGTTTTGTGATGATGGATTGAATGTGTTCATCGTTTGAATCTATCAAAATCAAGTCATCTACATAAAGGATGATTATTGCAAAAGGACTCTCTCTAGTGTATGTATGAGTTAGCATCCATAATGCTTTGTCTTTGAAAAGCTTGTGGATCTTTTCATACCATGCCCTAAGCTTGCTTAAGGCCATATATTGCTTTGTGAAATTTTATACATGAGAACTTTGGAGAGTGTGAGTGATTGTAGGAAACATGGAAAGTTCAACTTTATACAAAACTATGGTGATTATACGAATTCGGGGAATCCATGTTGATTGTATAAAACATGGAGAAGTTTTGTATGGAAATGGGGGAATCGCTTTTTCTACGAAATTTGGTAATTGTGGATCATTGTATGAATAAGATCACACGTTTGTATGGCTTTTGGAAATTGTGACTTTGTGTGAAATTCGGAGAAAGTGGTCATATTATAGTGTGTGGAAAGCCTAGACATTCACCTTTTAGCCTAGCCTAGCCCATGGGCATGTTACACAACAAATATGTTTCACCCACCCACAACAAATAAGTTGGATACTGATTCTGCTTTTGCCTTGACTTCTTTTTGTCATTGCGTGCGTTGTTGAAACCTGTCGATGGTTTCTGTCCTTTTGGCACCATATTTGTCTTGTGCCGCTTGCTTTGTGTTGTTGACACTGCTTTCCTCTTTGCGTCGTCTGATGTTGTCGTCGGTCTGGGTTCCTTCATCGTGGTTGACTCTTTTGTGGTTGAGATTGAGAGGTCGGATGGACACTCTACTTTGGAAAAGAAGGGAGGTCCAACACTTGCGAAACCTGCCCATTAGGAAGTGCTCTGTTTTGTACTTTTAATTTAAGCCAGTGCGCAGTAAGTGTGGAAGGATGGGCACCGCAGGGTGTTTTTCCCATGTGGACGCTGATGAAGTCCACCTGACCAAGCGGTTGGGCGGTTGCCCCTTCTAATTTGCAGGAAGCCCAAGGGAAAATCTCCTGACGTCCTTCTAATTGACCATTGTTCATCGCCAAGCCCGCGTGGGTTGGTGTAGACGTAACGTGACTGATCTGACCAAAGATTTTCCGGTCTTCTGCCGCATGCATTTCATAGGGTCTATGGCTACAAACCTCAGTCGGAATGCCATTAGGGAAGTCAAGCGGTATCACTCGCTTCTGACCTAAGGTTCCAATCTGCAAGGAGCCTTGTCTAAGATTTAGGTCCACTGAGTGATCGTATAGCCAATCTTGGCCAAGGATTAGGGGTTCTATCAGGTCGTCGTCATGGCACACTAGTAGTTTCACTGTCAAGGTCACTTTGTTTATGAGGATAGGAAGGTCCACCTCACCCATGCAAGGCGTTTCCATGCCTCCTAGCCCTATGAGGTATGCCTCAATTGGCCGCATTTCTATTCCTGAATCCTTATAGTGGGACCATCTAAGCGCACTAGTCGCAGCACCTGAATCAATTAAACCCCTGAGCTCTTGGCAAGGGTTGCCGTGCTCTAGCCTAACTGTAATGAATGGTCTCCTGTCCACTATGCTAGGATGAGTGCTTGATTTTACTTGACACATGGCCATGGGATATCTGGGTGATGTTTCCAGATGATTATAATGTTCTCTCCCTAGTCCTTGTCTTCTTAGCTTCATGCGCTTAATGCGTTCTATAGCTTCTGCCTGAGCTTCAGCTCATATTCTATTTTCTTCCTCCTTACGCTTCTTTGCCAACGTGAGTCGTCTAAGCATATCCTCAGTAAGAGGTTCTTGGTATAACCTGACTCTACAGCCACTAATGTAATTATGCATTATATCTCCTTCTAAGGTGGCTAACTGTACTGCTCCACTTGTCGAGAGTCTGTTAATGATCATAGGTCCATAACCTCGCTTTTCTAACTTCCGTGCGTGTTGTTTCAGAGTATAAACTAGAACTAAATCTCCTTCTTTCAAGCCTTTATCTTTCACATGTGCATCAAAATATGCTTTCTGTCGCTTCTTTGCCGCATATATTCCTGCTGCTGCTTTTAGCCTAGTTTCTCCTAATCATTCCAAGTCCATTACTCTTGCTGATAATTCATGGCCGGTCCACTGATGTTCTTGTGCAACCTTAAGGGTTGGTATCAAGAAGTCCAAAGGAATCACAGCATTCTGACCAAAAACCATCTGAAAGGGAGTTGCATTGAGTACGGTCTTGTAGGCCACTTGATATGCCCAAACAACGTGGTGTAACTGTTTGTCCCAATCTGAACGTTTGTTGTTCACGAGTTTCGTCAGTACGTTACAAATGATCTTGTTAGTGCTTTCAGCCTGACCATTGGCCTGAGGATGATATGGTGCGGATTTCTTGTGAATCACCATAAAATCCTATAACAAATATTCAATGACTTGGTTTAGAAAGTGAGTTCCTCGATCGCTCACTAACTCTATAGGCAATCCATATCTCGTAAAGACATTTTCAAATAAGAATTTTGCAGTCATGTGTGCATCATTCTTTTTTGTGGCTTTTGCCTCTACCCATTTGGTGAGATAATCTGTGGCAACAATAATGTATTCCGCATGTGTACCTTTTGCAGGGGGGTTAATGGGTCCTACACAGTCTATACCCCACTTAGAAAATGCATGTCCGCCCATCATGGGTTTCAATGGCATTTCATCTCTTCGAGTAGGAAATTGAGTTCTTTGGCACACATCACATCTCTTTACATAGGTATGTGCATCCATGTGAAGAGTGGGCCACCATAATCCTGCAAAGAGGATGGCTTTGATTATCCTATCTGGTCCAAAGTGACCTCCTGCAACACCTTGGTGTGCAGTCTCTAGTATGTTCAGATAATCGCTTTCATGAACACATTGTCTTAGGTATCCGTCTCTTCCTCTTTTGTATAGATTATCACCAATAAGTGAATAGTCTTGAGCTTCCTGCTCTAGACTGCGTTGTCGTGCTAAAGTCATTCCTTGAGGGAAGGTTTTCGTCCTCAAGTACGTCACTAAAGGTTCACTCCAGTCTGGTGTGACAGACACATGATATAATGTAGCATGTTCTACTGGTGGTCTTTCACAACAAACATGGCATTCTTTACACAACTTGTAGACATCTGCTTCCATCGTAGGCCAATATACTCCTAGTCTGTGCAGAGTCTGCAATGTACGATGGTTTGAGTGATGTTGCATCAATGCACCTACATGTGCTAATTGCAACCAATTCGCATGTTCTGATTCATCTACACAACAAGCAAGAATCTTTTGATTATCCTGTTTATATATGCTTCCTGCTATGATTTGGTATCTCTGAGACTTGATAATCTCTCCTTCCTTGATCCTTATCCTAGGATTCTTGGGTCCATACGTGAGAATAGGGACTATCGGCTTAGCCCATTCTGGTGCTATCTCAAGGTTAAACAAGTATGCATCGGGTAATTCGTCCACTATTCCTTGAGGAGCTTCTCTTGAGGTTAATCTTGAAAGGTGGTCAGCTCTGAGATGTGTCTTTCCTTTTCTGACTACTACTTCAAAATCATACTCCATGAGTAATAGAAACCAACGTATCAGTCGTCCTGTGTTCCATGGCTTGTTGACTAAATACAATAGGGCTTGATGATCTGTAAAGAACTTGAATTTGTTGGCCAACAAGTAGTGTATGAATTTCTTTATCGCGTAGATCATCCCTAATCCTTCTTGTTCCGTAGTGGTGTAATTTCTTTCTGCTGCGTTCAACTGTCTGCTCACGTAAGCTATGGGGAGACCTATATTACCTTCATTCGTGGGTTGTGCTAACACACATCCTATGGCGTAATTGGATGCATCCACATGTACATGGAATGGCTTACTCCAATCTAGGGTTGTCAATATAGGTGCTGAGCACAAACGTCATTTAAGTTCGTTGAATGAATTCTCACATTCATCTGTCCATTCAAAATTGGTCAAAAGAGAGTACAGAGGCTTGGCTATGATTGCATACATGTGTATGAATCTCCTATAATATCAGCAATGGCCCATAAATGCTTGTACTTCTTTTACATTAGTTGGCCTAGGTAGATCTGCAATCACCTTTACCTTTTCTTCATCCGTAGAGATTCCTTTCTCTGACACAATGTGTCCTAGAATTTTGCCTTGTCTGACCATGAAAACGCACTTTTCTAGGTTCAAACAAACCTGATATTCTCAACATTTGTCAAATTTTTGTCTTAATTCTGGGATATGAGTCTGTCTGATATTTGAATGAGCACATAAGTCATTGACATAATCTTCCAAATTCTTGCGTAAGAATTCCTTGAAAACATGACACATAAGTCGTTGGAAAGTGGTGGGTGCATTTGTTAAGCCAAATGGCATCACACGAAATGCAAATATTCCCCATTTTGTGGCAAAAGAAGTCTTCGATTGGTCTTCTAGAGCAATGGCTACTTGATTATAGCCTGAGAATCCATCAAGGAAGCTGTAAACTTCCTTGCCCGCAACTCTTTCCAATAAGTGTTCTGTTATAGGAAGAGGATAACTATCTCTAATTGTGGCGGCATTAACTTTTTTAAGGTTAATACACACACGCAATTTTCCATTTTTCTTGGGCACTACCACAATGGGGGATACCCATTCGGTATGCTCAATTTCGTAAATGAATCCTGCTTCTATCAAGCGATCTATCTCCTCTTTAATCTTCGCAACATAGTTATCATTGTACGTGTATGGTTTCTGTTTCGTAGGTTTTGCATCTGGAGTCATAGGGATTCTATGAGAACATATATGCGGGTCTACTTCTTTCAAATCTTTGTAGCTCCACGCAAAAACATCTCTATATTCGCACAATAGGGCAACTAATTCTTCTTCTTCTTCATTAGTCAAATCATGCCCTATGTATGTACACTTTTCTTCTTCTCCTTCTATGGCTACTATGATTTTCTTAGTTTTCTCTCGGTTATCATATACCTCTCCAACATTAGCTTTTTTGTTTGGCATTCCTACCATTATTCTTCTATCTTCTATTTCATATTTCTTGAAGTTCTCAAGAACCTCAAACAAGGATTCTTCTTCTTTTAACATGATTTCCTTCTCCTTTCTTTTCCTTCCTTCACCTTTAGTGGTTACTTGTGTAGCTAACCTCACCTCATTTGTAATTTCTTCGTGTCTCTGAGGATGAGTTTCTACTTCGTAAAAATATTCCTCTTCTGATGCAAAAGGTGAGTCCATAATAATTGACTCCAAATCGAAAGGATCGCCCTCTTGAAATGTTCATGGTGTTCGATGTCGATCTACAAATGCTTTCATCCTTTTAGCATCTTGCTGGAGATTGAACTGAGCAATTTTTAAGTTAGCTTGCATATCTATCAAAAACTGTGAAGCACTTGGAGATTTCTTGGGTAACCCAATGGTAGTTGGACTATGTGGAATAAATCCATAGATCACCTCAAAAGGTGCCAGCCTAGTAGTCTTGTGTTTCCTACTATTATAAGCAAATTCAACTAATGTGAGAAAACTATCCCAATCTGTCATATGCCCATAGCGTATCTTCCAGTATCTGATTAACTCTTTCAGTCTGACCGTCTATCTGTGGATGCTCTCCACTACTCATCTTGAGTTGAATTTGAAGCTTATTGAACACGTGTTTCCAAAAATTTCCTATAAACCTGGGATCCGTGTCTGGAACTATAGATCTAGGTAGACCACTTAGTCTAAAAATATTCTGAATAAATAGTTCCGCGGCTTGTAGAGCCTCCACTGATTCCTTTGTAGGGATAAAGTGTGCCATTTTACTCAAACAATCAACCACTACAAGAATAGCATTCTTTTGTCGTTGCATCCTAGGTTAACCGATTATGAAGTCCATGGAAATACTATCCCAACAATATTGTGGTATATCTAATGGCTGTAGCAGACCTGGAGGACTTATTCTCTCTACTTTATTAACTTGACATTTAAAACATTGACTTACATAATTGTTTACATCTCTGACCATCTTTGGCCATCAAAAAGTGCATCTGATAAACTGCAAAGTTTTCTCAATACCAGGATGTCCTTCACAAGGTACATTGTGGTTCTCAAAAATAACCTCTTTTCTAAACTTCTCTTCTTGGGAATTAGGCACACAAATCGTTCCCTTTCTTTTGAGCAAACCTTGCTCCACTTGAAAATTTGAGAATGCTTGATCTTTAATATTTTGTGATAACTTATTGACTATAGACTGACAATAATCATCTTCGATTTGTGAATCTTTGATTTCTTGGATCAAATCGCTATGAAGAACTGTGAACCTAATCTGATGCAAAATGCGAGATAATGCATTTGCAACTGTATTCATTTTTCCTTTTCTATAAAGAATTTCTATATAAAATTCTTGCATCAACTCAGCCCATCTAGCCTGTCTCCCCCAAAGATCAGGCTGAGAACAGAAATACTTCAATGTGTGACGATCTGTGTATACTTTAAAAGTTGCACCATATAGATAGTGTTTCCAAGTCTTCAAAGCATGAACTATTGCATATAATTCTTGTTCATGGGCAGGCCAATTTCTCTGAGGTGGAGAAAGTTTCTTACTTTCAAAAGCTACTGGTCTGCCATCTTGAATGAAAACTACACCAACTGCGATGCCACTAGCATCGATTTCTAGTTCAAAAGGTTTTTGGGGATCTACCACCAATAAAATTGGGGCACTTGAAACTACTTGTTTCAATGTGTCAAAAGCTTTTTGTTGTGCACTAGTCCATATGACCTTTTGATTATTCTGTAATAGATCAGTCAATGGCACATCTATGTGCAAATAGCTAGCAATGAATTTCCTATAGAATTCTGATACTCCTAAGAATGATCGCAACTAGCGCTTATTCTGAGGAATCGGCCAACCAAGGATCACAAAAACTTTTCATGGATCCATTCTAATTCCATCTGCAAAAATTATATGTCCTAAGTACTCAACCTCAGATAAACATAGTTGTGTCTTCTCTGTGTTGACATACAAAGTATTTTTATCCAACATTTGAAAAACTGTACGCAAATGACATTCATGTTCTTCCAAACTTTTACTATAAACTATTGATATATTTAGGTAGTGATGTGTGTGAACACTCTAGGACCACCGGGGCACTTTTTCCCTCTTTAGGAGGTTTTTTCCCACGGCTTGTATATACGTCTATTGCCCTAATGGGCTACTTATCTTGTACATTCTCTAGTAATACATTCAGTATTGTGTGTTGTGCTCCAAGCTTCTTCTTCTTCCTTGTGTTGTTCGCGTGCTTCCGTAGACATCTAACTCCAGCAATTGGTATTAGAGCAGGCCGTAACTTCATCTAGGGCGTCGTCAACACTCCTCCAGTTGCAGTCTCAAAATCGCATGAATTTTGGTGAGCATACTCAGCGTGTTTTTTAGATCAAAACATCTTCTTTATATGGTGCCCAAAATCAGGATCTGATCTCGTTTCGGCCTCAAATCACACTATCATAGCGCTTGTGCAGGCTATTTCATCTTTTTGTGCCAAAGATATATACCAGTTTTTGTTTGCCAGTATAAGTATCTCAAAGTCTGCTACAGGTCTAGTGGAATTCGTCTGGGCAGTTCTATTCAACTTTTTGAGATACAATCAATTTTCTGCATCAAGGTATTTTAGTCACTGGCCATGGCTGAAAGGAGTGATGTATTCCATATGTTGGCTATTGAGGATAAGTTGGATGGTACCAACAGTCCATTATGGGCTTATATGATGTGATATGTTTTGGGTGCAAAAGGACTGTGGAACATTGTAGAGGGTGTCGAAAAACGTTCTATCACACCTGCGACTATTACAACTGCAGGTACTGAAGCTGATGCAGAAGGTGTCGAAGATGATGATATTCTACATGTTCCTGTTCGTGCTGGAGTTCCTACTGCACCTACTACAGAGAAGATTCGTTGGGATGGCAGAGATGCCCAGTCACATGCATTGATAGCTTCTTCTGTCAAACATGCCATTATTCCTCATATTCCCTCTTGCAGAACAGCTAAGGATGCTTGGGATACACTTACCACATTGTACCAAGCTAGGAATGAGGCTCATGTTGCTTACCTTCGAAAATAGTTGGAGAGTGAGCACATGAATGAAGGTGATTCTATGGACAGTTTCCTAACTATCGTGTGTTTTTACAGGTTCCACTTGGTTCATCATTGACAGTGGGTCAGAAACCCAAGTTATCCCCTAGATTTTGTGGACCTTGAACAGTAATCAAGAAGATTAGTGATGTCGCATATAAATTGCAATTGCCAGATAATTGCAAAGTTCACCTAGTTTTCCATGTTAGCAAGTTGAGACCATACATTTCTGCAGATGAGAATTGTGTAGATGGTTTAGTTGCTTTAGAAAATAGAGCATCTCATCCAAATGTTCCATTTCAGGTTCTTGATAAGAGGGAGTGGAAGTTAAGGAATTGCTCCATACCAGAGCATTTAGTAGCATGGACTCACAAATGCTACTTGGGAATCAGAAGCTCTGATTCGCAAACACTTTCCTTCCTTGATCACTGAGGACAATGATCTCTTGAAGGGGGAGCGAGTGTTAGATTTATTTAGACCTTCATGCTCTACCATTGGTCTACTTGCATTTGGTCGAGGACCCTAGCCGGGTCAAGGACCAGAGCTCGAGGGAGCCACGGCTCTAGCACAGATCTTTGAGGTTATTCCATTTCCTCAGAGTGGCCATATGAGGAGTGTTTGGACCTTATAGAAGATTCTAGAGGTGCCAAGGGCAAGGGCTATTTAAAGTTGGGAGGAGAGTGGCAGGTAGCTAATGGGATCTTTCAGTGTATGTGTATGTGTAAGTGTATGTGCACATGTATGTGTGTGTATATATGTGTGTGTATGTGCATGTGTATATGTGTATATGTGGATATGTGTATCTTCATCATGTATAAGTATATATGTGCATATCAATAAGTGTGAGTATGCTAACTAATGAAAATAACACACTTCAAATGATATAAAAATAATGGATATTGTACTTACAATAGTTAGCCATATTTTTTGCTTGGTTAGCTTCTTGAATAACCTACAATAAAGAGAGAGAGAGAGAGAGAGAGAGAGAGAGAGAGAGAAGAGAGAGAGAGAGAGAGAGAGAGATAATTCAAAGAGGAAAAGAGGTACAAAGAGAGAAACAAAGAGAGAGAGACAACAAGATAGAGATTAGACAAAACAACAATTCTGTATGCAATTGTTTCAGCTTGTAAGTGCAATGCAATTGCGAATGTTCGAGAGCTCTTCGACCAGATGCATGAAGATGCCGATCGAAGAGCCTCCAACGTTTTATTTTTTTTGTCAAAAAGCCATCTTGTAAGCGATGGTAAGGCATCGTAAAAAGCACTGCAATTGGCATCGCATAAGCATCTTTAACCACCGTCGCTTATGTGATGCAAATTAGCATCACTTATGCAATGCTTTTTTAAATCGTCGCTTTAGCGACGCTCAATGTGAGCATCGCACATGCTATCGCGCCACACGTCGATAAAAACATCCTATTGTGCATCGTTTAACTGACGGTCCGTGCTCGATGATTCTTGCAATAGTTTTTGACATTTTATAGCATCGAAATTGTGTCGCCTTAACCCTTGCTATGTGCCCGTATTCCTTGTAGTGAGCTTTCTCAACTCCATCACTTATCTTCTGAAACCATCTTCATAGATTGTTGCTCTAGGCAAGGGCAAGAAAGTATCACATTGTGGAGCTCCACCGCCGTACTTGTCAATATGCAAAAGAATAAGGACGATATGAAGATCACGAATGAGTGAGATGTGTAAAGGTGAAGGTGAGAAGCACACTACTGCACACACACATACACAGACACACACACACACACAAGGAAGAGACAATACGAGAGGCAATGGAAGGCAAATCATTTCTTCTCATTACTCATAGTACAAGAACTCTTATATCAAGCTCATACCTATGACCAGCTAACCCCAAAAATGAACTCTCTAGCTCTATTTATAGTTTTGAGGTGAATCGACTAGTTTCACATCTAATGACCGACATAGTTCAAATTTATGCCCTAAACTACTTTTGGGGATCAAAAGAGGTCCAAAAAATGTGAAAACTTGTAGGCATGTTCTATCTAGGCTCCTCAAGCTTGATGACTCCTCGGCTTGCACAAAATGGAGCATCGCATGAAAAAATTGGGTGGTTATACATTACAACAGTTAGTGATTATAATCACTATTGATGTTTTGACAAGTTGTGATACATCTAAATCAATATGGAATGGAAATATTTATGGGTGAGGACCCCTTTACTCTCCATGTTTTGTTCCTTACATACTCACTCTTCATCTATGCCATGAATTGTTGCCAACACCCCCTACCTCTAGCGTCTTTCATCCTCGACAGAACCTTGTTCCAAGGAGCGATCGATATAGTTGTGTAAGAGGTCTTGTGCGATGATGTGCTCATTTACATGTATGGCCCTTGCTACATCAGCTTCCAGCTTGTCCCATGGAATGGATTGTGGTGTATCATGCGGTGGACAGTAGTAGTGTGTTGAATAAACGAGTTGTTTATAGACAAAAAGTTGGAGTAGAGGATTTGCTGTGGTTATGAATACCTCATGATGGTATTGCCAAAACTTGGTGGTGAACATATCTTTAAAGGTTTGTTTATAGCATGCAAGCAGGTACTTATATATGGCAATTCCAGGTATAACAAGTTTTGAGTGATGGGAAGGTGCTCATATCATAGATGAGATCCAAATCTCCATGTTGGAAGCCTAGTGTGGTTACATGAGATGCACATACGCTTCAGAAGACCTTGAATGTAGTGTGCATGAGATCAAAGACTTTGATGGACATCCTCGCTACTATATCGGTCATATGGTTCAGTCGTGGAAGCCAGTGTTGAATGGCCACCATTAGGTATGCCATTGTGGGGGGTCCTTGAGGGGGTGCAAGGTATGGGTAATTGACCCAGTCCTGCACTTTGGATCATTTTGCACTTTAATGGAAAATGATAACCAAGACAGACGTGAGAGCATCGAGCCATAACATGGATTATACATGATCTATGTAGGATCTTTTGACTAGGTGTACATCATTTCAAGATATTCTTGCAATAAATTTTCTCGAGTCAGGTTGAAAGATCATGCCTTGGATTGTGCGTGGAGGGACGTCCTGTGGTTAGAAGTGAGTAGCATGGGTTTATTTCTTTCCTGTAATGAGCTCAATTTCTAAGTTGCACTTGGTCAGGTACATGAAGTAAGGTTTATATTGGATTTGATTGGTGGATATGTATCTCTTGGTTGCAAGTTCGGGGAAGTAGGGGGACTGGAGTATGGTCTCTTTAATGATTGTCATTGCCTTAATTTGAGCCTCAATTCATGCGGAGTGCATCTTGCCCAGTTCTTCCATCGGCTTCATCCATGTCGGGCATCATAACTCAAAGCTCTCCTGACCCTCCTCAATGACACATCTACCTATTGCCACCTGTGGCTTGTATTCCTCTTTGAAAGGTAGGGTCAACTGGAAAAGTGATCGTTTCCTTTGGCTCTGGTAAGTCCGGTCGGGAATCCAATCTTGGTAAGACAATGAAGCTTCATGTTTAAAGCTTGGGCAGCACAATCTTGGGAGTCTTCCTAGAAGAAGTAGACCACAATCTTGTAGGACCGAATCACTCTCAAAACATGCGGAGATGGAATAAAATTTATCATGAATGACACACACTAGAAGGGGCAGTTGTAGATTAGTCGGGGTGGGAGTTATATTAGACAATGGATTAGGAGAATACTTCTGGATACGTTTCGGTATCCACTTCCTAAGAGTTTGTGATCGGGTGATAGGTCTCTACAGAAGGACAAAAGATGATATCAGATTTGGTGGTATGGAGGGTTGGAAAGATTTCCAAGGGGTGTATTTTACATGGCTTGAGGGTTGAGCTATAATACATGGTTTGGGTACCCAAATCTGCGTGGGTGTGGGTCGGTTCATTAGGTACTTCTTGGCGATCCAAATTTGTCGAATGCTCAAACTTGTAGAAGAAGGTCGAGGAGATGTTGGATACTGATTCTGCTTTTGCCTTGACTTCTTTTTGTCATTGCCTGCGTTCTTGAAATCTGTCGATGGTTTCTATCCTTTTGGCACCCATATTTGTCTTGTGTCGCTTGCTTTGTGTTGCTGACACCGCTTTCCTCTTTGCGTCGTCTGATGTTGTCGTCAGTCTGGGTTCCTTCGTCGTGGTTGACTCTTTTGTGGTTGAGATTGAGAGGTCGGATGGACACTCTGCTTTGGAAAAGAAGGGAGGTCCAACACTTGCGAAACCTGCCCATTAGGAAGTGCTCCGTTTTGTACTTTTAATCTAGGCGAGTTCGCAGTAAGTGTGGGAGGATGGGCACCGCAGGGTGTTTTGCCCATGTGGACGCTGATAAAGTCCACCAGACCAAGCGGTTGGGTGGTTGCCCCTTCTAATTTGCAGGAAGCCCAAGGGAAAATCTCCTAACGTCCTTCTAATTGACCATTGTTCATCGCCAAGCCTGCGTGGGTTGGTGTAGATGTAACGTGACTGATCTGACCAAAGATTTTCCGGTCTTCCGCCGCATGCATTTCATAGGGTCTATAGCTACAAGCCTCAGTCGGAATGCCATTAGGGAAGTCAAGCGGTATCACTCGCTTCTGATCTAAGGTTCCAATCTGCAAGGAGCCTTGTCTAAGATTTAGGTCCACTGAGTGATCGTATAGCCAATCTTGGCCAAGGATTAGGGGTTCTATCAGGTCTTCGTCATGGCACACTAGTAGTTTCACTGTCAAGGTCACTTCGTTTATGAGGATAGGAAGTTCCACCTCACCCATGCAAGGGATTTCCATGCCTCCTAGCCCTATGAGGTATGCCTCAATTGGCCGCATTTCTATTCCTGAATCCTTATAGTGGGACCATCTAATCGCACTAGTCGCAGCACCTGAATCAATTAAAGCACTGAGATCTTGGCAAGGGTTGCCGTGCTCTAGCCTGACTGTAATGAATGGTCTCCTGTCCACTATGCTAGGATGAGTGCTTGATTTTACTTGACACATGGCCATGGGATATCTGGGTGATGTTTCCAGATGATTATAATGTTCTCTCCCTAGTCCTTGTCTTCTTAGCTTCATGCACTTAATGCGTTCTATAGCTTCTGCCTGAGCTTCAGCTCGTATTCTATTTTCTTCCTCCTTACGCTTCTTTGCCAACGTGAGTCGTCTAAGCATATCCTCAGTAAGAGGTTCTTGGTATAACCTGACTCTACAGCCACTAATGTAATTAGGCATTATATCTCCTTCTAAGGTGGCTAACTGTACTGCTCCACTTGTCGAGAGTCTGTTAATGATCATAGGTCCATAACCTCGCTTTTCTAACTTCCGTGTGTGCTGTTTCAGAGTATAAACTAGAACTAAATCTCCTTCTTTCAAGCCTTTATCTTTCACATGTGCATCAAAATATGCTTTCTGTCGCTTCTTTGCCGCGTATATTCCTGCTGTTGCTTTTAGCCTAGTTTCTCCTAATCGTTCCAAGTCCATTATTCTTGCTGATAATTGATGGCCGGTCCACTGATGTTCTTGTGCAACCTTAAGGGTTGGTATCAAGAAGTCCAAAGGAAGCACAGCATTCTGACCAAAAACCATCTGAAAGGGAGTTGCATTGAGTACGGTCTTGTAGGCCACTTGATATGCCCAAACAGCGTGGTGTAACTGTTTGTCCCAATCTGAACGTTTGTTGTTCACGAGTTTCGTCAGTACGTTACAAATGATCTTGTTAGTGCTTTCAGCCTAACCATTGGCCTGAGGATGATATGGTGCGGATTTCTTGTGAATCACCATAAAATCCTGTAACAAATATTCAATGACTTGGTTTAGAAAGTGAGTTCCTTGATCGCTCACTAACTCTATAGGCAATCCATATCTCGTAAAGACATTTTCAAATAAGAATTTTGTAGTCATGTGTGCATCATTCTTTTTCGTGGCTTTTCCCTCTACCCATTTGGTGAGATAATCTGTGGCAACAATAATGTATTCCGCATGTGTACCTTTTGCAGGGGGGTTAATGGGTCCTACAAAGTCTATACCCCACTTAGAAAATGCACGTCCGCCCATCATGGGTTTCAATGGAATTTCATCTCTACGAGGAGGAAATTGAGTTCTTTGGCACACATCACATCTCTTTACATAGGTATGTGCATCCATGTGAAGAGTGGGCCACCATACTCCTGCAAAGAGGATGGCTTTGATTATCCTATCTGGTCCAAAGTGACCTCCTGCAACACCCTGGTGTGCAGTCTCTAGTATGTTCAGATAATCGCTTTCATGAACACATTGTCTTAGGTATCCGTCTCTTCCTCTTTTGTCAATAAGTGAATAGTCTTGAGCTTCCTGCTCTAGACTGCGTTGTCGTGCTAAAGTCATTCCTTGAGGGAAGGTTTTCGTCCTCAAGTACGTCACTAAAGGTTCACTCCAGTCTGGTGTGAGAGACACGTGATATAATGTAGCATGTTCTACTGGTGGTCTTTCACAACAAACATGGCATTCTTTACACAACTTGTAGACATCTGCTTCCATCGTAGGCCAATATACTCCTAGTCTATGCAGCGTCTGCAATGTACGATGGTTTGAGTGATGTTGCATCAATGAACCTACATGTGCTAATTGCAACCAATTCGTATGTTCTGATTCATCTACACAACAAGCAAGAATCTTTTGATTATCCTGTTTATATATGCTTCCTGCTATGATTTGGTATCTCTGAGACTTGATAATCTCTCCTTCCTTGATCCTTATCCTAGGATTCTTGGGTCCATACGTGAGAATAGGGACTATCGGCTTAGCCCATTCTGGTGCTATCTCAAGGTTAAACAAGTATGCGTTAGGTAATTCGTCCACTATTCCTTGAGGAGCTTCTCCTGAGGTTAATCTTGAAAGGTGGTCAGCTCTGAGATGTGTCTTTCCTTTTCTGACTACTACTTCAAAATCATACTCCATGAGTAATAGAAACCAACGTATCAGTCGTCCTGTGTTCCATGGCTTGTTGACTAAATACAATAGGGCTTGATGATCTGTAAAGAACTTGAATTTGTTGGCCAACAAGTAGTGTCTGAATTTCTTTATCGCGTAGATCATCCCTAATCCTTCTCGTTCCGTAGTGGTGTAATTTCTTTCTGCTGCATTCAACTATCTGCTCACGTAAGCTATGGGGAGACCTATATTACCTTCATTCGTGGGTTGTGCTAACACACATCCTATGGCGTAATTGGATGCATCCACATGTACATGGAATGGCTTACTCCAATCTAGGGTTGTCAATATAGGTGCTGAGCACAAACGTCATTTAAGTTCGTTGAATGAATTCTCACATTCATCTGTCCATTCAAAATTGGTCAAAAGAGAGTACAGAGGCTTGGCTATGATTGCATACATGTGTATGAATCTCCTATAATATCAGCAATGGCCCATAAATGCTTGTACTTCTTTTACATTAGTTGGCCTAGGTAGATCTGCAATCACCTTTACCTTTTCTTCATCCGTAGAGATTCCTTTCTCTGACACAATGTGTCCTAGAATTTTGCCTTGTCTGACCATGAAAACGCACTTTTCTAGGTTCAAACAAACCTGATATTCTCGACATTTGTCAAATATTTGTCTTAATTCTGGGATATGAGTCTGTCTGATATTTGAATGAGCACATAAGTCATTGACATAATGTTCCAAATTCTTGCGTAAGAATTCCTTGAAAACATGACACATAAGTCGCTGGAAAGTGGCAGGTGCATTTGTTAAGCCAAATGGCATCACACGAAATGCAAATAGTCCCCATTCTGTGGCAAAAGACATCTTCTGTTGGTCTTCTAGAGCAATGGCTACTTGATTATAGCCTGAGAATCCATCAAGGAAGCTGTAAACTTCCTTGCCCGCAACTCTTTCCAATAAGTGTTCTGTGATAGGAAGAGGATAACTATCTCTAACTGTGGCGGCATTAACTTTTTTAAGGTTAATACACACACGCAATTTTCCATTTTTCTTGGGCACTACCACAATGGGGGATACCCATTCGGTATGCTCAATTCCGTAAATGAATCCTGCTTCTATCAAGCGATCTATCTCCTCTTTAATCTTCGCAGCATAGTTATCATTGTACGTGTATGGTTTCTGTTTCGTAGGTTTTGCATCTGGAGTCATAGGGATTCTATGAGAACATATATGCGGGTCTACTTATTTCAAATCTTTGTAGCTCCACGCAAAAACATCTCTATATTCGCGCAATAGGGCAACTAATTCTTCTTCTTCTTCATTAGTCAAATCATGCCCTATGTATGTACAGTTTTCTTCTTCTCCTTCTATGGCTACTATGATTTTCTTAGTTTTCTCTCGGTTATCATATACCTCTCCAACATCAGCTTTTCTGTTTGGCATTCATACCATTATTATTCTATCTTCTATTTCATATTTCTTGAAGTTCTCAAGAACCTCAAACAAGGATTCTTCTTCTTTTAACATGATTTCCTTCTCCTTTCTTTTCCTTCCTTCACCTTTAGTGGTTACTTGTTTAGCTAACCTCACCTCATTTGTAATTTCTTCGTGTCTCTGAGGATGATTTTCTACTTCGTAAAAATATTCCTCTTCTGATGCAAAAGGTGAGTCCATAATAATTGACTCTAAATCGAAAGGATCGCCCTCTTGAAATGTTCATGGTGTTCGATGTCGATCTACAAATGCTTTCATCCTTTTAGCAGCTTGCTGGAGATTGAACTGAGCAATTTTTAAGTTAGCTTGCATATCTATCAAAAACTGTGAAGCACTTGGAGATTTCTTGGGTAACCCAATGGTAGTTGGACTATGTGGAATAAATCCATAGATCACCTCAAAAGGTGCCAGCCTAGTAGTCTTGTGTTTCCTACTATTATAAGCAAATTCAACTAATGTGAGAAAACTATCCTAGCGTATCTTCCAGTATCTGATTAACTCTTTCAGTCTGACCGTCTATCTGTGGATGCTCTCCACTACTCATCTTGAGTTGAATTTGAAGCTTATTGAACACGTGTTTCCAAAAATTTCCTATAGACCTGGGATCCATGTCTGGAACTATAGATCTAGGTAGACCACTTAGTCTAAAAATATTCTGAATAAATAGTTCCGCGGCTTGCAGGGCCTTCACTGATTCCTTTGTAGGGATAAAGTGTGCCATTTTACTCAAACAATCAACCACTACAAGAATAGCATTCTTTTGTCGTTGCATCCTAGGTAAACCCATTATGAAGTCCATGGAAATACTATCCCAACAATATTGTTGTATCTTTAATGGCTGTAGCAGACCTGGAGGACTAATTCTCTCTACTTTATTAACTTGACATTTAAAACATTGACTTACATAATTGTTTACATCTCTGACCATCTTTGGCCACCAAAAAGTGCATCTGATCAACTGCAAAGTTTTCTCAATACCAGGATGTCCTTCACAAGGTACATTGTGGTTCTCGAAAATAACCTCTTTTCTAAACTTCTCTTCTTGGGAATTAGGCACACAAATCTTTCCCTTTCTTTTGAGCAAACCTTGCTCCACTTGAAAATTTGAGAATGCTTGATCTTTAATATTTTGTGATAACTTATTGACTATAGACTGACAATAATCATCTTCGATTTGTGAATCTTTGATTTCTTGGATCAAATCGCTATGAAGAACTGTGAACCTAATCTGATGCAAAATGCGAGATAATGCATTTGCAACTGTATTCATTTTTCCTTTTCTATAAAGAATTTTTATATAAAATTCTTGCATCAACTCAGCCCATCTAGCCTGTCTCCCCCAAAGATTAGGCTGAGAACAGAAACACTTCAATGTGTGATGATCTGTGTATACTTTAAAAGTTGCACCATATAGATAGTGTTTCCAAGTCTTCAAAGCATGAACTATTGCATATAATTCTTGTTCATGGGCAGGCCAATTTCTCTGAGGTGGAAAAAGTTTCTTACTTTCAAAAGCTACTGGTCTGCCATCTTGAATGAAAACTGCATCAACTGTGATGCCACTAGCATCGATTTCTATTTCAAAAGGTTTTTGGGGATCTACCACCAATAAAATTGGGGCGCTTGAAACTACTTGTTTCAATGTGTCAAAAGCTTTTTGTTGTGCACTAGTCCATATGACCTTTTGATTATTCTGTAACAGATCAGTCAATGGCACATCTATGTGCAAATAGCTGGCAATGAATTTCCTATAGAATTCTGATACTCCTAAGAATGATCGCAACTAGCGCTTATTCTGAGGAATTGGCCAACCAAGGATCACAAAAACTTTTCATGGATCCATTCTAATTACATCTCCAAAAATTATATGTCCTAAGTACTCAACCTCAAATAAACATAGTTGTGTCTTCTCTGTGTTGACATACAAAGTATTTTTATCCAACATTTGAAAAACTGTACGCAAATGACATTCATGTTCTTCCAAACTTTTACTATAAACTATTCATATATTTAGGTAGTGATGTGTGTGAACACTCTAGGACCGCTGGGGCACTTTTTCCCTCTTTAGGAGGTTTTTCCCCACGGCTTGTATATACGCCTATTGCCCTAATGGGCTACTTATCTTGTACATTCTCTAGTAATACATTCAGTATTGTGTGTTGTGCTCCAAGCTTCTTCTTCTTCCTTGTGTTGTTCCCGTGCTTCCGTAGACATCTAACTCCAGCAATTGGTATAAGAGCAGGCCCTCACTTCATCTAGGGCGTCCTCGACACTCCTCCAATTGCAGTCTCAAAATCGCATGAATTTTGGTGAGCATACTCAGCGTGTTTTTTAGATCAAAACAGCTTCGTTATGTGGTGCCGAAATCAGGATATGATCTCGTTTCGGCCTCCGAACACACTATCATAGCGCTTGTGCAGGCTATTTCGTCTTTTTGTGCCAAAGGTATATACCAGTTTTTGTTTGCCAGTATAAGTATCTCAAAGTCTGCTACAGGTCTAGTGGAATTCGTCTGGGCAGTTCTATTCAACTTTTTGAGATACAATCAATTTTCTGCATCATGGTATTTTAGTCACTAGCCATGGCTGAAAGCAGTGATCTATTCCATATGTTGGCTATTGAGGATAAGTTTGATGGTACCAACTGTCCATTATGGGCTTATATGATGCGACATGTTTTGGGTGCAAAAGGAGTGTGGAACATTGTAGAGGGTGTCAAAAAACGTTCTATCACACCTGCGACTATTACAACTGCAGGTACTGAAGCTGATGCAGAAGGTGTCGAAGATGATGATATTCTGCATGTTCCTGTTCGTGCTACAGTTCCTGCTGCACCTACTGCAGAGAAGATTCGTTAGGATGGCAGAGATGCCCAGCCACATGCATTGATAGCTTCTTCTGTCAAACATGCCATTATTCCTCATATTCGTTCTTACACAACAACTAAGGATGCTTGGGATACACTTACCACATTGTACCAAGCTAGGAATGAGGCTCATGTTGCTTACCTTTGAAAACAGTTGGAGAGTGAGCACATGAATGAAGGTGATTCTATGGACAGTTTCCTAACTATCATGTGTTTTTACAAGTTCCACTTGGTTCATCATTGACAATGGGTCAGAAACCCAAGTTATCCCCTAGATTTTGTGGACCTTGGACAGTAATCAAGAAGATTAGTGATATCGCATATAAATTGCAATTGCCAGATAATTGCAAAGTTCACCTAGTTTTCCATGTTAGCAAGTTGAGACCATACATTTCTGCAGATGAGAATTGTGTAGATGGTTTAGTTGCTTTAGAAAATAGAGCATCTCAGCCAGATGTTCCATTTCAGGTTCTTGATAAGAGGGAGTGGAAGTTAAGGAATTGCTCCATACCAGAGCATTTAGTAGCATGGACTCACAAATGCTACTTGGGAATCAGAAGCTCTGATTCGCAAACACTTTCCTTCCTTGATCACTGAGGACAGTGATCTCTAGAAGGGGGAGCGAGTGTTAGATTTATTTAGACCTTCATGCTCTACCATTGGTCTACTTGCATTTGGTCGAGGACCCTAGCCGGGTCAAGGACCAGAGCTCGAGGGAGCCACGGCTCTAGCACAGATCTTTGAGGTTATTCCATTTCCTGAGAGTGGCCATATGAGGAGTGTTTGGACCTTATAGAAGATTCTAGAGGTGCCAAGGGCAAGGGCTATTTAAGGTTGGGAGGAGAGTGGCAGGTAGCTAATGGGATCTTTCAGTGTATGTGTATGTGTAAGTGTATGTGCACATGTATGTGTGTGTATATATGTGTGTGTATGTGCATGTGTATATGTGTATATGTGGATATGTGTATCTTCATCATGTATAAGTATATATGTGCATATCAATAAGTGTGAGTATGCTAACTATTGAAAATAACACACTTCAAATGATATAAAAATAATGGATATTGTACTTACAATAGTTAGCCATATTTTTTGCTTGGTTAGCTTCTTGAATAACCTACAATAAAGAGAGAGAGAGAGAGAGAAGAGAGAGAGAGAGAGAGATAATTCAAAGAGGAAAAGAGGTACAAAGAGAGAAACAAAGAGAGAGAGACAACAAGATAGAGATTAGACAAAACAACAATTCTGTATGCAATTGTTTCAGCTTGTAAGTGCAATGCAATTGCGAATGTTCGAGAGCTCTTCGACCAGATGCATGAAGATGCCGATCGAAGAGCCTCCAACGTTTTATTTTTTTTGTCAAAAAGCCATCTTGTAAGCGATGGTAAGGCATCGTAAAAAGCACTGCAATTGGCATCGCATAAGCATCTTTAACCACCGTCGCTTATGTGATGCAAATTAGCATCACTTATGCAATGCTTTTTTAAATCGTCGCTTTAGCGACGCTCAATGTGAGCATCGCACATGCTATCGCGCCACACGTCGATAAAAACATCCTATTGTGCATCGTTTAACTGACGGTCCGTGCTCGATGATTCTTGCAATAGTTTTTGAAATTTTATAGCATCGAAATTGTGTCGCCTTAACCCTTGCTATGTGCCCGTATTCCTTGTAGTGAGCTTTCTCAACTCCATCAATTATCTTCTGAAACCATCTTCATAGATTGTTGCTCTAGGCAAGGGCAAGAAAGTATCACATTGTGGAGCTCCACCGCCGTACTTGTCAATATGCAAAAGAATAAGGACGATATGAAGATCATGAATGAGTGAGATGTGTAAAGGTGAAGGTGAGAAGCACACTACTGCACACACACATACACAGACACACACACACACAAGGAAGAGACAATACGAGAGGCAATGGAAGGCAAATCATTTCTTCTCATTACTCATAGTACAAGAACTCTTATATCAAGCTCATACCTCAGACCAGCTAACCCCAAAAATGAGCTCTCTAGCTCTATTTATAGTTTTGAGGTGAAGTGACTAGTTTCACATCTAATGACCGACATAGTTCAAATTTATGCCCTAAACTACTTTTGGGGATCAAAAGAGGTCCAAAAAATGTGAAAACTTGTAGCATGTTCTATCTAGGCTCCTCAAGCTTGATGACTCCTCGGCTTGCACAAAATGGAGCATCGCATGAAAAAATTGGGTGGTTATACATTACAACAGTTAGTGATTATAATCAATATTGATGTTTTGACAAGTCCTGATACATCTAAATCAATATGGAATGGAAATATTTATGGGTGAGGACCACTTTACTCTCCATGTTATGTTCCTTACATACTCACTCTTCATCTATGCCATGAACTGTTGCCAACACCCCCTCCCTCTAGCGTCTTTCATCCTCGACAGAACCTTGTTCCAAGGAGCGATCGATATAGTTGTGTAAGAGGTCTTGTGCGATGATGTGCTCATTTACATGTATGGCCCTTGCTACATCAGCTTCCAGCTTGTCCCATGGAATGGATTGTGGTGTATCATGCGGTGGACAGCAGTAGTGTGTTGAATAAACGAGTTTTTTATAGACAAAAAGTTGGAGTAGAGGATTTGCTGTGGTTATGAATACCTCATGATGGTATTGCCAAAACTTGGTGGTGAACATATCTTTAAAGGTTTGTTTATAGCATGCAAGCAGGTACTTATATATGGCAATTCCAGGCATAGCAAGTTTTGAGTGATGGGAAGGTGCTCATATCATAGATGAGATCCAAATCTCCATGTTGGAAGCCTAGTGTGGTTACATGAGATGCACATACGCTTCAGAAGACCTTGAATGTAGTGTGCATGAGATCAAAGACTTTGATGGACATCCTCGCTACTATATCGGTCATATGGTTGTCGTGGAAGCCACTGCTGAATGGCCACCATCAGGTATGCCATTGTGGGGGGTCCTTGAGGGGGTGCGAGGTATGGGTAATTGACCAAGTCGTGCACTTTGGATCATTTTGCACTTTAATGGAAAATGATGACCAAGACCGACGTGAGAGCATCGAGCCATAACATGGATTATACATGATCTATGTAGGATCTTTTGACTAGGTGTATATCATTTCAAGATATTCTTGCAATAAATTTTCTAGAGTCAGGTTGAAAGATCATGCCTTGGATTGTGCGTGGAGGGACGTCCTATGGTTAGAAGTGAGTAGCATGGGTTTATTTCTTTCCTGTAATGAGCTCAATTTCTAAGTTGCACTTGGTCAGGTACATGAAGTAAGGGTTATATTGGATTTGATTGGTGGATATGTATCTCTTGGTTGCAAGTTCGGGGAAGTAGGGGGACTGGAGTATGGTCTCTTTAATGATTGTCATTGCCTTAATTTGAGCCTCAATTCATGCGGAGTGCATCTTGCCCAGTTCTTCCATCGGCTTCATCCATGTCGGGCATGGTAACTCAAAGCTCTCCTGACCCTCCTCAATGACACATCTACCTATTGCCACCTATGGCTTGTATTCCTCTTTGAAAGGTAGGGTCAACTGGAAAAGTGATCGTTTCCTTTGGCTTTGGTAAGTCCGGTGAGGAATCCAATCTTGGTAAGACAATGAAGCTTCATGTTTAAAGCTTGGGCAACACAATCTTGGGAGTCTTCCTAGAAGAAGTAGACCACAATCTTGTAGGACCGAATCACTCTCAAAACATGCGGAGATGGAATAAAATTAATCATGAATGACACACACTAGAAGGGGCAGAGTGTTGCATAAAAGAAAGCATAGAGGGTACAATGAAGATGCAAAAAATATGAGACCCACGAATGTTTTGTTAATTCCCATTGTAATATTATATCCCAATGTAATCATGCCTTGTAGATCCAAATGTAATCATGCCTTGTAGATGCACTAAAAGGAGACCTCTAGTTAAATATTCTCAATGATGTTTTATAGCTGACTAATCATTTTCCTCCATTACTCCTTTCATGAAGTTTCTAGTCCAAATCTATAAAAGGACATAGGTTAGGGCACATGTATATAAAGTCGTTCCCTTATATTTCATGAACGCTCTTTTCATTTTAAATAGAGAACTAACTTTAGAGCGAAGCAATCACATAACTTGTGTTTCTTGGCCTCTATTCTCCTTTTCGATGAGCTTTGTTGGATGCGCATGGCATGGAATGCATGCTAAGCTAAGTTTCCCACCCCCATCCCCTCTTGTTTCATCATTTTCTCATGTATTCAAGGTATGGAAAGCTTAGTAGTGTAGGTTGATAATTGTTAAAAACCTAATTCTTTGCTCATAGCTTTGTATCGCATAAAAAAAGATACTACCACTTCCAATAGAATCCTGTCATCAAGACATCCAAAGGTGTCATAAGCTTTTGCTGCTCTTGCTCTCCTCAACGTTCGACGTACTCACGCGCATACACAGAGATTTCTTAGTTCGACCACCCGACCACGTCCGAGCTGCTCTATGTTCTCATCAAGAGTCTCCCTCCCTGAGATCTCCTCGTAAGATACTTATGAGAGTAATGATCAACTCTCTCTTCTTCTCTTCTACCAACTAGTGGCATATGATACCCATATGTGTCAAGTGACACTCTCCTCATAAGAGGAGGCCCACTCCATGAGATATTGTGACATTTCTTTCCCCTTGAAAACATTTTCGTCCTCGAAAATGTGAGTGAAATGTCCGTTATGGTAGAAGGAAAATGCTCGGACTCCCCTGAACCCCATGCACTCTATGTACATGGTCATCTCTGTGTGGTGTTTCCCCATATCCTTCCCCTTAAGAAGTCTCATATGAGATCATCTCAAAGGTGGGAAACCGTCTGAGAGGTGCCTACTATCTCCCATATACTCTCCACTTTCCAAACTATCACTCCCATGACATACAACATCATCCAAATGACCTAAGTCCATATGATGTATCCTCTGTGGAGTAATAATATGAAAAAGAAGTGCAAAGTGCCAAACTAATAAGCTTGACCGTATCAAATGGAGATAATAAACCATAAAATCCTATGAAATATAGAACAAAGTCCCATAACAAGTGACTCCAAACCCGTCTAAGACTAAATGATAGATTGGCCTCATAACACTCCAAGTCTTCTTAACCTTGAGTGTGCTCACAAGTAATAGTTTCCTCTAACTACCTTGTGACCATGCAATTCCATCATCTAACTCATATATAAGAATTTCTTAGTAGTGGAATGAAATCTCTACATTCCACCAACCAAGAAGTCTGTGGTTTGTCATCCTTTACCATTGGGCTAAGTTCTAATGGAAGAGCATCAATTGGCACTAGTGCAAACTCTAATATTTCTCTTCCCTCTAGTTTGCCATATGAATGCAAAAGCATTCCCTTTTGAGATTCAGATAATCCCTAAGTACCTATCCTCCTAACTGATGTTTACTCATCATACTCATGATGTAACACCAGCTAAGAGTTTGGTACCCTAATAGGTTAGATATATCTCTATCTCCTATAAATCCTAAAGAGAAGAGTCATAGCTCTATTCCCAGTCTAACTAATGTCAATAACTAGATCATCTCATCTAGTCAAAGACCATCACTGGAAGTACAAATAACTACTTCCCTCAAGAGTCTCCATGTGAGACTCAATCTAATCATCATGATTAACTGATCTCCCTTTTGTCTTTGATAGAAGAGTGCCACTTCTATCTAGACAACCTAAAAGTGAGAAAGTGAAAATCTCTCTCTCTCTCTCTCTATTCAACCTCTTCTAAGGAAAAGAGCTCTAGCAGTGGAAACTATTCCACTTTCCCTTTCCCTTTGAAAGAGATTCTGTTGAATCCATTTTCTCTACTCATCCATAGGTGAGAACATGCACATAAGTTCTCCATACTTTTCCTTCCAAAATAGTGGAGAATCATACTCCCATATGAAGGAAAATTACATGGAAAAGTAGAGGAAATGAATTCCTTCTGAAATATAGATTAAGAGATGTTTTCAAAACACCTCTTCTATCTAAAGAAAAACATACTCTATTCTTCTCCTATGAAGAAATTATGTTTTTCCTTTCCTTCTTTCTCTCCCAAAGTATAGGAGCTAAAGTGAGAGTACTGAGCTAAAGTAAGATCCCTCATGGATCTCTGAGCTGATTCCCACTTTCTCCTTTCCTTAAAAGAGAAACTCATGAATTTATTTAGTCCTCTCTTCCTCTGAAAATGGAGAATAAATCTCCCCTGAGTAATGAAAATGTATACAGTAAAGAGTGGAGAAAAATAAATTCCTAATAAGGGTCAAAGCCCTCTACTAAAATGGTTAGCAATGATGTGACATGATACCGTAAACACATGTGTATCCATAGTAAAGAAGTATGTCTGCTAACCATACTATGTGCATGGATCTATACGATCCAATCAAACTGATGGAATTATCCTTCCTGCAAAAGTCAAAATAAGTATGTGATACTAATGGTGATAAAATCACCTATCACATTCTCTACTGGAAGAATAAATCTTCCCCATACTCTGAAGGATAACTCCCAATCCTAGTAGGAGATGTCTACTAAGAGCTCTCCTCTGATCTAGTGAGACATGACGCCATGAATGATGAGTCCTTTTCTTCCTGGCCATAGAAGAAGAGTGCTCAAAGGGAAGTCATTTACACCGTCCCATACCAGTGAAAACTTCTTCCAATTCAGGGTGTCATACCTACACTAAACCGAATATATATTCCATATATATATATAATGGAATATATAGGTGGACTCTAATGGATCCCATATCCTAAAATTATGTAGGTGGACTCAAATGAGTCCCATGTCCTTGAACTAGTTAGTTTGGTTCTAGTCAACAATGTGACAATGGATATCCCTTTTGTTCCAAACCAACTTGTTCCTAGGTACCAAGACTAAGCCTAGGTACCTCTCTGTAGATCCCAAGATACATATGTATGTATTGGGTACCCCAACTATTCCTGACTAAGGGATCTATGCTCTATACCATGGAGCTAGTGCCATGCCTATGGCCTTCCTAACCATCACTCGAATCACATACACACCCGTCGATGCTACTCATGAAACCCATCTCTGTGATCCCATCTTATTGGTTTCCTTAGTAGTGTAGCAGAAATGCTTCACTACTTGCTCAAGTGATGTGTATGAGTGAAACTAGTCACTCTTTGGGTATGCATCATGATACCCCATAGTCTCCTAATCATCATGTGAGACTCTTGTGAAGATAACTAAATCTTCACTAACTTGGAGATTATGATAAATGTATCTCCCGTGCCAGTATGCAACTTCCTAAAACCTAAAGGATTGCTTGTGCACATTACTAATGGTGAAGGTGTAGCTCCTTCCGTTAGCAATCCTATGGTCTAAATCCATAAGGATTATGTGTAGGGATCCTGCTACTACCGAAGTTGCCTTATATAAAATACTCTGATGGTCCTAAGTCCATCAAATACATGCTTATAAGCATGCCTAAAACTTATTGATGTTTGCAGAAAGGCATGTTACCATGCCATAACCTTCTTGCCTAAAGGCAAGTGCGTATATAACGCCATGCGGTAGGAAAAAATTCGACAGCATTTCCCCAGGAAATGGAATTCCAAAAAAATTTAAACCATAACTCAGTGGCACTCAGGCCACCCAAAAACATAGGGTTTGACAGGCCCATGGCATGCACGCCATAAACTTATATATGGATTCCATGACCTGCAAAAACACAAAAGTATTTGCTAGCAACCATTCCCGGTGTTGCATAGCCATATGGTTTCTGTAATCTTCTTTCCTGCAAACAATCAAAAAGTATACTTCCTGCATGTTGATCCATACTTTAAGAGCTTAAACAATGATCAACACTTGATGTATGCAATCCCATTCATGCATGTAGATACAGAACATGCCATAACATAGATAAAATGCCAGAAAGCATAAAATATACGTCCCTGAGTAGTCTGATTTTGGAATTGCATGCATCCAATCGCTCTCGATAAGCTTCGAGACCTCTGCACCTTCCTCCTCAGGTCCTAAAATACACTTTGAAGTGTCCGAAAATATCGGAGCACTCCTCAAAACATAAAGCATGGTCAGGTGATTACAAAAATAATGCAAATTTAGCTCAAAAATGCATTAGTAATCCTTCTTTAGACCTGCAAAAACCACTTTAGGACCTGCAAATTTTCATAAACTGAAATATATAGCATGTGCAAAGAAATCGAGGTGAAATTACTCAAATCGCCTTCCCGGTTTGAAAGATATGGCTCCCGGAAGGTAGTCGCCAAAAACTGTTCAGACTTTGCAGAGCTGTTCAGACCTGCAAAAATACTTATTTTCCAAAATTTTTTCTCATAAACTGAAAGTAGACCTTGTGCTCTTCGAAACGAGCCATAGCACGTCCTATTTGGAATTTTCTAGCCCAAGATATGGCCATTCCAAGTGGGACATGTCAAACTAGTGGACTGTTGGAGGGGCTGGAAAAAGTGTACAAATGTGATTTTTGGGGTGCCCAAAAGCATTCTTCCATCATGCAAATCCTAAAATTCTCTCCATAACCTCAGAGAGTGGTATATGAAGATGCTTGGGCCTATTTTCACCTTTCCAAATCCTCCCTTAGTGCATGCTAATTCACTCCCCAAAAGAGGCCTAAAGCAAGATTTTTGCTTTTATGCAAAAACTTAGATGGGAGCTTTTAGCAAGCTTCTAATCCACTCTAAATGTGGATTTCTCTTGGATTATGCACAATAATCCATGGGAAGCCTCTAAATGATCTTTTTCTTACTCCAAGAAGTGGAGTTTAGCAAAAGATTAATTTCTGAAATTTTCCAAAAAGTGTGGGAAGGGGGTCTTTGAGGAAGTAAAATTCCTCCTTAACTTATCATTTTGATGAATCTAATGATTCGCCTATATAGTCCATATAACATACTCTCAGTAAATATACTTTTTCCCATCCATCCACAACTATCGCACCTCTTTTTCCCTCTTCCAAAATGGGAATTTTTCAGATTTAGGTGCTGAAATTTTTGTCAAACTGTGATGGAACGGGGTTTTGTGGAGCTTCAAACTCCCATCAAACTGAGGTATCTTTTAGATTTCTTGATCTTGCATGGAAGTCAATGCACTATACTATATGTTTGCATGATTATTTCCATAAATCTATGATAAATCCCTCTTCTTTTCCCCTTCCCAAAATGGCTATTTATCCAAAATAGCTCCTGAAATTTACGTGAAAGTCATAAACAAGGCTTTTTGAAAGCATCTAAAGCTTATGATTTCTTATACCTTGAGGGAATCCTTAACTCAAGATGAGAGTATATATGTCATACTCTCCATATAAATGATTTCCCTTCAAGAGCTTAGTCCTTTAGCTCTTCATTATCCTTATCGAAAATAAAGATTTTACGGAAATTCAAAAACACTCAAACCTGGAAATGAGGCCATAACTTCTCCTCCTTGCTAGAGTCACGTAGGCTGCCGTAAAGGTCCTTATCTTCCATAGAGGAGAGCATTATCTTTTACCTTTGCCCATTGCCTTCATCATCATCCTGCTAATGATAGAGGCCGTTCTCCACAGAGAGCATCACTTATCGTTGCTAATTCTTCATCGTGGAGTTTTTAATTTCTTCTTCCCTTGCTACCTCTTGGAGCTGCCATTCCCTCATCGAAGTTGCAAGTAATTGCTCACCTTTGCATGCATAAAATCACCGTGTCGCCATCACGATGAGGGTATCCTGAACTTTCGATGCTCCAAGACTTCGTCAAACAGAAGTAGAAAAGATCAGTACTTTTTGCGCTTCACATGAGAGCATGGAAAGGTGATGGCGCCTTGGCTAGAAGCTTCGCCTCCCAAGCAAGCTACCTAGGTTCGACCCCGATCTTCTGCACGCGGAAACGACCAAGAAGTATTTTGCTCTGATACCCGTGTCATAAGTTTTTGCTGCTCTTGCTCTCCTCAACGTTCGACGTACTCACGCGCATACACAGAGATTTCTTAGTTCGACCACCCGACCACGTCCGAGCTACTCTATGTTCTCATCAAGAGTCTCCCTCCCTGAGATCTCCTCGTAAGATACTTATGAGAGTAATGATCAACTCTCTCTTCTTCTCTTCTACCAACTAGTGGCATATGATACCCATATGTGTCAAGTGACACTCTCCTCATAAGAGGAGGCCCACTCCATGAGATATTGTGACAAAAGGGAACCTCCTATTTTGGACATTAACTTAGAAAATTTCCCGTTCTAGTGTCGATGTCCTATCTCTCTGTGTGAAAGCATGACCTACTGAGTAGGAGGACATTGCACATGTATGATGCTTACCTTATGTGCTTCTTTGTCCATTTCATGTATTCTCCATCAAGTTGCACATGCTTCTATAATCCTTGGTGGGTAAGCATGATGTTTAGTCCAATGGTAGTACAAGCAACAATGTTTTTTTCATCATCTTGATCTGCTCTTGTGGATGATGATTAGGAATTAGACATAGGAATTGTGAGTCCTCCATAAGCTGAGCTTAAAGACACAGTATGTGAGGTCCAACATCAAAGACAACATCCACAACTAGCTCATAAAACTTGTTCAATAGTAGATCCTTCACCAATTCTCAATCACCATAGTCAATTAAGGATGGATAGTAATTCCACAATAATAACATATAGCAAGAATCAGTGTTTACCTAGAAAAGAAAATGGAGCGGGGCGTTTATGAAAGGATGATTAAGAGGGTGTTCTTGTTTGATTTAAGTGAGAATCCATCTCTCAACTAGCTATGGGTATATTACCTTGGAATTATGTTAAAAAGTGAAGCCAACACCAATCCTCTTTGTTAGGAAATCTCCTCAACACCCGAGCGTTTTTAGGCACAAAGATGTATAGGAGGAGGGAATGTAAGAAGAAGAGAGGTTAGGGGGCTAAGAAAACCCTTCATTGAAATGCAAGGAGTGGGGCACCATCTCGTGAGTTACCTATGGAAGTACATTATCACTATGTCAGGGAGAGGTTCTCTACTGGGGAGATCAACTTGACATATGTGCCCATGCAGGAGAACGTTGCAGACCTTTTCACAAAGGCTCTACCTAGGGAGAAGTTTGAAGCTTTCTGCAAGCTTTGGGCTTAGTTCCTTTTGTGGAGTGATTTCCACATAGTTTGGCACTTCCTTATACATGAGTGCCAGCTCCTTGTTCACTGCATCACTCGGAGGGGGGATTTGTTGATTTATTTAGGTAGCGATGTGTGTGAACACACTAGGACCACCCAAGCACTTTTTTCCCTCTTTAGGAGGTTTTTCCCCCCCGCTTGTATATATGCCTATTGCCCTAATGGGCTATTGATCTTTGTACATTCTCTAGTAATACATTCAGTATTGTGTGTTGTGCTCCAAGCTTCTTCTCCTTCCTTGTGCTGTTCGCGTTCTTCCGTAGACATCTATCTCCAACATTGCTCTCTTTTAAGAAGTTCTTGATATAAAGATTTCCTTCTATTGTGTAAAGTCTCTTTTCATTTTTAATAGAGAACTAACTTTGGAGTGAAGCAATACCATAACTTGTGTTTGTTGGGCTCTCTTCTCATTTTTTATGAGCTTATTTGCATGTGCATGGAATGCTAAGGTGAGTTTCCTATCTCCTTCATCATTCTCTTGTGTATTAGAGGTGTGCAAAGCATCATAGTCTAGGTAGGTACTTCTCGATACCTTGTTTTTTTCTCATAACTTTGTGTAGAGGAATCAAATCAAATACATATTGGCTCTATTTGGATACTCGACCTAAGAGAAATCTCAATTTTCATCTTCGTTGTTGTGCATGTGTGTTGGAATGCATGACCTAGTGAGTGAGAGGTGATTGTGTGTATGTTTACTTATTTTATGTGCTTCTTTTTCCATTGTATGTATTAGCCATCAAGTGTGAACATGCTTCTATGATCCTAGCTAGACCATCTTTTAGCTCGACGTATTAAAGGTTGCAAAGCTAGATGCTCGTACTCAGCCTTAGTGGATGATAGAGAACTTTTAGGCTGCTTTTTACTTGACCATGATGTTGGGTGAGGGAAAGGTATTGAAGAAGTCTCTGACTAGCATCCCAATGTGTCTAATGAGGCTAATGTGCAAACTGACTGAGAATGCCAACTACATAGGCAATATCTACCCTAGTGTTCCCCAAGTCAAGTAAAGAGCCAAGAAGTTGTGAATAAGCTGGATCAAGTGGTGTAGATACTAAGCGATAGTGTCCCATGTTATACTTAGAAGAAGATCAGAGTAGTAATTCTTTTGTGAGAGGCGTATGCCTTCTTTTGTTCACCACACTTCCATACATAAGTAATAATGAACTAGATCGAGATGTGTCAAGGAATACTAAAGGTGTAGTTCTTTGATGATGGATTGAATGTGTTCATCGTTTGAATCTATCAAAATCAAGTCATCTACATAAAGGATGATTATTGCAAAAGGACTCTCTCTAGTGTATGTATGCGTTAGCATCCATAATGCTTTGTCTTTGAAAAGCTTGTGGATCTTTTCATACCATGCCCTAAGCTTGCTTAAGGCCATATATTGCTTTGCGAAATTTTATAGATGAGAACTTTGGAGAGTGTGAGTGATTGTAGGAAACATGGAAAGTTCAACTTTATACAAAACTATGGTGATTATACGAATTCGGGGAATCCATGTTGATTGTATAAAACATGGAGAAGTTTTGTATGGAAATGGGGGAATCGCTTTTTCTATGAAATTTGGTAATTGTGGATCATTGTATGAATCCTAAAGATCACACGTTTGTATGGCTTTTGGAAATTGTGACTTTGTGTGAAATTTGGAGAAAGTGGTCATATTATATGTTTCATCCACCCACGTACATGCAAGCATTCAAAAGGTCCTTTGATTCAAGTTTGTTCTAGCAATTGGGTGCAATATTCATAGAAAGATGTGTCTCATGACCGGCATGGGTTGTGCATGGAGGGACGTCCTATGGTTAGAAGTGAGTAGCATGGGTTTTTTCTTTCCTGTAATGAGCTCAGTTTTTAAGTTGCAAGGTTAATATTGGATATCATTGGTGGATATGTATCTCTTGGTTGCAAGTTCGGGGAAGTAGGGGGACTAGAGTATGGTCTCTTTAATGACTGTCATTGCCTTAAGTTGAGCCTCAATTCATGCGGAGTGCATCTTGCCCAGTTCTTCCATCGGCTTCATCCATGTCGAGCATGGTAACTCAAAGCTCTCCTGACCCTCCTCAATGACACATCTGCCTATTGCCACCTATGGCTTGTATTCCTCTTTGAAAGGTAGGTCAACTGGAATAGTCACCGTTTTCTTTGGCTCTGGTAAGACCGGTGGGGAATCCAGTCTTGGTAAGACAATGAAGCTTCATGTTTAAAGCTTGGGCAACACAATCTTGGGAGTCTTCCTAGAAGAAGTAGACCACAATCTTGTAGGACCGAATCACTCTCAAAACATGCGGAGATGGAATAAAATTTATCATGAATGACACACTAGAAGGGGCAGAGTGTTGCATAAAAGAAAGCATAGAGGGTACAATGAAGATGCAAAAAATATGAGACCCACGAATGTTTTGTTAATTCCCAGTGTAATCACGCCTTGTAGATCCAAATGTAATCACGCCTTGTAGATGCACTAAAAGGAGACCTCTAGTTGAATATTCTCAATGATGTTTTATAGCTGACTAATCATTTTGCTCCACTACTACTTTCATGAAGTTTAGGCTCTTTTCGTTTTAAATAGAGAATTAACTTTAGAGTGAAGCAATCACATAACTTGTGTTTCTTGGCCTCTATTCTCCTTTTCGATGAGCTTTTCTGCATGCGCATGGCATGGAATGCATGCTAAGCTAAGTTTCCCACCTCCATCCCCTCTTGTTTCATCATTTTGTGGTGTATTCAAGGAATGGAAAGCCATGTTTCATTGAAGCCATCACTTGATCATGCTCGTAACACGTGTGGTTTCATCACTTGATCATGCTCACTTGACTAGAATAATAGTTGGAAGAGGCTTATAACTAAATAAGAATGCTCAGTATTGAAGCAAAGGAACCACAACAAGAGAATAAAATTTAGAAGACGAGACTTGTGTTCCTACCAAAAAGAGGTTGTACATGGCCAAGATGATCAAGAAGATGGAGAAGAGAAGCTCATGAATGATGTTTAGTCCAATGGTAGTAGAAGCAAAAATGTTTTTTTTCATCATCTTGAACTACTTATGTTGATGATGATTAGGAATTAGACATAGGAATTGTGAGTCCTCCATAACCCATGGAGCTTAAAGATAGAGTATGTGAGGTCCAACATCAAAGCCAACATCCACAACTAGCTCATAAAACTTGTTCAATAGTAGATCCTTCACCAATTCTCAATCACAATAATCGATTAGGTATGGACAATAACTCCACCATAATCACATATAGCAAGAATCAGTGTTTACCTAGAAAAGAAAATGGAGGGGGGCTTCTATGAAAGGATGATTAAGAGGGTGTTTTTGTTTGATTTAAGTGAGAATCCATCTCTCAACTAGCTATGGGTATATTACCTTGGAATTATGTTAAAAAGTGAAGCCAACACCAATCCTCTTTGTTAGGGAATCTCCTCAACGCACGAGCGTTTTTAGGCACAAAGATGTATAGGAGGAGGGAATGTAAGAAGAAGAGAGGTTAGGGGGCTAAGAAAACCCTTCATTGAAATGCAAGGAGGGGGCACCATCTCATGAGTTACCTATGAAGGTGCATTATCACTATGTCAGGGAGAGGTTCTCTGCTGGGGAGATCAGCTTGGCAGATGTGCCCATGCAGGAGAACATTGGAGACCTTTTCACGAAAGGTCTACCTAGGGAGAAGTTTGAAGCTTTCTGCAAAGCTTTGGGCTTACATGGTATGTTACACAACAAATATGTTTCACCCACCCACGTACATGCAAGCATTCAAAAGGTCCTTTGATTCAAGTAAGGGAGCCCAACACTGAATTTGTAAAGTAAGGGAGCCTCTGAACGTGCATTGCTCTGTGTGAGTGGTCAAGCGATCGCTTCGTAAGATACGCACGCAGGGGTTTGGAGAATCTTCAAATCTCGGTAGAATCTTCGTGTCAGGGCTTATATGTCGGGCTGCTCCTGAAAAAAACATACGCTCAGTTGTGTTCGGTTTTGCTCCTGAAAAAAACGTAACCTAAGCGCGCACACACACGCTAAACAATAAAAGGCTCAATAGGATCTCGCTAAAACTATATATAGCGACACAAAGCATGTATAAGTTGAAGTGGCTGAACATCCTCCTCATATTTAGTCGGCTATCTCCTCATATTTAGTCGGCTATCTCCAAGGCTTGGGAAACACAACCTTGGGAGTCTTGCTAGAAGAACGAGGCCACACCACTAAAAGGCACACAAAGCCACACAAAGCATGTAAATGTTGAAGCAGAACATCATCCTCATAAGGTGAGGAAGTTCCCTGAGCAGCAGTTAACCTCCGTATCTGTTTGGCCACCACACCAGCGGTGGCCCTTCCATTCCGGACTAGACGACAATGGAATGATTAGTTTGCACCTCTCCCAAATCACCCCACTTTATCATTTCTCTACCTTGTATGCTTGGATTTCGTGGTTCCATCGGACAACTCCATCTGCTTTCCAAAGAACACACCTTGTATGCTTGGATTTCGTGGTCGGACCATATTGGGAGTTTTGAGCCTTGCACATGCATTCGCTTCAAGATGTTACTACATCGTGTCCACTTTTCATCTTCTTCTTCTTCTTAAGCGTGCCTTGAACAACTTGCTACATTAAAGAGCGTACGAAGGCCTTCTTCTTCTTCTTAAGCCTGCCTTGAACAACTTGCTACATTAAAGAGCGTACGAAGGCCTCAAATGAAGACGATTTAGACATTTCTACCCTATGTGGTCGTCTTCTCTCACTTTAAGGAGTGTCGTGAATGGACTAATAGTGCATGGGCTACTCATGGATGCTTCTAAGTGAATGGTCACATTGGTGGTCCTTTCTATACTATTTACTTCTACCAAAGACCACTCACTCTCTACCGTTTTACATTCCTTAGGTTTATCCTTCTTCTCTTTCATAAGCATATATTTTATTATTCCTGAGACAACAAGAAAATTTGCATCTACCAACCTGTGGATTCTACCCATACCAAGAAGATCTTCCCAAGAAAATGATTGTCAAAGAAAATTTGCATCCTTTTAGATCTTCCCAAGAAAATGATTGTCAAAGAGTAAATTCTACAACATCAATTGGGAATATTTGACCTAGGTTCAAGAAGCTCCAAATGACATGTGAATGGGTGCTAAGAGAGGCCTATGAAAATCAATAGACGGATTTATCAATGATCATGGGAAGCTTAATATTGTCAAACACTTTCAATGTTAGTGTCTTAAGATCTGTTGATATATTTAAATAGTGATGTGTGTGAAAACACTTGGGATTCCCGAGACACTTTTCTCCCTATAGGAGGTCTTTTCCTTGGCTTATATATACACCATTAAGCCTAACTGTATCACTTATTTGTTGACCGGATCTTGCAGATGCATGTACGCAGAGGATAGTACAGAACCAAGATCTCATAAATTTAGCATAAATAGAATAGAAAAAGACAAGAGACTTGACACCAGATTGGGTGCAATCTCCCCCCACATACTCTGATGGATGAGTCTATTAGAGCATGTGTATTTATAGGTATTTTTTCATTACATCCTAAATAGAAGATACATGAGGGTGGCACTTCAAAAAGCATGTGCTTACGAAAAATCTTTTTTATTTACAAAATCATCAATTTTCAAGCTATCTACATTTTTACAAAAACATCGGTTTCACAAAAGCGATCTCTTATTTTTACAAAAAATAACTAAAATAATATCTTCTAAATATCCTCAAAAATATCTGAATAACTCCATGCCCGCTCACATCCTCATGAGACTTCACCTGCTAAATCAAAACACAAATCACATTAAAACCCTCAAGACATTAAAATCCATATAATATTCCATTATTCCATAAAGTATAACATGCCTTCAAGTTGACGAGCAGCTGACCTCAGTTGGTAAGAATAAAATAGACATGGATGGCCAGTCTTATGTCCCATCACTAAACAATCATAAGCATGTTCTATGTAAAAACACATGCATGGAATTGGAAAACTAGAATTTAATGTGACTATGAATGATATGCAGAAATCAAATGATCATAGTGTGGAGTTAGTGATGTTTTATGAATCCATTGAGATTCTTCAAGTGAGTGATTTTTATATTTAACTGAATATCGATGATAGTGGTTACCTTGTGTGTAGTAGTAACATCATAATCAACTATTTTCTATAGAACGAAAATTTTAGCATCCTCTTCAAGTAATGGAGGATCGTCTTAAATAGGAGTGAGTGGTAAATTTCCTTTCAAAGATTTCAATAAAATAATATGGAAAGAATTATGTATATTCCAATGAGAAGGTATGTCTAGTCTAAAAGCATTCTCATTAATTTTATGAATAATACGGAAAGGTCCATAGTAACATGGTGCAAGTTTAACTTTAGGATGTTGTGAAATATTTTTCAAACATCTTTTAATTCTTCGTAACCATACCAAGTCATTTTCATTAGACTATTTAGCTACTCGTTTCTTATTAACATTACACATGTAACATTCTTGACTCTTTTGAATGTGCTCATGAACCTCATGAATTGTAGAAATATGATCATGTGCAAAAGAGTAAGCCATAGATATATCAGTTTGAGTGAGACTCATGGAACTGGGAAGCTTTTTACCATAAACAATTTCATATGGTGCACATCGTGTAGTGGTATGTGTTGCATTATTATATGCGAAATGGAATAAAGGAATTTCCTCATCCCAATTACTTGGATTATCAAAAGAACAACAACGTAATAAATCTAAAATAGTGTTATTTCTAGCTTCACTTTGCCCATTACTTTTAGGATGAAATGCAGAGCTAAAGTCTATTCTAAAACCTAAACTTTGAAATAACGCAACCCAAAAATGATTACAAAATGAACATCTCGATCTGAAAGAATAGCAGCTGGAAAACCATGATGCAAAAAATTACGTTTAATAAATAACTTAGCAGCTTGAGGCGCAGAAAGAGTCTTTCTACAAGGAAAGAAACACGCTTGTTTACTAAACCTATCAACAATTGTCCAAATCATACCATTATGAGATGAAGTTGTAGGAACACTAGTAATAAAATCCATAGAAATTTGTTCCCATGGTCCATTAGGTATGCAAAGTGGCATTAATAATCCAAATGGTTTACCATGATGTTTTTTCATACATTGATACACAATACAATGAGAAACATATTGTGCAATATCCTTATCCATATTCGGCCAAAAGAAAAAAAAATTACTCATAGAAATAGTACTTTGTATGCCCCTATGAACCATATATGGTGGTTCATGCATCTCTTTCATAACAAATTCTGTAAAACCTTGTGTGATGCATAACTTGTGCTGGAAATACAAGAATCCATTATGAAAGTGTAGTGATCCTCACTAAATGTTGTAGAATTATTGAACACATTCCATATTTGCAAAAAGTACAAATCAGATGCATAAGTAGGAATCATGTCATGAAATGAATGAATATGAACAACAAAAAATTATTGATTGAAGCAATATTTGTTTGTGGGGATGGGAAACGACTAAGGGCATCAACTACAACATTAGCTTTGCCAGGTTGATATTATTCATAGGCTGAAAATTTTGTATGAATCAAGCCCATTTAATGTGTCTATCTGAAATCAATGGTTGATTTAATAATTGATTAATAGCATATTGGTCTGTTTTGATTAGAACTTCAAAACCCATAAGGTAATGTTTCCAAATTTTTAAAGCATGCACTACAACTAAAGGTTCCTTATCATAGGTACTATAATTCTTTTCAAAAGGTTTATGGTTCCTACTAACTACATTGAAAGGTTGTGCAAAATTTGGCAAATGCAAAACAGATGCATGAGAAAGTGTATGTTTGAGTTTTTCAAAAGATTTTTATTGTGCTAATCCGCATACAAATTTTAACTTTTTCTTTAATAATAATGTGAGTGCTAAAAATTTTACAAACTTTGTATAAAAACTAGCTCAGTATAGAAAAGAGTGTACATCATTTACTGATTGAGGTATAGAACAGTCCTCAATTACTTTAATTTTCTTTGGATCTATATGAACACCTTGACGAGAAACAATATGGCCTAAATACTCTAATTCTTTTGGAAGAAATAACTCTTTTGAGGATTTGCATAAAGTTTGTTTTTGCATAACAAATTAAAAACAATTGCTAAATGATTTTCATGGTCATTGTCATTCATCACTATAGACAAGTATATCATCAAAGAAAACAAGAACAAAAGCTTGGCAATGAAGAAAAATGTTATTCATCATACATGCAAATGAAGTAGGTGCATTGGTGAGTCCGAAAGGGATTACCATAACTTCAAAGTGACCAGTCTGAGTTCTAAAGGTAGTCTTATAAATATCATTTTTTGTCATTCATTTTTTATGATAACTTGATTTAAGATCAAGTTTGCTAAAGACACGTGCTCCACAAACTTTATCTAGCAAATCATCTATCCTATGAATAGGATATCTATTTTTAATTGTGATCTTATTGAGTGCTCTATAGTCAATGCACATCCTATAATTCTTGTTCTTCTCTACTAAAAGAACAGGTGCTCCAAAGGGAGAAGAACTAGGCCTTATAAGTCCTTTGTGGAGTAGATCCTTAACTTGATTAGCTGTTTCTTTTGTATGTAAAGCTCCATGCGTATAAGGTGCTTTATGGGAAGGTGAACTATGAAGAATTAAATCTATTATATGGTCAAGAGATCCCCTTGAAGGTGGTAGTTTATAAGGAAAATCAGCTATAAAGCAATCTTGATAGGAATCCACAAATGATTTATGTGCATTAGGAAGTGTATGAGTGTAATCAACTATGTTATTGAAAAAAACAATGCATGAGTTGTACTAAATGCACGTTTGACTTGAGTATGACTAATTAATGGAAATAGTTGGCAGTCATGTATTGCAGACAAAGAAATAGCCTGATTGTTAAACTTAAACCTCATTGTGTGTGTATGATAATCAATGCATGGATTATAACAATGAAGAAAAGGCATACAATCTATAACATCCTAGAACAACAAAGGAACAATTAAGAATGTGTGTTCATGCCTAACTCACATATATGTAGGATCCTATACATATCTAAACGTTATGTACTTCAATTGTAACATTATATCTATTTTTGTAAAATGTAGCCTTAACTTTAAACATAGAAGGAAGTGGATGTTATTGGAGATCTTGCACTAGTGTATAAGAAATAAAAACATGCAAACTACCATGATCATGTAAAATATTAACAACTTTAACATTAATAGTACCTTGCATGCAAAGCAAAGAATGAATAGAAAGTTCATTATGCAAGGTACATAGATCCTTTTCCAATGCTTCTTCAGTCCAATCACGTTGAGTGTCTTCATGAACCACCTCCATGTTGTGTATTTGAGCTCCAATGGGCTTTATGTCATTAGTTCGCAACCTACATTTAACTTTAGTATGACCAAACTTACCACAATGCCAACAAGTGATACGGGGCCTCATTTGTTGAGCATCCATCATTGTAATTTAAAGGGTTGGAGGTTTGGTAGGGTGTAAGGGGGTTGGCTTGTGAATGGGTGTGAAATTGGATTGAGGAGGGCACTCAAAAGTAGGTGCATGCTAAAAAGTAGGAGAAGAAAAAGTAGTGAAATGACACTTGAAACGAAAATTGGGCTTCATTGGTTGTTATCGTTGACGATTTGTTGTACATGAATGGACTTGGTGATGGATTGAAACTCTTCAGCATCATGTGCAAAAGAAATAGCTTCGTAGAGGATCACAGGACATAGTGTGTTGAGATTGGCTTGGATTCCCATCTCCAAACCATCTTCATACTTCCGTTTCAAGGTATCTTCAAGGATCATATCAAGCAAACAAATAAGTAGTAGTGGTTGCCAAAAACGTTCAGTGTAGGTAGATACAATATCTCCATCTCTCCATCCAAAAATTATCCATGGTCAACGAGCATGTAAGTGGAACTGAGGAGGAAGGAAGGACTCGTTGATCTTTTCTTGAAATGCGGTCCATGTGGTGGGGTGGCTGGTTCTATGCCGCAAGACATTCCACCATAACTAGACCTTACCCACCAAATAATTAGTAACAAATTTCACTTTGTCAATTTCAAAATATGATTTGTCAAAATAAAAGTCATCAAATTGAGAAAGCCGTGAAAGAAGAAATTGGCCATCTTTTTGCCCATCAAATCAAGAAAACTGGAAATTTTTGGCACCAATATTGGACGGTGTGCCTTGTTCTTGACCAGTGATAATGGCCTTCACCACCCTAACTAGGTTGTTCTCATCACTCTGTATTTGTTGGAAGACAACATCACGTTCTTTTATCTGGTTTTGAACATGTTGGAGTTCGTGTTGTAAAAGCTCCAATTGTTGCTCAATCGATACCCCGGGTGGGGTGATGTACAAAAATCCTCAGTAGTATGGGTAGGATCCATGGCATTATGGGTAGGGTCCATGGCCTTATATAGAATCAATACCTAGGACTAAGCATGTAAAAGGAATTTAACAATAGTTTATGTAATAATAATAATATAAAACAATGAATAAAAATAAATGAGTGTTTGATAAATAAATAAATAAAGGGAAAAGAGTGTCAAATAAATAAATAAATACATAAGATGAAAAGAGTGTTAAAAGTCGTGTTAAATATTAACAAAAAGGAATGGGATATCAATAAGTGAAAATAGGCTAGTGGATAAAGCTTATTTCTTGTAAGTGTGAGGTTGTGGGTTCAAATCCGCTACATGCTAATAAGGAACTAAGTAAGCTAATTAGGCTAACTAAGGAAATAATGTTCTTATCACCACTCATAAGTTAGTATTGGCTTGCGCATAGCCAACACGTACCAACGAAACCAAACGGGACCAAAGTGAACCAAGAGAACCATGAGTGCCAGAGAAGCCAAAGATGCCAAAGTTATGCCATAGTTCTATGTTTTAGTCGACACCTTGGAGTAACTGAATGATATTGAATTGATAAATGAACTTGATAAACGAAGGAGAAACCAAATGATAACTGGATTGATAAAAGAAGTTGATAAATGAACTTGATAACCGAACCGAACTTGAACACTGAATAGTGCACAATGAGCATAGGGGGCTATAGTGGGTATAGTGGATATAGTGAGCACAACAAATACAATGAGCATAGTGAGTATAGTGAGTACAATGAGCACAATGTCATAGTGCACAGTGTGAGATGAGCACAATGCACAATAACTAATTCAAAAGAATTTGAAAAAACACACTGACAAATAAAAGATTAATGAACTTAATAAACAAAAACCAAGACGAACGATCAAGAAGGATGCCGAATCGTGAAGGGATGTCCTAAATCACAACCAGATGTCAAAAAACACCTCTGCAGATGCACCTTGGCTTTGATACCACTGTTGATCCGATCTTTGCAGATGCACGTACGCAGAGGATAGTGTAGAAATGAGATCCCACAAAAGCATAAACAAAATAGAAAAAGACAAGAGACTTGACACCAGATTGGGTACAATCTTCTCCACATATTGTGATGGATGAATCTATTAGAGCATGTGTATTTATAGGTATTTTTTATTCTGTCCTGACTAGAAGATACATAAGGGTGATGCTTTGAAAAGTGTGCGTTTAGGAAAATCTATTTGATTTACAAAATTGTCGCTTTTCAAATGATCTACTATTTTCCAAAAGTGTCTCTTTCTAAAGTGATCTATTATTCTTACAAAAAATAACTAAAATACTATCTTCTAAATACTCTTGTAAATATCTTCAAAAATATCTAAATAATTCCACACATGTTCATAGTCTCATGAGTCTTCACCTGCTAAATCAAAACACAAATCACATTAAAACCTTTAAGAAATTAAAATCCATACAACATTCAATTATTCCATAGAGTATAACACTTATCTTTGTACATACACTTGGTCATATATTCTATGTTATATTTTCTCCAAGCTTCTTCTTCTTTCTTGTGATGTTCATGTGCTTCCATAGACCTCAACCCCCAATAATTGGTATCATAGCAGGTCGTTGCTTCCATCTAGGTTGCGGTCACCATGCCTCTGGTCATAGTCTCAAAATTAAACAAAAACTGGTGAGCATAGCATACTGGAGGTGATTAGGAGCTCAAAAAGTCTTTGCTATCTGGTGTTTAAACTTTGATTTGAGCTCATTTTGGCATTTGAACGTACTGTCTATAGCAATTGTATATGCACTTCTACCATTTTCTGCTAAAAATATATACATGCTTTGGTTTGCCAATACAAGTGGCTCAAAGTCTACTACAAGTATAATAGAGCTTGATAAGATACTTCTATTCAACTTTTTGACATACAACTTTTTTGCATCAAGATATCTATTCACTTTGGCCATGGTTGAAAGAAACATGTATTTCATATGTTCTTTATTGAGGATAATTTTGATGTACTAATCACCCATTATGGTCATACATGATGCCTCATGTATTGGTAGCAGAAAGCTATCAAACATTGTGCAAGTGTTGAAAACATCCTAGTACACCTGCAAATATAGAGATTGAAGGTGATGCAAATAATGTTGAACATGATGATCTTCATTTTCCTTGTGCCACACTTCGTGTGGCACCTATTGTAGAGCAAATTTGTTATGATGGGAGAGATGCGCAGGTACATGCATTCATAGCTTTGTCTATCCCTCACATTCACAATGAAAGATAACAATAGATGCTTGAGACCCTCTTAAAACATTATATTATGTAAGAAATGAGGCTCATGTTGCTTACCTTGGAACATAGTTGCGAGAGTAAGCATATGAATGAAGGAGACTCAATGACCAATCTTTTGACATAGATCAAAAATTTGAAGGAGCAATTGTTTCTATTGATAAGATATCTACTAATGTTGTTGATAATGAAGAATGGGCATTTACTATTATTTGCAACTATGGCCCATGTTCTCATAAGCAATTTATGTCTTTCTAGCCTCTAGTGTTTGCACATAACTCCCTCCCTCACATAACTCCAGTTTCTTTCCAAAGAATACACCTTGTATGCTTGGATTTCATGATCCGACCTTGCACATACATTTGCTTTAAGATGTTACTACATTGTCTCAATGGTGATGCCCGGCATAAAAAATATCTACTATTGCAAGAAGCTCTTTATCATGGATTTAATAGCTTATCTTTAGAGGGCATAGTTTCCTTGAATGGTATGTGAATGATGTAAGTGTCCCTCATCCCGATGCTGAATTAACATTATTTTGAAAGAAAATTCCAATGCATCTATATCCAAGAAAAAGGGTTTGTAGGATCATGATGAACTAGAAGCGAAAGAGTGGTGAATGCTGATTTCAATATCAAAAAGGCTCTTTCTACTTGTTTGGTTCACCAAAAAATTGCATTTCCTATACGCTAGGTAAGTGACCACATTAGCTTGGAGCAATGCTTGTTGAATATTCTAAAGAATTTGGCAAATCCTAATAATCATTGTCCATCATCGATTACTTGTTATTTTTGGTCTCTATTGTCCTTGTTGGTGAGCTTGTTTGCATGTATATGGTGTGGAATGCATGCTAAGGTAAGTTGCTCCCCCCACCCACTCTCTTTTCATTATTCTAAATGTGTGGGAAGTATCATAGTGTGCATAGATAATTCTCGATACATGGTTTTGTACTCATCACTAAAGGGGTTTGGTGGGCTGAACAAGAGGAGCAAGGAGGAGATGGAGGGAGGGAGAGAGAGAGAGAGAGAGAGAGAGAGAGAGAGAGAGAGGAGAGTTGCACACATGCATGGGAGCCTCCAAACCCAAATAATCATCTTCTTGAGGCAATGCTCTATAAATGATATATGTATGGTAATATAGGGGTAAGTTTACATGACCCTTACATCCCCAACAATCACTTTGTGTAGGATAATTGACAAGGGAAAGATGCATCAAAACATTAAACAAGATTTTTCTTGACTTAGAAGGAGAAGTCTTTTTATCCCATCTTGTAAATATGATATGATCAGTTGGGATCGTGATCGGGCTACATCTATGCATTCATCATACATCATTTTTGTTATCAATCAATGAAACCAACACAAATCCTATTGCTTAGGGAATATTATCAAAGCACAAGCATCTTTAGGCAGGACAATGTCTAGGATGACGGAGTGTAAGAAGAATAGAGAATAGGAGGCTAAAAAAACTTAAGCTTCTTTTGGCAATCAAGTGCAATATTTTGTAGAAAGACATGTCTAATTAGTGGCATACTTACTCCGCTATCTCTAAATTTATAAGCTTGAGGAGCTAGCTCTAAAGCAATCAAGCTTCATGTTTAAAACTTTTACAACACATGTTGGCTACCAACACAAATAAGCCACATCAGTAAAATAGGTAGTGATAAAAAAAGAAAAAAAGCCAACACATGTTTAAAACTTTTACAACACATGTTGGCTACCAACACAAATAAGCCACATCAATAAAATAGGTAGGGATAAGCCACATCAATAAAAATAGGTAGTTTTCCTTAGCTCAATCCTTACCCAAAAGATGTCATGTATCAATCAAAGAACCCAACACACACCTTCATGTGTAGGAGGAGGAAGTGTAAGAAGAAGAGAGATCAAGAGGCTAAGAAAACTCATCATTCAAATGTTGGGAGCATATTGCTTGATATAAACAATGCACAATTTCTTGAGTTCCGATGGGCATATTACACAAGAAATATCTTTCTCTGGGGGGTTAACATGTTTTTGAAGCAACTCTTTGGGATCGTTAAGTGTACGGAGCCTCAATACTGAATTTGTAAAGTAAGCGAGCATCTAAATGTGCATTCCAGCAATCGTTTCATAAGATACACAGTGACCATGTCTCCTTTGTTTGGGGAAGTTCTACAAGATCTTTTTTCCATATCCCTAACTCGATTTTCGGAGAACATTCCCAAAGTCACCAATTCTACTATGGTGATTAGTAACAACACACATAGATCCTTACTTGTCTATATAGGAACCATTTTCAAATTTAACTATACGATGATGTAAACCATACGGTTGCTCTAGCTTTCTCAACTTGATCACTGATCTTCTGAAACCACCTTCATAGATTGTTGCTCTAGGCAAGGGCAAGCAAGTATCACATTGTGGAGCTTCACTGCCTTACTTGTCAATATGCAGAAGAATAAGGATGATATGAAGATCATGAATGAATGAGATGTGTAAAGGTGAAGGTGAGAAGCACACTAGTCCACACACACATACACAGACACATACAAGGAAGAGACAATAGGAGAGGCAATGGAAGGAAAATCATTTCTTCTCATTACTCATAGTACAAGAACTATCATATCAAGCTCATATCGTAGAACAACTAACCCCAAAAATGAGCTCTCTAGCTCTATTTATAGTTTTTGAAGTGAAATGACTACTTTCACATCTAATGATCAACATAGTTCAAATTTATGCCCTAAACTACTATTGGGGGTCAAAAGAGGTCCAAAATTTGTGAAAACTTGTAGGCATGTTCTATCTAGGCTCCTCAAGCTTGATGACTCCTCAGCTTGCACAAAATGGATCATCACATGAAAAAATTGGGTGGTCATACATTACAACAGTCAGTGATTAGAATCACTATTGATGTTTTGAGAAGTCGTGATCACTCTAATCCATGTTCTGTTTCTTACATAGTCACTCTTCATCTATGCCGTGAAGTGTTTCCAACACTCCCTCCATGTGGCATCTTTCATCCTCGACAGAACCTTATAGCAAGGAGCGATCAATATAGTTTTGTAAGAGGTATGTGCGATGATGTGCTCATTTACATGTATGGCCCTTGCTACATCCATTTCTAGCTTGTCCCATGCTATGGGTTGTTGTGTATCATGTGGTGGATAGCAGTAGTGTGTCAAATAAATGAGTTGTTTATAGACAAAAAGTTGGAGTAGAGAATTTGGTGTGGTTATGAGTACCTCATGATGGTATTCCCAAAACTTGGTGGTGAACATATCTTCAAAGGTTTGTTTATAGAATCCAGGCATAGCAAGTTTTGAGCGATGGGAGGTGCTCATATCATAGATGAGATCCAAATTTCCATGTTGGAAGCCTAATGTGGATACATGAGATGCACATACCCTTCAGAAGACCTTGAATGTAGTGTGCATGAGATCAAAGATTTTGATGGACATCCTGGCTACTATATCGATCATATGGTTCAGTCGTGGAAGCCAGTGCTGAATGGTCGCCATCAGGTAAGCCACTCTGGGTGGTCCTTGAGGGGGTGTGAGGTATGGGTAATTGACCCAGTCTTGCACTTTGGATCATTTTTCACTTTAATGGCAAATGATGACCAAGATCGACGTCAGGGCATTGAGCCATAACGTGGATTATACATGATCTATGTAGGATCTTTTGACTAGGTGTACATCATTTCAGGATATTCTTGTAGTAAATTTTGCCTCGAGTTAGGTTGAAAGATCATGCCTTGGCTTGTGCATGGAGGGAGGTCCTTTGGTTAGAACTGAGTAGCGTGGGTTTGTTTCTTTCATGTAATGAGCTCAATTTCTAAGTTGCACTTGGTGAGGTACATGAAGTAAGGTTTATATTGGATTTCATTGGTGGATATGTATCTCTTGGTTGCAAGTTCACGGAAGTAGGGGGATTGGAGTATGGTCTCTTTAATGACTGCCATTGCCTTAAGTTGAGCCTCAATTCATGCGGAGTGCATCTTGCCCAGTTCTTCCATCGACTTCATCCATGTCGGGATGGTAACTCAAAGCTGTACTGACCCTCCTCAATGGCACATACTAGAAGGCGCCAGTCTCATGTCCCATCACTAAACAATCATAAGCATGTTCTATGTAAAAACACATGCATGGAATTGGAAAACTAGAATTTAATGTGACCGTGAATGATATGCAGAAATCAAATGATCATATTATGGAGTTAGTGATGTTTTATGAATCCATGGAGATTCTTCAAATTTAACTAAATATCGATGAGATTGGTTACCTGTGTATGTAGTAATAACATGATAATCAAGTATTTTCTCTAGAACTAAAATTCCAGCAACCTCTTCAAGTAATGGAGGATCATCTAAAATAGGAGTGAGGGCTAAATTTCCTTTAAAAGATTTCAATAAAGTGACATGAAAAGAATTATGTATATTCCAATGAGAAGGTAAAAGCATTCTCATTAATTATATGAATAATATGGAAAGGTCCATAATAACATGGTGCAAGTTTAACTTTAGGATGTTGTGAAATATTTTTGAAACGTCTTTTAATTCTTCGTTACCATACCAAAGTCATTTTCATTAAACTGTTTAGCTACTCATTTCTTATTAACATTACACGTGTAACATTCTTGACTCTTTTGAATGTGCTCATGAACCTCATGAATTGTAGAAATATGGTCTTGTGCTAAAGAATCATCCATAGGTATATCAGTTTGAGTGAGAGTCATGGGAGTGGGAAGCTTTTTACCATAAACAATTTCATGTGGTGCACATCATGTAGTGGTATGTGTTGTGTTATTATAAGAAAAATGGAATAAAGGAATTTTGTCATACCAATTAATTGGATTATCTAAAGAACAACAATGTAATAAATCTAAAATAGTGTTATTTGTAGCTTCACTTCACCCATTACTTTCAGGATGAAATGCAGAGCTAAAGTCTATTTTAGAACCTAAACTTTGAAATAATGCAACCCAAAAGTGATTACAAAATGAACATCTTGATCTAAAAGAATGAGAGTTGGAAAACCATGATGCAAAAAATTACATTTAATAAATAACTTAGTAGCTTGAGGTGCAAAAAGAGTCTTTTTACAAGGAATGAAATACATTGGTTTACTAAATGTATCAACAATTTTCCAAATCATATCATTATGAGATGAAGTTGTGGGAAGTCTAGTAATAAAAATCCATAGAATTTTGTTCCCATGGTCCATTAGGTATGCATAGTGGCATTAATAATCCAAATTGTTTACCATGATGTCTTTTCACACATTGACACACAATGCAATGGGAAACATACTGCGCAATATCCTTATCCATATTCGGTCAAAAGAAAAAAAAATTCCATATAGAAAGAGTACTTTGTATGCCCCTATGAACCATATATGGTGGTTCATGCATCTCTTTCATAAAAAATTCTTTAAAACCTTGTGTGATGCATAACTTGTGTTGGAAATACAAGAGTCCATTATGAAAAGTGTAGTGATCCTCACTAAATGTTGTAGAATTATTGAACACATTCCATGTTTGCAAAAAATACAAATCAGATGCATAAGTAGGAATCATGTCATGAAATGAATGAATATGAACAACAAAAACATTATTGATTGAGACAATATTTGTTTGTGAGGATGGGAAACGACTAAGGGCATTAGCTACAACATTAGCTTTGCCAGGTTGATATTGAATCATTTCAAAAATTTTATATGAATGAAGCCCATTTAATGTGTCTATCCGAAATCAATGGTTGATTTAATAATTGATTAAGCTAAAAGTTCATTATCATATGTACTATAATTCTTTTCAAAAGGTTTATGCTTCCTACTAACTACATGGAAAGGTTGTGCAAAATTTGGCAATTGCAAAATAGTTGCATGAGAAAGTGCATGTTTTGAGTTTTTCAAAAGATTGTTGTTGTGCTAATCCCCATGCAAATTTTAACTTTTTCTTTAGTAACAATATGAGTGGGAGTGCTAAATAAGAAAAACATTTTACAAACTTTCTATAAAAAATAGCTAAACATAGAAAAGAGTGTACATCATTCACAGATTGAGGTACAGACGAGTGTTCAATTACTTTAATTTTCTTTGGATCTACATGAACACCTTTACTAGAAACAATATGGCCTAAATACTCTAATTCTTTAGGAAAAAATAACTCTTTTGAGGATTTGCATACACTTTGTTTTTGCATAACAAATTAAAAACAATTGCTCAATGATTCTGATGGTCATTGTGATTCTCACTAGAGACAAATATATCATCAAAGAAAACAACAACAAAAGCTTGGTAATGAAGAAAAATGTTATTCATCATACATGCAAATGTAGCAGGTGCATTGGTGAGTCCGAAAGGGATAAGCATAAATTCAAAGTGACTACTCTGAGTTCTAAAAGTAGTCTTACAACTATCATTTTGTGTCATTCATTTTTTATGATAACTTGATTTAAGATCAAGTTTTCTAAAGACACGTGCTCCACAAACTTTATCTAGCAAATCATCTATCCTAGGAATAGGATATCTATTTTTAATTGTGATCTTATTGAGTGCTCTATAGTCAGTGTACATCCTATAAGTCTTGTTCTTCTCTACTAAAAGAAGAGGTGCTCCAAAGGGAGAATAACTAGGCCTTATAAATCCTTTGTGGAGTAGGTCCTTAACTTGATTAGCTATTTCTTTTTTATGTAAAGGTCCATGCCTATAAGGTGCTTTTGGGGAAGGTGAACTATCAAGAATTAAGTATATTCTATGGTCAAGAGATCTGCTTGAAGGTGGTAGTTTATAAGGAAAATCAGCCATAAAGCAATCTTGATAGGAATCCATAAATGATTTATGTGCATTAGGAAGTGTATGTGTGTAATCAACTATGCTATTGAAAAAAACAATGCATGAGTTGTAGCCTTTCCTAAATGCACGTTTGACTTGAGTATGAGTAATTAATGGAAACGGTTGGCAGTCATGCATTGCAGACAAAGAAATAGCTTGATTGTGAAACTTAAACCTCATTGTGTGTGTATGATAATCAATGCATGGATTATAACGATGATGAAAAGTCATACAATCTATAACATCCTAGAATTGCAAAGGAACAGTTAAGAAGGTGTGTTCATATATGTATGATCCTATCTATTTCCTTGAAATGCAGCCTTAACTTTAAACATAGAAAGAAGTGGATGTTATTTGAAATCTTGCACTAGTGTATAAGAAATAAAATCATGTGAACTACCATGATCATGTAAAATATTAACAACTTTAACATTAATAGTACGTTGCATGCAAAGCAAAGAATGAATAAAAAGTTTGTTACCCAAGGTACATAGATCCTTTTCCAATTCTTCTTCAGTCCAATCAAGGTGAGGGTCTTCATGAACCACCTCCATGTTGTGTATTTGAGCTCCAATGGGGTTTATGTCATTAGTTCGGAACCTATATTTAGCTTTAGTATGACCAAATTTACCACAATTCTAGCAAGTGATACGGGGCCTCTTTTGTTGAGCATCCATCATCATAATTTCAAGGGTTGGAGGTTTCGTAGGGTGTAAGGGGGTTGGCTTGTGAACGGGTGTGAAATTGGATTGAGAAGGGCACTGAAAAGTAGGTGCATGCTGAAAAGTAGGAGAAGAAAAAGTAGTGAAACGACACTTGAAAGGAAAATTGGGCTTGATTGGTTGTTATAGTTGACGATTTGTTGTACATGAATGGACTTGCTGATGGATTGAAACTCCTTCTCAGCATCATGTGCAAAAGAAATAGCTTCATAGAGGTTCATGGGACATAGTGTGTTGAGATTGGCTTGGATTCCCATCTCAAAACAATCTTCATACTTCCGTTTCAAGGTATCTTCAAGGATCATATCAAGCAAATGAATAAGTAGTAGTGGTTGCCAAAAACATTCAGTGTAGGTAGATACAATATCTCCATCTTTCCATCCAAAAGTTATTCATGGTTGATGAGCATGTAAGTGGAACTGAGGAGGAAGTAAGGACTCATTCATCTTTTCTTGAAATGCGGTCCATGTGGTGGGGTGGTTGGTGCTATGCCGCAAAACATTCCACCATAACTAGACCTTACCCACCAAATAATTAGTAACAAATTTCACTTTCTCAATTTCAAAATATGATTCATCAAAATAAAAGTCATCAAATTGAGAAAGCCATGAAAGAAAAAATTGGCCATCTTTTCACCCATCAAATCGAGAAAATTGGAAAATTTTGGCACCAATCTTGGAGGGCATGCCTTGTTCTTGAGCATTGATAATGGCCTTCACCACCCTAAATAGGTTGTTTTCATCACTCAGTATTTGTTGGAGTGCAACATGACGTTCTTTTATCTGGTTTTGAACATGTTGGAGTTCGTGTTGTAAAAGCTCCAATTGTTGCTCAATCAATACCTCGGGTTTTGGGTGATGTACCAAAATCCTCGGTATTATGGGTAGGGTCCATGGCATTATGGGTAGGGTCCATGGCCTTATATAGAATCAAACTTAGGACTAAGCATGTAAAAGGAATTTAACAATAGTGTATATAATAATAATAATAATAATAAATGAATAAAAATAAATGAGAGTGTTTGATAAATAAATAAATTAATAAAGGGAAGAGAGTGTTAAATAAATAAATAAATGAGATGAAGAGAGTGTTAAAAGTTGTTTTAAATATTAATAAAAAGGAATGGGGCATCAATAAGTGAAAATAGGCTAGTGGATAAAGCTTATGTCTTGTAAGTGTGAGGTTGTGGGTTCAAATCCCCTACATGCTAAATAAGGAACTAAGTAAGCTAAATAGGCTAATTAGGGAAATAATGAAGTTCTTATCACCACTCACAAGTTAGAATTGGTTTGCGCATAGCCAACACCTACCAATGAAACCAAAAGGAACCAAAGTGAACCAAGAGAACCATGAGTTCCAGAGAAGCCAAAGATGCCAAAGTTATGCCATAGTTCTATGTCTTAGTCGACACCTTGGAGTAACCGAATGATAACAGAATCGATAAATGACCTTGATAAACAATGGAGTAACCAAATGATAATTTAATTGATAAAGAAACTTGATAACCGAACCGAACTTGAACATTGAATAGTGCACAGTGAGCATAGGGGGTATAGTGGGTATAGTGGATATAGTGAGCACAATGAGCATAGTGAGTACAATGAGTACAGTGAGCATAGTGTCACAGTGCACAGTGTGAGATGAGCACAATGCACAATAACTAATTCAAAAAATTTCAAAAAAACACATCGACAAACCAAAAACAAATGAACTTAATAAACCAAAACCTCGATCGAAGGATCAAGAAGGATGCCAAATTGTGAAGGGATGTCCTAAATCACAACCAGATGTCAAGAAACACCTCTACAGATGCACCTTGGCTTTGATACCACAGTTGATGGGATCTTGCAGATGCACGTACGCAAGGGATAGTGCAGAAATGAGATCTCACAAAAGCATAAACAAAATTGAAAAAGACAAGAGACTTGACACCAGATTGGGTACAATCTTCTCCACATATTGTGATGGATGAATCTATCAGAGCTTATGTATTTATAGGTATTTTTCATTACATACTAAATAGAAGATACATGAGGGTGATGCTTTGAAAAGTGTGTGTTTAGGAAAATCTTTTTTATTTACGAAATCGTTTCTTTTCAAATGATCTACTATATTTTTTCCAAAAGTGTCGCTTTCTAAAGGGATCTATTATTTTTACAAAAAATAATTAAATTACTATCTTCTAAATACTCTTCTAAATATCTTCAAAAATATCTAAATAATTCCACAGTCTCATGAGTCTTCACCTGCTAAATGAAAATGCAAATCACATTAAAACCCTTAAGACATTAAAATCCATACAACATTCAATTATTCCATAAAGTATAAACCTTATCTTTGTACATTCACTTGGTCATATATTCTATGTTATGTTTTCTCCAAGCTTCGTCTTCTTTCTTATGATGTTCATGTGCTTCCAGAGACCTCAACCCCCAATAATTGGTATCATAGTAGGTTGTTGCTTCCATCTAGGTTGTGGTCAACACGCCTCTGGTCATAGTCTCAAAATTAAACAAAAATTGGTGAGCATAGCATACTCGAGGTGATTAGGAGCTCAAAAATTCTTTGTTGTCTGATCTTTGAACTTTGATTTAAGCTCATTTTGGCATTTGAACACCACTATCTATAGCAATCATATATGCACTTCTACGATTTTGTGCTAAATATATATACATGCTTTGGTTTTCCAATACAAGTGGCTCAAAGTCTGCTACAAGTATAGTAGAGCTTGGTAAGATATTTCTATTCAACTTTTTGAGATACAATCAACTTTTTGCCTCAAGGTATCTATTCACTTTGGCCATGGTCAAAAGAAACAACGCATTTTGTATGTTCTTTATTGAGAATAATTTTGATGTACTAATTACCCATTATGGTCATACATGATGCCTCATGTATTGGTAGCAAAAAGCTATCGAACATTGTGCAAGTGTTGAAAACATCCTAGTACACCTGCAAATATAGAGAGTGAAGGTGATGTAGATAATGTTGAACATGATGATCTTCAATTTCCTCGTGCCACACTTCGTGTGGCACCTATTGTAGAGCAAACTTTTTAGGATGGGAGAGATGCGCATGTACATGCATTCATAGCTTTGTCTATCCCTCACATTCACAATGAAAAACAACAAAAGATGCTTGAGACCCTCTTACAACATTATACTATGTACGAAATGAGGCTGGTGTTGGTTACCTTGGAAAATAGTTGAGAGCGTAAGCATATGAATGAAGGAGACTCAATGGCCAATCTTTTGACATAGATAAAAAATTTGAAGGAGCAATTGTCTCTATTGACGAGATATCTACTAATGTTCATAATGAAGAATGGGCATTTACTATTATTTGCAACTATGGCCCATCTTCTCATAAGCAATGTATGTCTTTAGTAGCCTCTGATGTTTGTACTTTGATACTTTGCATCCAAATGTCTCTGCCTCCCTCACATAACTCCAATTTCTTTCCAAAGAATACACCTTGTATGCTTGGATTTCATGATCCGACCATCTTGGGAGTTTTGAGCCTTGCACATGCATTTGCTTTAAGATGTTACTACATTGTCTCAATGGTGATGCCCGGCATCAAAAAGATCTACTATGGCAAGAAGCCCTTTATCATGGATTTGATAGCTTATTTTAAGAGGGCATAATTTCCTTTAATGGTATGTGAATGATGTAAGTGTCCCTCATCCCCATGCTGAATTAAAATGATTTTGAAAGAAAAGTTCAATGCATCTATATCCAAGAAAAAGGGTTTGCAGAATATGTTCTCAAAGAGAAACTTCACCGTAGTCCTCACATCGTTTTTCTTGGTTGCTTTGGCTTCTACCCATTTGGTCAAATAATCCATTGCTACAATTATATATTCCACATGGGAACCTCTAGCGGGTGGCCTAATAGGTCCTACAAAATCTATTCCCCATTTGGTAAATGCTCCGGCACTCATCATAGGTTTTAGTGGCATTTCGTCTCTTCTAATTGGATACTTCATTCGTTGACATGTATCGCATCTTTGGACGTAAGTGGCTCCGTCTTGATGTAGGGTTGGCCACCACATTCCTGCGAAGAGAATCATTTTTGTAGTTTTATCTGCAGAAAAATGTCCTCCTGCAGCTCCTGTATGCGCCATCTCTAAGACAAAAAGATACTCATTTTCATGAATGCACATTCATAGATGATTGTCTCTTCCTCTTTTGAAGAGTTGTTTACCTATAAGAACATAGTCCTTGCTTTGTTCTGTGAGTGCACGTTTTCTTGTTAGAGTACCTCCTTCTGGCTACTCTTGAGTTTTCAAGAATTTTACTAGAGGCATACTCCATCTTGGTGCTACAGTGGAGTAATATAGAGTAGAGTTCTCTTATGGCCTTCGTTCTTGACAAGTTGGGTAGGTTGATACATAGTTATGTATATCCTTCTGCATGGTTGGCTAGTATATGCCTAATCTCTTTAGTGTTCACCATGTTCCATTCGCATTTAAATGAGTTTTCCATTGATTTACATGTGCTTTTTGAAGCCACATCTCTTGTTCCTCTTCCTCTACACATCTCATGAGTAATCCACTTGGATGTTGGTGATATAAGCCTCCAGCAATGATGTGGAGATCTTTGGTCTTCCATAATTCCTGACTTCTATTGGTAGTGATCCCATCTTTAGGTCCATATGTGAGAATAGGGATCAACTTTTCTGCCCATTGGGGACATACTTCGAGATTAAAAAGGTAAGTATCTGGCGGATCATCGGGTACTCCTGTGGGGGGGCTCTCCATGTGTCATTCTTGATAGATGATCTGCTCTAATGTGTGTATTCCCTTTCTTGACTACTACTTCAAAATCAAATTCCATTAGCAATAGAAACCATCGTAATAGTCGTCTTGTATTACAAGGCTTGTTGAATAAGTACAATAGTGCTTGATGATCGATGAAGAACTTGAATTTGTTTGCCAATAGCTAGTGTCGAAACTTCTTCACTGCATACACCATCCCTAAACCCTCTTGCTCCCTCGTGATATAATTGCGTTCTGCTTGATTTAATTGTCTACTGGCATAGGCTATAGGGTGGTCTAACTTTCCTGTATCAGCTGGCTACGCTAAGATGCATCCAATGGCAAACTTAGAAGCATCTACATGAATATGAAATGGTTTGTTCGAATTAGGAACTCTAAGGATTGGTGCTGAACCCAATCAATTCATTGAAAGCCTTTTCACATTCTTCCTTCCAAATAAACTGAGACACTAGTGCATAAAGAGGTCTAGCAATTATGTCATACATGTGTATAAATCTACGGTAGTATCTGCAATGTCCCATAAATGCTTGCACTTCTTTAGCAGTCTTCGGTCTCGGCAAATTCAGAATCACTTTGATTTTGTCTTCATCCGTGGAAATCCCATTTTTAGAGACAATGTCCTAATATCTTCCCTTGTCGAACCATGAAGACACACTTTTCCGGGTTAAGGCAAACTCTATATTGTCGACATTTGGCAAAGATCTTTCCGACTTCTGAGATGTGTTCCGATCGTATGACTGAATATGTGCATAACTCATCCACATATACCTCCGTGCTTTTCCTTAAGAATACCTTGAACACATGGAACATCAACCTTTGGAAAGTGGCTGGGGCATTGGTTAGACCAAAAGGCATAACCCTAAAGGCATACACTCCCCATTCAGTTGCAAAGGTTGTGTTATGTTGGTCCTCAGGAGCAATTGCTACCTGATTATACCCTGAAAAGCCGTCTAGGAAACTATAAACTTCCTTTCCTGCCACCCTTTCCAAAAGATGGTCAGTGATAGGTAATGGATAACTATCTCGTATGGTGGCAGTGTTTACTTTCTTCAAATTAATGCATACCCTTAACTTTCCATTCTTTTTCGACACGACCACCAAAGGTGATACCCATTATGTGTGTTCGATCTCATAAATGAAGCCAACATCCAACAACTTATCTATCTCTTCCTTAATTTTTGCTGAATAAAGGTCGTTATAAGTGTATGGCCTTTGTTTGGAAGGTTTGGCTTCTGATGTCATAGGGATTCTATGGGCACAAATAGAGGGATCTACTCCTTTTAAATCCTTATATGTCCAAGCAAAGACATCCCTATATTCTCGTATGACTTGTATTAACTCTTGTTCTTCCTCCATTGAGACATCCTATCCTATGAAGGTACATCGTTCTTCTCCTTCTTCTAGTGCTACTACTATTCTCTTGGTCTGTTCTTTGTTGTCGTATGCTATTCCTGGTTGTGCTTCCCGCTTTGGCATTTGGATAGCAATCTTCCTCTCTTCTACTTCATATTTTTTGAAGTGGGTAGGTACTTCAAATTGATCTTGAGGCTTGTTTTCTTCTTCATCTTTTTCTTTACCTAGTCCAAGTTCTTCTTCGTGTGTCATATCTTGATTAAACTCATTAGTTATGACACTTACTGTTGCTCTAGCACAATGGTGAGAACCACGTTAAGAAGCTCCACCTCCTTAATGTCAATCCGCAGAAGAGATAGGAGTGATATGAAGATCGTGAACGTGAGATGAAGTGAGAGTGAAGGTGAGAAGCATAGAAACGCACACACACATACACACACACTACGAAGAGACAAGCAAGACACAATGGAAGGTGAGAAATCAACTCTATTACTCAAGAACACTCTTACAAGCTCATAATAGCTCTAAGCTCACACTAAACAACAAGCTAACCCCCAAAAATGAGCTCTCTAGCTCTTTTTATAGTTTCTAGACTAGTTTTGACCGGTTTCACATCTAGTGACCGGCATAGTTAAAAAATAGGTCCTAGATGCTATTTGAAAGGGTAAACGGTGTCTAAAAATAACAAAAATTGATACGCTCATTCTACCTAAGCTCCTCAAGCTCGAGGACTCCTCGGCTTGCACAAAATGGAGCTAGAAATTAAGAAAAGGGTTTTTCTATGTTACATATGTTACAATAGTGATAAAAATCACTGTTGGAGGTTTTTGAAAAGTATTTTTAAAACATAATTCTTTGAAAAAAGATTCGATTGGCTTCCTGCTCCATCGTTACATGCTTGCACGTCGTCTGTGCCTCTGGCTGCTCTAGCACAATGGTGAGAACCACGTTAAGAAGCTCCACCTCCTTAATGTCAATCCGTGGAAGAGATAGGAGTGATATGAAGATCGTGAACGTGAGATGAAGTGAGAGTGAAGGTGAGAAGCATAGAAATGCACACACACATACACACACACTACGAAGAGACAAGCAAGACACAATGGAAGGTGAGAAATCAACTCTATTGCTCAAGAACACTCTTACAAGCTCATAATAGCTCTAAGCTCACACTAACCAACAAGCTAACCCCCAAAAATGAGCTCTCTAGCTATTTTTATAGTTTCTAGACTAGTTTTGACCGGTTTCACATCTAGTGACCGGCATAGTTAAAAAATAGGTCCTATATGCTATTTGAAAGGGTAAACGGTGTCTAAAAATAACGAAAATTGATACGCTCATTCTACCTAAGCTCCTCAAGCTCGAGGACTCCTCGGCTTGCACAAAATGGAGCTAGAAATTAAGAAAAGGGTTTTTCTATGTTACATATGTTACAATAGTGATAAAAATCACTGTTGGAGGTTTTTGAAAAGTATTTTTAAAACATAATTCTTTGAAAAAAGATTCGACTGGCTTCCTGCTCCATCGTTACATGCTTCCGTGTCGTCTGTGCCTCTGGCTGCTCTAGCACAATGGTGAGAACCACGTTAAGAAGCTCCACCTCCTTAATGTCAATCCGCGGAAGAGATAGGAGTGATATGAAGATCGTGAACGTGAGATGAAGTGAGAGTGAAGGTGAGAAGCATAGAAATGCACACACACATACACACACACTATGAAGAGACAAGCAAGACACAATGGAAGGTGAGAAATCAACTCCATTACTCAAGAACACTCTTACAAGCTCATAATAGCTCTAAGCTCACACTAACCAACAAGCTAACCCCCAAAAATGAGCTCTCTAGCTATTTTTATAGTTTCTAGACTAGTTTTGACCGGTTTCACATCTAGTGACCGGCATAGTTAAAAAATAGGTCCTAGATGCTATTTGAAAGGGTAAACAGTGTCTAAAAATAACGAAAATTGATACGCTCATTCTACCTAAGCTCCTCAAGTTCGAGGACTCCTCGGCTTGCACAAAATGGAGCTAGAAATTAAGAAAAGGGTTTTTCTATGTTACATATGTTACAATAGTGATAAAAATCACTATTGGAGGTTTTTGAAAAGTATTTTTAAAACATAATTCTTTGAAAAACGATTCGATTGGCTTCCTGCTCCATCGTTACATGCTTCCGCGTCGTTTGTGCCTCTGGGTGCTCTAGCACAATGGTGAGAACCACGTTAAGAAGCTCCACCTCCTTAATGTCAATCCGCAGAAGAGATAGGAGTGATATGAAGATCGTGAACGTGAGATGAAGTGAGAGTGAAGGTGAGAAGCATAGAAATGCACACACACATACACACACACACTACGAAGAGACAAGCAAGACACAATGGAAGGTGAGAAATCAACTCTATTACTCAAGAACACTCTTACAAGCTCATAATAGCTCTAAGCTCACACTAACCAACAAGCTAACCCCCAAAAATGAGCTCTCTAGCTCTTTTTCTAGTTTCTAGACTAGTTTTGACCGGTTTCACATCTAGTGACCGGCATAGTTAAAAAATAGGTCCTAGATGCTATTTGAAAGGGTAAACGGTGTCTAAAAATAAAGAAAATTGATATGCTCATTCTACCTAAGCTCCTCAAGCTCGAGGACTCCTCGGCTTGCACAAAATGGAGCTAGAAATTAAGAAAAGGGTTTTTCTATGTTACATATGTTACAATAGTGATAAAAAAATCACTGTTGGAGGTTTTTGAAAAGTATTTTTAAAACATAATTCTTTGAAAAAAGATTTGACTGGCTTCTTGGTCCGTCGTTACATGCTTCCGCGTCGTCTGTGCCTCTGGCTGCTTCCAACACCCCCTCCCTCTCGCTTCTGTCGTCCTCGACAGAACCTTGTTGTGAGGTCTGCCGGATATAGTTCTGTATGAGGTCTTGAGCGAGGGTGTGCTCGGAGATATGAATGTCGCGGGCCAGATCGGCCTCGAGTTTCTCCCAGTCTATTGGTTGCGGTTCTTCTGGTGGCGAGAGATGATAGTGTGTGGAATAAACCATTCGTTCACAGGCAAATAAGTGTAATAAATGTGTAGGCCTGTTTATGAATACCTCTAAATGGTATTCCCAGAAGCCGGTTGTGAACATCTCTTCGAAAGTCTGCTTGTAGCACGCCGGTAGGTACTTTATTCTGCAATGCTAGGCATAACACACCCGTAGCGAGGGCGTTGTACTCATATCATATACTAGATCGAAATTGCCATGCTCAAAGCCCGAGGTGTTTACATGAGGTGCCTTGACGCATCGGAAGACTTTGAAAACCATTTGCATCATGTCAAAGATTTTGACAGTCATGTGCACCGCTATATCGTCCATATGCTTTAGTCTAGGGAGCCAGTGGCGAATTGTAGCCATCATGTAGCCTACACTTGGTAACTTGATGGGTGGTTTAAAATAGGGGTAATTCAACAAATCCTGGCACTGTTTATTGTTTTGTACCTTAATAGCAAAGGCTGTCCAGGAGTGACGTCGTGGTACTGGTCCCCAACATGGGTTGTACTTTAGATGCAAAGGTGCCTTTACCCATGTACTTATCATTTCTGGATACTTCTGTAGTAAATCTTTGCGCCACTCTAGTTGATAGATCTCTCCTTGCTGCGCCTCTAGTGGTAAATCATCCTCCTCGAATTGAGTCCCATGCGATGGTTTCTTACCTGTTTCTTTCTCGATGGCTAACTGGTATTCGGCCATTAACATAAAATACGGTTTATACTGTAGCTCATGCCCAGATATGTATCGTCGCGGGGCCAAATGAGCAAAGAATGGAGACTGTAAAATTCTTTCTTCTATCATCGCCATGGCATGTATGTGTTGTCCCAAGTTCCTCAATTGTCTTCATCCACAAGGGGGTCGGGAGTTCGTAAGTCATCTGGCCTTCGGCCGTGACGCGTCCGCCTGGGATGGGTTGTGGCTCGTACGTTTCTTCAAATGTTTCCTCCATCGGGATGGTGACAGTTTCTTCATCAGCTGGTAGCTCTAGTGGGGAATCTGGCCTTGGTGGTGCTTCATATACTGCGATCCTTGATTCAAGATTTGATACCTGGGCCCGTAATGCGTTGAGTTCCTCTAAGATGTCAGGAGAGGGGTCCACAGGTCTTGGTATGTCTTGGTGTGCCGGTGCTCGTAACTGGAGTAGTTTATGATCGTCTTTGAGTTTCTATAACTCCTCGTTCATGCGATTGTATTCATCTAGCAGTCTTACATGATCCTCTAGCAGCATCTTCATTGATTCTGAGGGAACGGCCTTGAACCGACTAGGACTCAAAGGTTGGTCTGGGTGGTCGAGAGCTGCTTCTAAGTTTTCTCGGTTCTGATCCTGTAAGCGCTGGTTTTCTTCCTTTGCTGCTGCTAGGTGTCTTCGTAGTAAGCCCATATTTCTCGTTAATGTTGCATTGCGAATTGTCTGGGCCCTAAGCAAGTTGTCAAGATCAGCAGTGGCTTCCTTGGTCTTTTCTTCGCTTTCTAGTTCTAATTTATGATATGCCTCTCGTAATTCTTGGTATCGGCTGTTCAGTGAGGCATTCTCAATAGACAATAAATTAAGCTGCGACTGTAAGTCATTGATTGTCCTTTGCAGCTGCTGATAATTATCGCCAAGAGATGTGAACTCATCTCTTACTTGCGTCATACACATGAACATCTATCGAAATGCATTATCTACATTGGGTGATAGTATTAATGGGGTGCTAAATGAAGATGCAGTGGGTGTAGATGCAAAGGGGACGGGGAATGGGGGTGGGAAAGTGGATGCGGTGGTGATTGTGGAAAATTTTGATGTGCCTAAATATGTTTGTGCCGTGAGTGAAGTGAGTGGTGGTGCAGTGGGCGGTGAGATGTCCATGTCATTGGACGTGTCCAGTGCGGTGACTGTGAATAAGGGTGTGATTGTGGGTGCTTGTGATGGTGTAAATACTGGATTTACAAAGGTTGATGAGTAGTTTACAGGGGGGTTTTCTTGGACTCCTTGGGGAAAAGGGGGAAACGGAAATACCGTAGGTCGGGGGGGTGAGACAGGTGAAAAGGTTAATGGGGTGAGAAATGGGAAATGGTGTCGTGGAGTTGCGGGGAAAGATGGGAAAGATGGAGGGGAAAAGGTAGTAGATGGAAAGGTTGGTAGCGGAGGGGGGAAACCCGGTTGAGTGGGTGTGGACAGGGTTATAGGAATGGAGGCAATAAAAGATTTGGCTACTGCGCTGTCGAAAGATGTGGCTGGTCTAGGAGATAGAGGATGAAGGGGAGAGATGGGAGGTGAAGGAGGAGTGGTTGGGTTGACGGGTACTCCGATTACAGTTGTGGTATTTACATTAGTCGTATGTGGTGGGGAGTCTACAAGGATGGTTTCTGCTGCCAACGAACTTTCAGGGACGAGACATGCCTCCCTGGCCTGTTCTGAAGATTGTGCTCCTGTTGGGACACGAATGTATTCGCCGGGCTTTGAAAGTAGTCGTACTCTGCGGGGGTCAAACTGTGGGAGTGGCTTTCTTTGCAAGTATCTGAGTGCTTCGTTGGAGCCTACTAATTTGACCAACTCTCTAAACCCTTTAATGTATGCGTCTTCGAATCCGCCTGTGACAAGTTCTTGTTCTATTATTGCTTGACTTTCTTCCTCAGTTAGCTTTTTGCGTGCCCAAACTTTTTCCATAGTTCTATACAGCTTCTTAATAGCCAGTGTGTAAGCTGCTGCTTCACAAGTTTCATCTTCATGTGTACTTGTATCACCATGTGTGTCTGTTTGTTGTCCTTGGCCATCTGTCTATTCATGCTCTTGGGATTTGTGAGTGCCCTGGCTGACTTCGTCATCGCCTTCGTCGTCATCTATTGCTGTTCTTTCATCGTCCGAGCTCGATACGATTTGTCCTTCTGGTTGATCTCGGGGTGTGGTCGGGTAGCTAGGCCTTTCAAATTCTTGAGAAAACATTTGTCCTTCTGAAAACTAAAACTCATTGGAGAACGCATCGGGCATTTCAAAATCGAATGTTGGGTTCAGTGGCTCTGCTTGTTCTGCTTCTAAATGGGGTATTGGAAAAGAGAAAGCTTCCGCACCAATAGTGGTGGGAACTTCTGCTATCGTGGTTGTAGGTTCTGGAGCAGTGGTTGCTTGAGGTGCAACAATACTGGTGGTGTGTGTTGACCTAAGTATCAACTTAGGGACTTGCGGAGAAAGAGACTATACCTCAATCCCCTCACAAGTGCATATAGTGGGGATACACGCTTTTAATTATCAATCCAAAGAGTATACAAACCTAACCGAGTGTATGAGGACATGCAATCATGTAATGGTCAATGCAAATGAACTACTTAAAGAATGTAATGAGGCAAAGACTTATCCAAACAAGCTCCAACTGTTGGTCATGGCGAAACGATACTTGGTGCAGCAGCCGTCAGTATTTTGGACTTTTCTCCCAGCTCCGAACTCCAAATATAGCGAATAGCATATGCGTTTCGAAGCTCTCGAGAAGACGCATCCAATGGCAGTGATTTCACTTAATTCTGACGCTCCTAGTTCAAGTTATGGGCAAAATACTGAGTCACGGGAATACTTTCCTACACTTCAGCGCTTCCTACACTTCGCACACACCTTTCCTACAGCAAAGAAACACTCTCAAGGATAGACAACACCCACAAGCACTCTTTCCAAGCAATACGCATGCATACAAGCTCACGAAGAAGAAGATAAGGAGGAAAGGAGACACAAATTCGAATTTCTGTGCTCTCTATTCTCACAATGGCAAAAAGTTCTTTACAAAGAGTCACATTTGACTTATATACTAGTGCCCTAAAAATGGTCCTTTCACACAAGAGACCGGCACTTTATTCACTAAAAGACTAAATTTCTACTATTTTACATGGGTAAGCTTCTAATCTTCTGTGGGGATGCATCTAGAGGACTCCTCTAGTGCATTTACAACGGGAAATATATTACCAGAATGATTATGATACAAAAAATGTGATGTCCAAATCGGAAAAATTTTGGAGCCCGTCTTTTTCTCTGCTTTGTGCGCTCTTTAGCTCTGCAACACTCTCCCCCTCTTCGTCTCTGTCGTCCCTTGACAGACTTTGCTTCGCGCACGCGTCCAGTGGTCAGTATTGCCTGATTCTTGATCTTGCATTACGTTTTAGAGGCGCTTCTGCTTTTCTTCGCACGCTCCCCTTGGTCAGTATTGTCTGCAGTTAAACAGACATGCAGATTCGATGGCCTTCTTGATTCAAGCTCTACTACTCGAGAGCCTGTTGCACTTGTCTTGCCTGTTGACTTGGGTTGCCACGCACGCCACCAATGACTAGGAATGTGCTGTTCTTAGTCACCCTCTTAAACTTTTCAGCCTCTACCCCTTTATAACTTTTGGTCCTCTGATTTGTCCTGGTTGCACACATCTGACCCTGTTGTATTGCTTTGAGGCTGTTTACTTCTTTCCACCGTGCATGACCTGGATGATTTCTCTTTTTGCCTGGTGCGTGCCCCTGCGGGGCTCTGTGCAGAGATGGGTAATGCGCCCCTGCGGGGCTTCCTGCAGAGAGGTATCTTCAAATCTTGCCTTTTAGTGAAGCTGTTTCTTTCGTTGTTTTCTTCTTTTCTTCTTTTTACTTGCCTCTCCCTCGACACTGCCCCCCTCCTGGACTCTGTCGTCCCCGACAGGCTTTGATAAGCGACGGGCATATGTTCGATATACTGTTTGCTCTTTATCATTCAGCAGATTAGCTTCACGTATCATCAGTTGTTTCCACTGTTCTGCCTTCACGCCATCATGTGGTGGCTGTCTGTGATCTGCAAAGAAGCTTAATTCATATGCTACTAATCTAGCATTGAGATTAGATGACATCTTCAAAAATATCTCAGAATCAATTTCAAAGAACCCTGTGAAAAACGCTTCTTCAAATGTCTGCATATATGGACTTGGCAAGAACATAAGCCTGGAGTAATAAGCCATTATAGTTGGTCTGCTTGGCATCACTGATAGATCAAAAATAAGTATATCTGTGCCTTGGTTAATTCCAATAAAATTCAAAAAGGTGTAGGCCGCATGCTTGAAGACCTTCAACACTGTAAGTATCATGCTAAGTATTTTGTTTGTCATTTTGATAGCTAAATCTGGTACTGTCGCATAGTTTTGCAGCCAAAATTCTATTGTTTTTACCATATAATCTTCCGTTGGCAAGTAATTATGTGGCGGGCTCGGAAGTAGCGGAAAATTCAGCCACTGATTATTTAGTGTACCATTCCTTTGCATGTCCAAAAATGCTCTAGCTTCTCTTCTACGAGGTACAAGACAAAATGCCGGGTTTACCTGTAGGGAATATGGAGCGGCTTGCCAGTGTACCCTTAATGTCAGATGTTTCTCCAAAAATTTTCTTCTCCAAACTGGCTGTGCGGCTTCAAATTCTGCTTGAGTAAAATTGAATGTATCATTCTCGAAGTTAAGCTGCTCATCAGGGCTCGTTTTTGCGATCTTCTTGATATATTGACGTGTTTTCTCTTTTAGTAATCCGTATGGAATATTGAAAGGCTTCATAAGCGTCTCTAAGTCTTTTCCTTTGATCTTTGCTTCTTTCATGACTTTAATAACTTCATTTTCAAAATTTTCCGTCAATCGGGACACCACTAGTGCCCGTTCCTTCTGACTTATTTCTGCAGTATATGGCATAGGGTGATCATCATGTAGATCCGCCACCTGCTCACGTATGGGAGAATGATAGATCGGTTGAGATAGAGGGCTTACCTCTACCTTGTCAGTAGGATGTTTCTTTTCTGGCACTACTGATGTCCCGATCGGTTCTTTGTCTTCCCTCTGAGTCTTCAGCTGTTCTATGCATTCATCTTTTTCTTTTATCTTTTGTATGGCTTCTCCGAGTGCTTTTTTGGTTGCCAGTAGTTCCTTACCTATGTCAGCTACGTGATCCATATTTTCAATCTAGCTTTGGACCAGTTTTGCCTGTGCTGTATTCAGCTGCTTTTTGAGCTCACCTATTTCTTGAGTGTGCTGCCGTTCTGATTCTTCTCGTACTTCTTTCGCTTGTCGCAACAAGTCGGCATACTCTGCTATCTGTTCTCTTAATTCCTGTTCTTTAGTGTCTGAGGGTCCCTGTTGGATGAGTGGTTGGTCATATAATAGAGACTTCATTAATTCTTTATTTCTATTGCGTAGGCTGTCGTTCTCTTCTAGATATAGCTTGAGTTGTTGCTCCAATAGCATGCTTCGCATCTTTATTTTCTCTTTTTCAGCCTTGCTTGCTTTGTGTAATTTTTGCAACTCTTCTAGTTGTGTATGCAGCTGTTGATTTTGGGCGATGGATGCATCATATTGTGTCTGGATTGCTAGCACTTCAGTATTTTTGTTTGCCAATTCTTTTTGTGCTGCAATCAGCTGTGCCGATAACTGTTCACTGATGAGTTGAAACTGATTCTTTTCCCTTTTTGCTTGATCATATTTGGCATCAATATCCATCATCTGCTGCTGAGTGTCCATGGCTGTTTGAATCATCTGTTTTACTACAGGTTTCAACTGCGTCACATCTACATTAAGCCATGTTTTCGGTATTGCCGGCTCTTCTCCGGTATTTACGTCTTTGCCTTGAGCAATGTGTAAAGTAGTGTCATGGGGCTGCCTGATCTGAAGCTGGATCCTTGGCTCAGCCCCCATGTCTTCTTTATGTCCCTGAGGTGTGTCATCAGGCACCTCGATTATAACTTGTTCTTGGTTTTGGAGTTCCTTTGCTTCTTTACTCACTGGAGTTTGATCTTCCTCTTTAATAGGTGGTTTGACATGTGTAATCCCAGTGGTTGTATCTTCTTTGATGCTTATTTTTGTAGTGTCATTCAGTTGAATGACGTGCTCCGGTTCCATAGATTCTTCGGCTCTTTTTTCTTCTTCTTCCTTATTCTGTGGCGTGACTTCCACTTGATCTATCTCGTTCCATTCACCCTCGTGTGATTCAGTCCGAATGTCAGTATCCAAAGTATCTTTTTCGGGACTGGAATCCGTATTTGTGCTGGAATCATCGATGCCCAGCTCCTTGTATCTTCCAGCTTGTTTCGGTGTTTGCTCTGGGACTCGTTGTGTCTGCTCTTGACTAGCTTGTCTATAGTGATGTCCTTGAACGTTCAAATTGATTTGCCCTTGCACATACTGATGTGTTTGCTCGAGGGCAGCAGACAGGTCTCTCTTAGTAATAGGTACTTGTGTTGTCGTGATCTTCGGTAAGAGGTGCGTTCTCTTTGATTGCGGTGTTGCTTGAGCTTCCTCTTCTCGTAGGCGCTTCGTACCCCTCATGGGTTTTTGTGTGCTGGTTCCAGCCTCTTCAACCATAGCTACTGCTTTCTTCTTCTTAGGGACCGTCGCTGACTTTACGTATCTGGCTAGTCCTTCTGAAGTTGGCATCTCTCTCAAGCAGTTCTTTATTTCTAAAGCCTCATAAATCAACAATGTGAGAGCTGAACTGCCATTTAAAAACTTCTTCTGTCCCCACTTCTTTTGTGCTTCAAACAGTCTTTCTTGGACATACCCCGTTAGATTGACTTTGTTTCCAATTTGCCTCATGGCATGCGATAGTAGTTGGACTACAATTTTCTGTGGAGCTGTATACCTATGCATGCTGGGGAAACAAAAATGTTGGTGTACTAGTCGTACAACATCCTCAATGTCAATTTTGTTGATTTCCAGGAATGACCTCTTCTTGGGATCATGGCATTCTTCTTTCACACTAGTAGTGCCTGCTTGATTCCATCCAAAAGCTTTATTAATCAATTCATGTGTGAATTGTATGGTCTTCCATGTCCCGACTTTGTCCAATACACGTGCTTCTGGGACTGAGATCTTTGTTGCAGCAGGCTGCATGGTGTTCATTACCTGTGCACACCTCTGAAAGTCCGGTACGTATATAGGCAGTTTAAGAAATGCCTCAATTCCCGCTTGTGTCCATACATCCTCAATATGAGGTAGTCCTTGTATGATTGTCTTGAAATCCTGGGACAAGATTGGAAAATAATGATCTGTGTCCATGATTTTGATTGTAGCCATGAAAATTAGCTCTGCCACTGGTTGATCATCTCTGAACCAGTGACCTCTTGCTTTTGTTACTGATTCCAACGGAAGAAGTTGCACCTCTTCTTGCTGCGTGGATTCGGAATCAGTGGAAGCCATCTGCACTCAATATAGAGTATGAATTAGTATCCATATTTTTTCAGAAATCCTCCTCCATATGTTGGTTATAAGTTCGATGTTGCTCCGAGTGAATGGTGTCGTCCCTTTCCCGTGTGTGTGAGAAAGGTAATACCTGGATTCACCTTTATGTATTTTTATATTTTCTGTTGAAAAGAAAAACAGAAAAGTTAGTTCATAGCCGAAGCGGTTATTAAATTTTTTGGAGTATTTTCTTAATATATGTACAAGTGCTCTCCTATTTCCCCATTAGGAAAATGTGCTTGACTATCCTGAAATAGAAGAAGGATGTGCCGAATGCTTGGCCTTGTAATGTGGCCCTATCATGCATACTTTGGATCTCGACCACTCCATATGTGTGCAATTGGAAGCAGTTGGTGTATGCATGTTGTCCCGTTTGTCTTTCGGCATCCAGATTTGCTTCGTTGTGCTGGGCTTCGTTGTATGTTGCCCACGTCTACTGGATGTGGCTCTTTTCTCCTTGTTGTAAGTCTGCTTCATCTGATCTATGACTCTCGGCACTTCTCGGGCTGCCTTTACAGACTCTTTTTTTCTCCAGTATCTCTTTTTCTGTGGTTGTTTTGCCTGTGGATTGCATTGGTTCTTGTTTCGGGGATCATCTTTTTGGTTGTTTCGCCTTGGAATGCAAGACTTAGGGACCCATATCTGCGATCGATCTTGCTGAGCAGCTACGACTGTCGTGGGGATCCATAGTGTAGTAATTTGTCGATGATTTCGCTGTTCAGATGGAGTTGGTTTTTGCTTTGCTCGTTTGTTCTGATGTCCGTTGTGCTTTTGTCTTCGTAGATATTCCTTCACTTGATCTTTCTTTATCCACACTTGGTTAGAATATGGAATAGGGTATATTTTTATGGTGACAGGTTTTGAATTACTCTGAGGCATAGTCTCTTTGATGCAGGGTGTTTCAGTTAGGTTGATTTCAGTTTGAGTGATACTCTCAAGACTTGCTAGACTGGAACAAGGTGTGCAAGCAGAATTCAATGTGTCCGCACATATAGTACTCGATGAAGGTGTATCTATAGTGCTAGAGATCATGCATTCAGGGCTTTGTTCATTAGATTGAATTGTTTGCTCCATGCTCACCGATTTTAGTGGTCGCTCATCTAGCAAACTGAATACTTCACGATGTCCTATTCTGGCTGAGATATATCCTAGCGCCAATTGAATGGTCACCTCGTATTCGTAAATCCAGTCTTGACCTAACACAACCTCTTCAAGTAGATCTTGGTCATGACACACTAACAGTTTTTGTTCCATAGTATTGTTACCAAGATGCAACGGTAAAGTGATCTCTCCTATGCATTGAGTAATTGTTCCTCCTATTCCTATCAACTGGGCCATTGATGGGCGTATTGTCTCTTTGAGTTTTTGGGTCAAAGAAAACTTAATGCAACTTACAGCGGCACCTATGTCAATAAGAGCATTTACCAAGTGATACTCCGTTTTTCCGGCTCCCAAATTTAGATAGGGTTGTGTTCTTTGCGATCCTAGGTTTTGAGTGGCTCTAAAATTAGCCATCGGGATGAGTTCTTCTCCTTGATGATATCTTTCATCTCGCTCTCTCATCCACTCTTTTCGTTTCTTTATCCTTTCCAATGCTTCTTGTCTTGCTTCTTCCCGTATTCTTTCCTCTTCTAAGCGTCTATTCTTACCTTTGAGTAATCGAGACAAGGCTTCTTCTGTTAATGGTTCTAGGTATTTTTTTACTCTACACCCACTGATGTAGTTTGGTAACACGTCTCCATCTAAGGTCGCTAAGCTGATGGCTCCACTTGTAGATATACGATTGATGATTAATGGACCATATCCTCTCTTCTGCAACTTCTTAGCATGTTGTTTCAAAGTGTATACCAAAACTAAATCTCCTTCCTTCAAATTTTTGTCCTTGATATGCGCATCAAAATAGGCTTTTTGTCGTCTTTTCGCAGCGTAAATACCCGCTACTGCTTGTAACCTAGTTTCATGAAGCTTTTCTATTTGGTCCAATTGTGCTGATAATTCATGTCTGGTCCACTCATAAGTAGTTGCAACTCTAAGAGTGGGAATCAAGAAATCAATTGGCAAAATAGCGTTTTGTCCATACACTAAGTTAAAAGGAGTAGTGCCTATTGCAGTTTTATAGGCTACTCGGAATGCCCATAAAGCATGGTGTAACTGCTTATCCCAATCTGATCTACCGTTGTTAACGATTTTGGTGAGAACAGTACACAAGATTTTATTTGAACTTTCTGCTTGTCCATTTGCTTGTGGGTGATAAGGAGCAGATTTCTTATGAATTACTAAGAATTCATTCAATAAGGCTTCTATCACTTCATTAACAAAGTGCGTACCTCTATCACTCACAATCTCTATAGGTAGTCCAAATCTAGTGAAGACGTTCTCGAAGAGAAACTTGGCTGTAGTTCTCGCGTCATTTTTCGTTGTTGCTTTTGCTTCAACCCATTTGGTCAGGTAATCTGTGGCTACAATTATGTATTCGGCATGTGACCCTTTTGCTGGTGGGCTAATAGGTCCTATAAAGTCTATTCCCCACTTTGTGAAAGCTCTAGCACTCATCATGGGTCTAAGTGGCATCTCATCTCTTCTAATAGGATATTTCGTTCGTTGACAAGTATCACACCGCTGCACATATGTTATGGCGTCTTGATGTAGAGTTGGCCACCACATTCCAGCAAAGAGGATCATTTTTGCTGTTTTGTCTGCAGAGAAGTGTCCTCCTGCAGCTCTTGTATGGGCCATTTCTAAGACAGAGAGATATTCATTTTCATGAATGCACATTCTTAGTTGGTTATCTTTCCCGCGTTTAAAGAGTTGTTTTCCTATGATGGCATAATCCTTACTCTGTTCTTCAAGAGCACGTTTCCTTGCTAAGGTAGCTCCATCAGGGTACTCTCGAGTTTTCAAGAACTTTACTAGAGGCATGCTCCACCTTGGTGCTATTGTAGAATAGCATAATGTAGAATTCTCGTCTGGGGTTTGTTCTTGACAGGTTTGACAGGTTGACACATAGTTATGTGCATCTCGTTGCATGGTTGGCCAATATATGCCAAATCTCTTGAGTGTTTGCCACGTTCCATTTGCATTCAAATGGGTGTTCCATTGGTTTATGTGTGCTTTCTGAAGCCACAGTTCTTGTTCCTCTTCTTCTACGCATCTCATTAGTAATCCGCTTGAATCCTGGTGGTACAAACTTCCCGCAATGATGTGAAGGTTTTTAGTCTTCCAGAGATCTTGCGTTTGGTTTGGCATGATCCCATCTTTAGGTCCATGTGTAAGTATCGGGATCAATTTTTCTGCCCACTAAGGACATACTTCCAGGTTAAAAAGATAAGTATCTGGCAGATCATCAGGAACTCCTATGGGTGGTTCTCCATGGGTCATACGAGATAAGTGGTCTGCTCTTATGTGGGTGTTTCCTTTCTTGACTATTACCTCAAAATCAAATTCCATAAGCAATAAAAACCATCATACTAGTCATCCTGTATTGCAAGGCTTGTTGACTAAGTACAATAGGGCTTGATGATCAATGAAGAATTTGAATTTGTTTGCCAGTAAGTAATGTCTGAATTTCTTGACTGCGTATACCATCCCTAGGCCTTCTCTCTCCGTAGTAGTATAATAGCGTTCTGCTTGATTTAACTGTCTACTGGCATAGGCTATCGGGTGGTCTAATTTTCCTGTGTCAGCTGGTTGAGCTAAGATGCAACCAATGGCAAACTTGGACGCATCAACATGGATGTGAAACGGTTTATTCCAGTTGGGGACTCGAAGGATGGGTGCTGAACTCAGTCGATTCTTTAACTCATTAAAAGCTTTTTCACATTCTTCGGTCCAATTAAATAGAGTTAATAATGCATAAAGAGGTCTAGCAATTATGGCGTACATATGTATGAATCTTCGATAGTAACCACAATGTCCCATAAATGCTTGAACTTCTTTAGCCGTTTTAGGTCTTGGCAAATCCAAAATTACTTTAATTTTGTCTTCATCCGTTGAAATCCCATTCTTAGAGACAATATGTCCTAAGATTTTCCCTTGTCGCACCATGAAGACACATTTTTCAGGATTGAGGCATACTCGATATTGTCGACATTTAGCAAAAATCTTTTCTAGTTCAGGGATGTGCTTTGATCGTATAGCTGAATATGTACAAAGATCATCCACGTATACCTCCATGCTTTTTCTCAGAAACTCCTTGAACACATGACACATCAATCTTTGGAAAGTAGCTGGGGCATTCGTTAAACCAAAAGGCATGACTCTGAAGGCGTATACTCCCCATTCAGTTGCAAATGCTGTCTTGTGTTGGTCCTCAGGAGCAATGGCTACCTGATTATACCCTGAAAAGCCATCCAGAAAACTATAAACTTCCTTCCCTGCTACCCTTTCCAAAAGATGATCAGTGATTGGTAAGGGATAACTATCCCTTCAAATTGATGCACACTCTTAACTTTCCATTCTTCTTTGGTACAACCACCAAGGGTGATACCCATTCCGTGTGCTCAATTTCGTAGATGAATCCAGCATCTAACAACTTATCTATTTCTTCTTTTATCTTGGCTGAATACACGTCATTATAGGTATATGGTCTCTGTTTTGAAGGTTTGGCTTCGGATGTCATGGGGATTCTATGCGCACATATAGATGGATCTACTCCCTTTAAGTCCTTATAAGTCAAAGCAAAGACATCCCGGTATTCTCTTATGAGACGAATTAACTCTTGTTCTTCTTCTAATGAGACATCCTGTCCTATGAAGGTACATCGTTCTTCTCCTCCTTCCATGGTTACCACTATTTTCTTGGTTTGCTCCTTATTATCATATGCTATTCCAGGTTGTGCTTCTCTTTTAGGCATTTGAATAGCAATTTTCCTCTCCTCTACTTCGTATTTTTTGAAATGAGCTGGTACCTCAAATTGGTCTTGGGGTTTGTTTTCTTCCCCTTCTAATTCCCTTTCAACTTCTAATTCCCCTTTTTGTGTAGGTTCCTTATGTGTTTCATTGGCCGTGATCTCTATGTTGGTGGTACCAATCCCTAGATCCATGGGTTCAGGTTCCATTTCGATGCTCTCGTAGTCCTCCTTCCAGTCTTTCTCGATCACTTCTCCTTCTTCTGCCTCCTGAAGGACTACCATATACAGACTAACATCATAACCTTCCTCATCGATACATTCGTTCATGGTCACTACTTCTTCGTTTACGCAGACATCGAGGGTGGCTAATATTTCCATCCAACCGTGAGGTTCGAATTCTTCATCCGGAAATACTTGTGGCATATAGGCTGGGTCTTGTACAGATCTCACTATTCCTTGTTTCTGCTGCCATCCTTTTCTTCTCTCCTCTTCCTTCTTTGCAGCTTGACATATCCATAGATGAGTGTCCTCGTTCATCCAGGATTGATCACTAGAACCTGCACTATGGACTGATTGGTCGTCTTCCTCTTTATGGATTTGATTCCATTGTAGAGGTGGCACATCTTGATAAGTGTACGTATGTAGGTTTATCCTAGTGGTGGTTCCTGCGTGTTGTAGGTATACTGCATCTTTTCCCCAATGTTGTACGACCTTTAGCTGTCTCATGAAGGGCCTTCCCAAGATCATTTCATAATTGCTTGGCCTTTCAAAGTGACATATTGCTAAAGTGTGTTCAAATTCCACTCCACATGTAGTGAAGACTACTCGTTCCAAACAATCCTAAGGGTCTCTCCGTATGTGCATCTGCCATTTGTATTTTCATGCGCGTTGGTCTTAATGCTGGTTGTCCCCATTTTTCCCAAATTTCTTTGGTAGCAATGCCAACACCAGCTCCTGAATCTAGTATGGCTTTGGTAGTGTAACCCCTATAGGTGATTGGAAGACAGGTATTTCCTTCATCTCCTTCACTAAAGTCTCCTACCTTATCCACTGGAATTCTCACTGTTTTCACTTCGTCAGCTACCTCTTTCTTTTCTTCCTTGACTTCCCATTGATTGATCAATTTCTCTTTTAAGTGTGGTTTTACCTTTAACAGTTCCTCGAATGTTAAGGTACATGGGATTTTCACCTCTCTAAGACGTTGTATGATTTCAGATGTTTGGACTGATGGGTTCGTTTCTCGTCTCCTTATTGATGGAATGCGATACAACTCTGAGTTGTGCTCGTACTCCCATGTGTAGTTGGGCAGTTCCTTTACATCTTCGTCTTCTTTGTCACTTGCATCCACTGGAAAAATTTCTTCTGAATTTAGTTCAGGTATTGAACCCTCTATTTCGTTTTCTGCTTCTAATTCTTCAAAGGGCGGTTCCATTCCTTCTACCTTTTTCCACTTGTCCTCTTGAACTCGTGCCCATAGATCCTTAGTCCAGTCTCCTTCTACTTCAGGGATTATGGATCCTTCCTTTCTCTCAATACCAAGTTCATCATTCTGAGGTCTCTTTACTTCAGGCTTTTCCTGAGCGTTTAGGCACTCTTGGAATTTGTCTTCAGAAATTCGGGTATTTGGTAGAGGCGATGCAGGTTTTTCTAAGGTTTGTTGCGCAATCTCTATCAATTTCTTGCATATTTCTAACCTTTCTTTCTCTAAGTCGCCTCTCGGATATTCTCTCTCATGTTGCTCTATGGAAGGTCCTGCTTTTATTCTCGCCTTGTATGCCTGAATCCACATGGCCAATTCTTCAGGCATAGGATCTGCTAGGACTGAGCCTACCTCCTTCCTTTTATTCTCATTTTTATTTTCTTCTTCCACTTGGGGTTCCTTCGTTGGTTTCTGTTTACTCTTTTCATTTTCCTTCTTTTGTAATAACTTTTTTTCTTTTATCCTATCTCTCCGGTTCTTCCATCTCTGGGATCTTTTACTGACAATACTTTTCTCTGGTTCTTCGGAGTCTTCTACTCTGTGACGGATGGTTATATTCCCCTCTTTGTCACTTTGATTACTCTCGTCTATTTTATCAGGGTTCTCTCTGGCTTTGGCTCTTGTTATGGCCTTCAAAGGTACGGTGTACTCTTTGTCACTCCCTGATGATTCAATCACTTCTATCACATTAATATGCACGTTAGATGTGACTTTGTTGGGGTTCTTAGGACAATCTCTGAAAAGATGTTCCTTACCACAATCGCTACAGTAGCCTTCCCAAATTCGTTGTGGTGGTGGTGGGTTTGGTAATGTACATTCTCTAATATAGTGGTCACCCCCACATCTGTAGCATGGTCCTCTGGGTACAGGCTGTCTATTCATTGGTCGAGGTGGCATGGTTGCTCTAGGAGCTGTGTACATTAAGGATACGTACTCCTGCTCATAATTGTATGAACCATCTGGTATTTCCATGCCATAAACATATGGTTCATGCAGTTGTCCATATTCCATTATTGAGCTCTCATAACTAGGGTATGCTCCTTGACTAGGGTCATAAAATGAGTCATATGGTTCACTACTAGTCAAAGGTGTGGCTGGCACTATAGCCCTCTCTAGATTTTCTTCTGGTTGTGCCATCTTGACTGGGACAACGTTCTGAGGGTGGGGCGGTTGTTGTCCTAGTACAGGCTGTGGTTGCGTAAATCCCTGATATGCGTATGGTCGTGGTATGGGTGCCTGTGGCTGATATGAGGGATATCTAAAAACTTCACCTCCTTGATCTCTTTGGGGATTTCCATATGGTCTCACATAAGGCTGGGTGGGTCTGGTTGGCCTATTGTAAGGGCAGTTCTCGGTGCTATGGTTTGTATATCTCTGCTCTATGCTGCAATATTGTAGAGGTCCGGGGACAGAGGGTCTAGGATGAGCATAGGCAGATGGTGGGACTACTCCCCTAGTGCACAATTGAGAAGGATGATCTCCTCCGCACTGCATACATCTTCTAAGCATAGGCAGTCTCATAGGATTAGTGGAATAATTCCTCTGTCGTTGAACATTCAGTTTTTTTGCTACTAAATCTGCTATTTCTTCCGCATTGTTTTTGGAGTTTGATGTGCTACTGGCTGACTCTTCGCTTTTCAAACTACCTGGAGGTATTTTCAAGTCTTCTGCAAGGTTATCTTCTAGGTCTATACATTCCTTCAGACACTCTTGCAAGGTTTGAACTCTCTTTACATACACTAATGACCTCAAGGTTCCGTTCAACAGTCCTTCCAAGAACAATGATACCATTTTGTTTTGCGTCGGTCTCTCTTCCACCGGGCATCTATCTACATACTGTTTGAATCTCCTTGCTGCCAATCTTACTGGCTCGGTAGGGACTTGTTTGAAGCTGTGGATTAATGACGAAGAATTGTTTTTAATTCCTGATTTGGTAAATTCTTCAATCATTTCTTGATATACCTGCTCCATGTTCTGAAAGGTATTCGGGTCCAATGGCTGAAACCAAGCCAAAGCTGTGTCTGACAAGGTAAGGCCAAAAGACTCATACTGAATCAGGAAGTCATCTACCTGCTCGGCTCTAACTACTTGTTTAAATTCTGCTATGTGATTATAGGGTTCACTAGAGCCATCATAGTGATTTCTCATGCACTTGGCAACTTGGATCGGCCTTAATCGTCTTCCTGCTTCAGGATGCCTAGGCATCACTGGGAAGATTGGTCTTCCTATTGGAATGCATGGTCCTCTTACTACCTGTGGTCTGACTGGAGCATGGACTCCATGTCTTGGGTCAATAGCCGGTTGTGGCCGGTAGTTAGGATTAATGGCAGGCATTGCAAATTGCACATGTGGTCTGACGGGGATCTGGGTTTGTTGTGTTTGTTGTGTTTGTCCCGACTGTTGATATGAATCATTCTGAGATGTTCCAAGTGGATTCCGTGAAGTAGTGGCTTGGTCCCTAGGGGGGAACACTGGGATGTTCTGATATTTCAACTCAGCTCTCTCTAATTCTGTTATTGGCCAATATCTTCTGCGATTTTTATCCAAATATGTGATGATGGTGGGGAACTCAGGATCTTGTAACTCATAGATGGTAACTGGATTAGGAGCGGCTTCCCATATAGAGGAATGGGCTCTGAGCAGGTGCTCCATCCCGTTGATCAAATATACATCTATTAGAGTGTCATCCTGGGGAATCAGGTCTCCTCTCCAAATTTTAGTGATCGTAGATCTCCCTCTAGGAGTAGTTACTTGCTCTTCGTTTCCACCTCCATTTAAGCTCGAAGCATTATTTTCCTCACCATGCTCATTAATGATTTCCAGGTGTTCTGTGACCAGGTATTGAATATCTTGTTTGTCCATGTACAGTCCTCCTACGTACTTGACTGCTGGTCTAGGCACTATGTAAGCCTCTGAAGCCTTCTTCAGTCTGGCCACTGATCTGTTTAGACCATCCAAATAGATAGGGATCTCATTGAGGTTGGTGTTCACATACTCCAAGGAGGTTCTGTATTCTCCCTCAATGATTGACATCATGCCAATCATGGGTACAGTGTTTTGCATATCCTCTGAAGCCATGGGGATTTCTCCTTCTGACTCACTGGAGGTCTCAGAATAGTGTGAACGGTTACTTGGCTCGGCTACACTCCCTACGGAAGAAATTACACTTCTTCGGCTTCCTAGGGTTCTTCCGGATCTTAGGTTCATCCACTTAAGAGCTCTGATTAGACTTTGATACCCTTGGTCTTAAGCACTCTTCACAATGGTCAAAAATGTCTAGAAGACTTGGGTTGGAAAGAATTGAGTAACAAAGAATTTTGTCTGAACACGATACTTGTCTCCTAAAATACACGATACCTGATCTCTAGGTTCAGACGATACACGATCTCTGACAAGTATCGCGACACCGGCTAGACGATACCGATACTTGACAAATATCGCGACACCTGATAAACGATACCGATCGCTGAGTGAAACGATACCGATACCTGAAGGTAAACGATACACGATATCTGGTCTCAGGCGATACACGATACTCAAAGGGAAGCGATACTTGGGAATAGATGATACCCGATATGTGGGAAGTATCGCGATCTTTGCTCTAGACGATCTCTGGATAAAACGATACTTGGCTGGAACGATACACGACACTTGAAATCCCACGATACACGATATCTGGCAACTATCACGATCTCTGAAGATCAGACGATACACGATATTTGAACCAAACGATAATTGGCTAAAAACGATCGACGATACTTCAGCACCACGATACTTGATCCCTCGCAAACGATCGCTGATCCAACGATACACGATACCTGTCAGGTATCGCGATCTTTGACCAAACGATACTTCTCAAGTATCGCGATCGGCACGAAACGATACTCAATCCACGATACACGATCAACGATCGCTAGCAAAACGATCTCTGACCAAATATCGCGATCGGTATGAAACGATACACGATCGATGGGAAATATCGCGATACTCAACCACAGGAGCAAAACGATACTTGATAAGTATCGCGATACTCGACCGCGGGAGTAAAACGATACTTGACCCTTAGACAAATTTTAACAAATGTTTTTGAAGTTTTGATTTTACCCCATTGCTCACCTAGCTCTTCTCTCTTATCCTCACTCTCTGTATCAATCAAAATACAACTTTTTGCCCCCTGAAAGCTCTAACGATACTTAGCGCATATCGTTTTGCACAGATGATGAATTTTTTGAATGATTAAAAGGATCTAGCACTGGAGGGACTCACCTCTGAAGCTCAAACACACTCTTCTAGCACCTTTCCTAGCTCAAAGGCACTCCACAAGCTCTGCCACGATATTCAGCTGCTCACGATACTCGACGCTCAATCTCACGATACTTGTTCAAACAAGTGATTTTTCAAATGACTTTTTTTTTGGCTTTTATACTTGGAGTTTTCTAGCTTACAAAAAGGAAACTTTTCTGAACAAAACTAAAATCTACTCTAATGACTTGGTCCACTCTCTACTCACTCCTACTCTACTCCTTCTACTCACTTTCCCTAAACTAACAACTCACTACACACACTCCAAGAATGAGAAGTAGCAAGTGCGGCTGAAAATGACTTACCAAAGAAGAGAAGATTTCCGCTCCTCCACTTACTTCAATGCAAAAAGCTACTTACCATCACACGAATGCCTCAGTTTGATTCGTCACTCCCCGGCAACGGCGCCAAAAAGTGTGTTGACCTAAGTATCAACTTAGGGACTTGCGGAGAAAGAGACTATACCTCAATCCCCTCACAAGTGCATATAGTGGGGATACACGCTTTTAATTATCAATCCAAAGAGTATACAAACCTAACCGAGTGTATGAGGACATGCAATCATGTAATGGTCAATGCAAATGAACTACTTAAAGAATGTAATGAGGCAAAGACTTATCCAAACAAGCTCCAACTGTTGGTCATGGCGAAACGATACTTGGTGCAGCAGCCGTCAGTATTTTGGACTTTTCTCCCAGCTCCGAACTCCAAATATAGCGAATAGATATGCGTTTCGAAGCTCTCGAGAAGACGCATCCAATGGCAGTAATTTCACTCAATTCTGACGCTCCTACTTCAAGTTATGGGCAAAATACTGAGTCGCGGGAATACTTTCCTACACTTCAGCGCTTCCTACACTTCGCACACACCTTTCCTACAGCAAAGAAACACTCTCAAGGATAGACAACACCCACAAGAACTCTTTCCAAGCAATACGCATGCATACAAGCTCACGAAGAAGAAGATAAGGAGGGAAGGAGACACAAATTCAAATTTCTGTGCTCTCTATTCTCACAATGGCAAAAAGTTCTTTACAAAGAGTCACATTTGACTTATATACTAGTGCCCTAAAAATGGTCCTTTCACACAAGAGACCGGCACTTTATTCACTAAAAGACTAAATTTCTACTATTTTACATGGGTAAGCTTCTAATCTTCTGTGGGGATGCATCTAGAGGACTCCTCTAGTGCATTTACAACGGGAAATATATTACCAGAATGATTATGATACAAAAAATGTGATGTCCAAATCGGAAAAATTTTGGGGCCAGTCTTTTTCTCTGCTTTGTGCGCTCTTTAGCTCTGCAACATGGTGCCCTCTGGCGTAACTGGTCTTGATAACCGTATACGAATTGGTTGTACCGTGGGAGTGGCTTCTCTCGGAGACTGCTCAGGAGATGGTTGAGGTGATGGTGATTCTGGGACTTGAAGGCACGGGATAGTACCTCTCATTCATTTTCCTGCTCGTCCTTTGATAGACTTTCTAGCCTTCTTAGTAGTCCCTTTGAATGCTTTCAACTCGTCGCTGGTCATGGCACGCTCAATCGGAAAATCATATGCCAAGCACATATATATAATTCTTGTAAGCGCGCAGCATCCATTGATGACCTTCTTTCGCTCCCACCTATGTTGTGCTAAATAGAGCTGATCAATTATCCAGCTAGCTAGGTCAACAGTTTGGGGTCCAGTACATGCTAAGTATAAGCCAAACCAGATTCTTTTGTGGGGCATGGTAAAACGATCCTGAGCTGGGAAAGCAAAGTGTTGCATGCATATCCGTAAGGGCTTGGAGAGCTCAGGGGTTATAGCTGAAATATCCTCCCACTTAGTTACATCACCACGTTTCATCGGCTCTGGGACTAGCCGTTCTCGCTCCGTCGGAGTATGCGTTCCATGTATTTTGAGAGTTGCACGAATTTAATCTTTAGACAAATAAAACCTTCTGAATGGAGGGTCATTTACCAAGGATGGTAACATGAATGTGCCGGGTAGATCCTTGTTCTCTGAAGCCGTCAAGGTGGTTACTAAGTAAAAGCATCTGTAAAAATCGGGTTTAGGCAGAGGGTCACTAAAGTATTCTGTAAATCCCGCTCGTGCCCAAACGTGCGTTAAATCTTGTGTATTCTGTAGTCCTTCAAATTCTCTTGAAAAGAACTGGTATTTGGCCCATGTGCGATAATCAAATGCCAAATTGGCCTCAAATATGAAATCAGCGTCTGCTAATGGTCCTGTTAGGCCTTGAAACCAGTGAGAGTTACGATGAATCTTCTCAGTATATCCTCTAGGAGGATTGTCGATTGGCATGGGTCCTGGAAAACCTTGAAACTCTGGTGGTTAAGCCGTCAGATGGGACTCCGCGAGTAGTTCTCCAATATTGGCCATTGGTGCACTAGGGACAGCTTCTGATGGACCTTCAGCCTGCATGATGTATTATGCGAGTGCGTGGCGGATCTGCTACAAAAGATTAACACATTAGCATGGAAATTAATTATGATCCCATTAAAGTGAGACCGCAATCCCTTTCCATAACCAATGTGTAACCCGTGTAGCCAAGTGTTGTGAACGATTGATGCAATGATTTTTTGCAGAGCTAATGCAGGTCTCTAGACACCTATATGCCTTCAGATATTGCATGCAATTCTTTATGAGGTGTTGTGACAAGTGATGTTGGTTTGTACAATGGTTTAGGTGTGGGTGAATTATTACAAGGGTAGTGTTTAGTCGGGGTGGGAATGGTGTTAGATATGGAAGTCGGAGAAGACATCTGGATACGTTTCGGTATCCACTTCGTAAGAGTTTGCGATTGGGTGATAGGTTTCTGCGGAGGGACAAAAGATGATATAGGATTTGGTGGTATGGAGGGCTGAAACGATTTCCGAAAGGTGTATTTTACATGGCTTGAGGGTTGAGCTATAATACATGGTTTGGGTACCCAAATCTGCGTGGGTGTGGGTCGATTCGTTAGGTACTTCTTGGCGATCCAAATTTGTCAAAGGTTCGAACTTGTAGGAGAAGGTCGAGGGGATCTTGGATACTGATTCTGCTTCTGCTTTGACTTCTTCTTATCAATGTCTAAGTTGTTGAAATCTATCGATGCTTTCTGTTCTTTTGGCACCCATATGTGTCTTGTGCCACTTGCTTTGTGTTGCTGAGACCGCTTTCCTCTGTGCGTCGTCGGATATTGCCGTCGGTTTGGGTTCCTTCGTCGTGGTTGACTTTGTTGTGGTTGAGGTTGAGAGGTCGAATGGACACTCTGCTTTGGAAAAGAAGGGAGGTCCAACACTTGCGTGACCTGCCCATCAGGAAGTGAGGCATTCTGTACTACAGATCTAAGCCAGTCTGCAGTAAGTGTGGAAGGATGGGCACCGCAGGGTGTTTTGCCCATATGTCCGCTGATGGAACCCACCTGACCGTTGATTGTGTCCATCTGCCCTAGCGGTTGGGTAATTGCCCCTTCTAGTTTGCAGGAAGCCCCAGGGAAAATCTCCTGACGTCCTTCTGATTGACAACTGTCTATAGCCAAGCCCGAGTGGGTTGGTGTAGACGTAACGTGATTGATCTGACCAAAGATCTTCCGGTCTTCCGTCGCATGCATTTCATAGGGTCTAGGGTTACAAACCTCAGTCGGAATGCCATTAGGGAAGTCAAGCGGTATCACTCGCTTCTGATCTAAGGTTCCAATCTGTAAGGAGCCTTGTCTAAGATTTAGGTCCACTAAGTGATCGTATAGCCAATCTTGGCCAAGGATTAGGGGTTCTATCAGGTCGTCATCATGGCACACTAGTAGCTTCACTGTCAAGGTCACTTTGTTTATTAGGATAGGAAGGTCCACCTCACCCATGCAAGGGGTTTCCATGCCTCCTAGGCCTATGAGGTATGCCTCAATTGGCCGCATTTCTATTTCTGAATCCTTATAGTGGGACCATCTAATCGCACTAGTCGCAGCACCTGAATCAATTAAAGCCCTGAGCTCTTGGCATGGGTTGCCGTGCTCTAGCCTGACTGTAATGAATGGTCTCCTGTCCACTATGCTAGGATGAGTGGTTGATTTTACTTGACACATGGCCATGGGGTATTTGGGTGATGTTTCTAGATGGTTGTATAGTTCTCTCCCTAGTCCTTGTCTTCTTAACTTCATGCGCTTAATGCGTTCTATAGCTTCTACCTGAGCTTCAGCTCGTATTCTATTTTCTTCCTCCTTACGCTTCTTTGCCAACGTGAGTCGTCTAAGCATATCCTCAGTAAGAGGTTCCTGGTATAACTTGACTCTACAGCCACTAATGTAATTGGGCATTATATCTCCTTCTAGGGTGGCTAATTGTACCGCTCCACTTGTCGAGAGTCTCTTAATGATCATAGGTCCATAACCTCGCTTTTCTAACTTCCGTGCGTGCTGTTTCAGCGTATATACAAGAACTAAATCTCCTTCTTTTAGGCCTTTATCTTTCACATGTGCATCAAAATATGTTTTCTGTCGCTTCTTTGCCGCGTATATTCCTGCTGCTGCTTTTAGCCTGGTTTCTCCTAATCGTTCCAAGTCCATTATTCTCACTGATAATTCATGGCCGGTCCACTGATGTTCTTGTGCAACCTTAAGGGTCGGTATCAAGAAGTCCAAAGGAAGCACAGCATTCTGACCAAAAACCATCTGAAAGGGAGTTGCATTGAGTACGGTCTTGTAGGCCACTCGATATGCCCAAACAGCATGGTGTAACTGTTTGTCCCAATCTGAACGTTTGTTGTTCACGAGTTTCATCAGTATGTTACAAAAGATCTTATTAGTGCTTTCAGCCTGACCATTGGCCTGAGGATGATATGGTGCGGATTTCTTGTGAATCACCATAAAATCCTGTAACAAATATTCAATGACTTGGTTTAGAAAGTGAGTGCCTCGATCGCTCACTAACTCTATAGGCAATCCATATCTTGTAAAGACATTTTCAAATAAGAATTTTGCAGTTGTGTGTGCATCATTCTTTTTCGTGGCTTTTGCCTCTACCCATTCTGTAAGATAATATGTGGCAACAATAATGTATTCCGCATGTGTACCTTTTGCAGGGGGATTGATGGGTCCTACAAAGTCTATACCCCACTTTGAAAATGCACGTCCGCCCATCATGGGTTTCAATGGCATTTCATCTCTGCAAGTAGGAAATTGAGTTCTTTGGCACACATCACATCTCTTAACATAGGTATGAGCATCCATGTGAAGAGTGGGCCACCATAATCCTACAAAGAGGATGGCTTTGATTATCCTATCTGGTCCAAAATGACCTCCTGCAACACCTTGGTGCGCAGTCTCTAGTATGCTCAGATAATCGCTTTCATGAACACATTGTCTTAGATATCCATCTCGTCCTCTTTTGTATAGATTATCACCAATAATTGAATAGTCTTGAGCTTCCTGCTCCAGACTGTGTTGTCGAGCTAAGGTCATTCCTTGAGGGAATGTCTTTGTCCTCAAGTATGTCAATAAAGGTTCACTCCAGTCTGGTGTGAGAGACACGTGATATAACTTCGCATGTTCTACTGGTGGTCTTTCACAACAAACATGGCATTCTTTACACAATTTGTAGACATCTGATTCCATCGTAGGCCAGTATACTCCTAGTCTATGCAGAGTCTGTAATGTTCGATGTTTCGAATGATGTTGCTTTAATGCACCTATGTGTGCTAATTGCAACCAATTCGCATGTTCTGATTCATCTACACAACAAGCAAGAATCTTTTGATTATCCTGTTTATATATGCTTCCTGCTGAGATTTGGTATCTCTGAGACTTGGTAATCTCTCCTTCTTTGATCTTTATCCTAGGATTCTTGGGTCCATACGTGAGAATAGGGACTATCGGCTTAGCCCATTCTGGTGCTATCTCAAGGTTAAACAAATATGCATCTGGTAGATCATCCACTACTCCTTGAGGAGCTTCTCCTGAGGTTAATCTTGAAAGGTGGTCAGCTCTAAGATGTGTCTTTCCTTTCCTGACTACTACTTCAAAATCATACTACATGAGTAATAGAAACCAATGTATTAGTCGTCCTGTGTTACATGGTTTGTTGACTAAGTACAATAGTGCTTGATGATCTGTAAAGAACTTGAACTTGTTTGCCAACAAATAATGTCTGAATTTCTTTACTGCGTAGATCATCCCTAATCCTTCTCGTTCCGTCGTGGTGTAATTTCTTTCTGCTGCGTTTAATTGTTTGCTCACGTAAGCTATGGGGAGATCTATGTTACCTTCATTCGTGGGTTGTGCTAACACACATCCTATGGCGTGATTGGATGCATCCACATGTACATGGAATGGCTTACTCCAATCTAGGGTTGTCAATATAGGTGCTGAGCACAAGCATCGTTTAAGTTCATTGAATGAATTTTCACATTCATCTGTCCATTCAAAATTGGTTAAAAGAGAGTACAAAGGCTTGGCTATGATTGCATACATGTGTATGAATCTCCTATAATAACCGCAATGGCCCATAAATGCCTGTACCTCTTTGATGTTCGTCGGCCTAGGTAGATCTGCAATTACCTTCACTTTTTCCTCATCCGTAGAGATTCCATTTTTTGACACAATGTGTCCTAGAATTTTGCCTTGTCTGACCATGAAAACACATTTTTCTGGGTTCAAACAAACCTGATATTCTCGACATTTGTCAAATATTTGTCTTAACTCTGGGATATGCGTCTGCCTGATATTAGAATGAGCACATATGTCATCGACATAAACTTCCAAACTCTTGCATAAGAATTCCTTAAAAACATGACACATGAGTCGCTGGAAAGTGGCGGGTGCATTTGTTAAGCCAAATGGCATCACACGAAATGCAAATATGCCCCATTCGATGGCAAATGCCGTCTTGTGTTGGTCCTCTGGAGCAATGGCTACCTCATTATAGCCTGAGAAACCATCAAGGAAGTTGTAAACTTCCTTGCCCGCGACTCTTTCCAATAAGTGTTCCGTGATAGGAAGAGGATAACTGTCTCTAATCGTGGCGGCATTAACTTTTTTAAGGTTAATACACACACACAATTTTCCATTCTTCTTGGGCACAACCACAATGGGGGATACCCATTCGGTATGCTCAATTTCGTAAATGAATCCTGCTTCTATCAAGCGATCTATCTCCTCTTTAATTTTTGCAGCGTAGTTATCATTGTACGTGTACGGTTTCTGTTTTGTCGGTTTTGCATCTGGAGTCATAGGGATTCTATGAGAACATATATCTGGATCCACTCCTTTCAGATCTTTGTAACTCCAGGCGAACACATCTCTATATTCGCGCAATAGGGCAACTAATTCTTCTTCTTCTTCCTTCGTCAAATCATGCCCAATATATGTACATTTTTCTTCTTCTCCTTCTATGGCAACTATTATTTTCTTGGTTTTCTCTCGGTTATCATATACTTGTCCGTCGTTCGCCTTTCTATTAGGCATTCATACCATGATTCTTCTGTCTTCGATTTCATATTTCTTGAAGTTCTCGGGTACTTCAAACAAGGATTCTTCTTTTTCTGACATGGTTTCTTTCTTCTTTCTTTTCTTGCCTTCACTCTTGTTAGTCACTTGAGTGGCTATTCTCACATCATTCATAAGTTCTTCGTGTCTCTGAGCATGAGTTTCTACTTCAAAAAATATTCTTCCTCTGATGCAAAGGGTGGGTCCATGATAATTGATTCTAAATCGAAATCACTTGCATCCTCAAATGCATCAGTGCTAGGTTCACATTCTTCTAAAATTGAATTACTCATGATTGGCTCGATCGTGAAAACTGAAATATCATAGCCATCCTCGTCACAGTGGGGTGTCCATTGTTCTTCATTGATGGCTACGTCCATGTTTGCTAGGATTTCTGCCCAACCATGGGGTTCAAACTCTTCGTCTGGAAATACGACAGGTGCGTAAGCTGGGTCTAGAAGGGTTCGTGGATGTTGTTCTGCACCTAAGGTCCTGGCTTCTAATCGTTCTTCCTCTTGTTTGGCTACTTTACACATCCATAAATGAGTATCCTCGTGTAACCATGAGGGGTCTGACTCTAATGAGTGCACTGATTCTGTTTCTATTGGTGTCTTGTGGATGGTATTCCATTGTATTGGGGGTACATCTCGATGTGAATAGTCTTTAAGATTGACTTTAGTAGTCACTCCTAAATGTTGCAAGTACAAAGAATTAGTTCCCCAATCTTGTACAATTTGCAACTGACGCATGAATGGTCGTCCCAATATCATCTCATAAGCATGATGTTTTGCAAAGTCACAAATGGCAAAGGTATGCTCAAACTCTACACCACAAGTGGTGAGAGATATTCCTTCTAGTAAGCCTAATGGTTTTTCTATGTGTCCGTCAGCCATTTGTAGCTTCATCCTGGTAGGTCTGAGTGCTGGCTTACCCCAACGTTTCCATAAAGCGGTGGTAGCAATGGCTACTCCGGCTCCTGAATCTAAGATGGCTTTCGTAGTGTAGCCCTGATGGGTTATTGGAAGATAAGTGTTACCTTCCTCTCCTTCACTTACATCTCCAATCTTTTCTACGGGTATCTCTAGAACCTTCTTATGTGATCCTATCTGTGAGGGAGTAGTAGCAAGCTCAGGGAATTGATTTGCTACATGTTTCCACAGTTCTGGTTTTATCTTTAACAACTCCTCCAGAGTGAGATTACACTGTACTTTGGTATTCTTGATCACTTCCGTGTTTCTAAGGATTACTGATTCTTCATTCCTCACTATTATCGTGGGTGCTCTCATACTAATAGACTTTGCTTCCCAAGGTCCTGTGAACTAAGGTGATTCTTGTAAAGAATTAGAATCAAAACCCGTGTATTTACTCAGTTGTTCTTCCTCTACACCATCGTAAATAGAGGGAATATCTTGGGGAAATTGCTCCTGCAAGTCATCTATTTCTTGAATAGGAGGATGAGCTCCTTGTTCTTTTCTCCATTTTTCTTCTTGGATCTCTCTCAAAAATTCATGTGAGTACCTATGTATGGAAGACAAATTGTCTTGACTTTCTGTATTGGGTACTTGAGACAGGGATGGTGCATTCCTTTCCTGTGTCTCTGGGACACTAGGGTTCCTGTGCTGATCCTTTTTCTCTTTGCTTTCTATCAAGTATTCTAGCCTCTCCATTAGTCCTTGAAAGTGTAGTTCAGGTTTTGCCATGTTATTCCAATTAAGATATCTAGAGGCTTCGAACAAAGCTTGTGCTAATTCTACCATCTTCATGCACAATTTAGTCCTCTCAATTTCTAAGTCTGCTCGAGGGTAGTTTTTGCTCATTTCAGCTACTTGAGGTCCCTCTTTTAATCTAGCCTGATATGCACGAAACATCATGTCTAGGTTTTCTGGTATGGGTTCCGCTAAAACTGATCCTGATTTCTGAGCTGGATTCTCTTGATTCAATTCCTGTGAAGTCAATTCTAGGATTTTGGCTCTCGATTCCTTGAGACTTCCTTCTAACTCAGTTATCTTTTTACTCCATTTTCTCTTAATTCTTTCTCTAGAATCTTTCCAAGATTTCGTCTTTTTACTGCTAGATTCTGCAACTTCACTACTTCCGGTTACTTTCTCTTGATTAAGCTGTTGGTTCTGTAAGAGCGCCTGAGCTCTTGTTATAGCTTGGATAGGCACGTAGGTAGGGTTGGATCCATCTGCGTTGTTTACAATACCTATCACGTTGATTGGTGTCACATTTGAAGCGTTAACTGGGTTCTAAGGACAATCTTTGATTATGTGCTCTTTGCCACAATCGGCACAAAAGCCTTGGATGTTATAGTACTGTGATTGCCATGCTATCGGAGGATGTGGACAATCCTTTATGAAGTGATCTCCTTGGCACCTAAAGCATGGTCCTCTAGGGCCCTGTGGTCTTTGTTGTCTCAATTGGGGCCGTGGATTTGGGTTTGTGTACATCACATTAGCGTATTCGGGCTCCCAACTAGGTTCCACTGGTGGACTATCATAATGATATGTTTCCACATGTTCTGGTGACTCCGTGTAATAAGCGGGTGGACTATCTACATGAGTAGAGTCAAAACTGTTTGAGTTCGGATCACCCTCTGTGATCAAAGGTGAAGAAGGCACTAAGGCCCTACTTAGGTTCTCTTCTGCAACAGCGTATTTGACTGAGATGACATTCGCTGGTGGGGGTGGCTACTCAGCTAAGACAGATTGAGGTCTCTGTTGAGCCTGGTATGGATAGTTCTGAGGAGGCCTATAGTAATATGGCTGAGCATTGTATTGGCCTTGATACCTTCCTGGGTGCGGGTATGCTTGCAGGTAGTTCTGTCTTACTACCTGTTTGTTATATGGGTAGTCTTGAGCCGTGTGGTTCGTGTATCTTCTCTCAATCGTACAGTATTGGCCACTAGGGTTGGCTTGTGGTTGTGGTGCATTGGGACACACATTTGCCAAATGATTTCCACCACAAGTGTAACAATACTTGTTTGTTAGTACCCTAGGTTTACTAGAAACTCCTAGTTTCTGGGCCACTTTTTCTGCTAGGTCCTCTATCGAGTTAGACAATTTTGTGGATGCTAGAGATGAACAGTCTGAGTCCTTATAGACCTTTGAGAGTTCCAACTCGTCTCCTAAGTTGTCCTCAATGTCTATACAAATTCTTACACACTGCTCTAGCGTTCTGGGTTCCTTTAGGTACACATAGGAGCGTAGTTTAGAGCTCAACAAGCCATCTAGAAACAATGAAACTTGTTTGGCTTGTGAGGGTAGCTCTTGCATTGGACATCTTTCAACATATTGTCTAAACCTACGTCCTGCCAGTCTAACTGTTTCCTGAGGGGTTTGTTTGAAACTATGAATCAGCGAAGACGTGTCATGTTTGATTCCACTTTTAGAGAATTCAGTGATGAATGACTCTAAAAAGTGATGGATGTCTCTAAATTGCCTCTGTTGCAACGGTTGGAACCAAGTTAAAGCTGTGTTCTTTAACGTCAGTCCAAATGCGTTGTATTGCGTGAACATGTCTTTGACTTGTTCGGCTCTTAGTACTTGCTTGAATTCTGTGACATGGTCGTAGGGATCTCCTGTCCCATCAAAGTAATTTTTCATGGATTTCACTAACTGAGTGGGTCTTAACATTCTTGCATGTTCATCCATTTAAAAGTTCTAGTCTAGTTTAGCCAACCTCTAGCTCCTAGTGTTCTTTGCTAAGGATCTGTGTTGTGTGAAATATTTGGTTGACTTAGAACTTACAATGAATCCATGATACACGATATTTGAAACCCTAGAAAAGTCACGATATTCGATATGCAACAAGTATCGCGAAAAGAGACTTACGATACTCGATATGAGGCTAGGGCACAATACACGACATTGGTCCGGTATCACGAACAAATCAACGATACACGATAGTCAACAGATATCGGGGGGAACAACCTCATGATACACGAGGTCGGGCAAATATCACGAGAGAATTATCTCGATACACGATATTCAAGAGGTGTCGCAACTGAGGCTCAACGATACTCGATACCTGAGATACTAAGAAAGTCACGATACTCGATATGGAACAAATATCGCAAGTGGAACTCGACGATACACGATATCTACGAGGTATCATGAGGCTCCTTCAACGATACTCGATACGTGACCAGTGTCTTAACGATACACCATATTGTACAAGTATTGTGAGAGCTATCTCAACGATACTTGATATCTCACAAGCCTAAGTATCGCGATACTCGACCACAAGAGTTCACGATATCCAGATATCGCGATACTCAACTGCGGGAGAACACGATACTTGGCATTCATTAGGGGAAAAAATGAACCCTGAATGGGCCTTTTAGATTAAGGAGTGATTAGTGATGGACCAATGAGAAGAGGGTGGTGGCCACAGTCTAGTACCTCAATCACATAGGGTAGGCCTAGGCTTCCCTTGTTTCTTAGTGGTCAAATCCTCCAAAACAGCTATTGAAACATGGTTTTTGAGGTGTGAGTGGTATGAGACTACAAGAAAATTAATTCTGACCCTTAGATGTCCTCAAAGATCCAAGGGTTCATGTGCATTTGCCAAAGTCAAGGCGCGAATGGATATTAGCCCTTGGATTGCCCATCAATCATGCGGCTCACAAACGAGTTCGTGGGATGAATGCACGCAAGAATCGGGACCGTTCGATGATCTTCTAATCGTGTGGATGATATAGAAATCGGTTTGAATTTGGCGCGTTTGATTCTGAGCCATTGGATCTTGTTCCTAATCCTAAGGTTGAGAGTACTCCCCCAAAAAGCTAAGGGCGCGTTTCAATCTACTCCATCGGATGGAGCCTTCATCCAACGGCTAACCTTTTTGCAGAGCAACAATCAGCCCCATTCGCGGTTCTCCGTCAGATTTCAGATGCATCGGACGGCCACGCTTTCTGCAGAGAACTGTCACACGCCGTCATATGATTTTGTGTCCCCACGCGCAGCCGAATTCATTTCTACCATAGATCAAGAAGATCCGACGGCCAGAGTTTCTCTTTCTTCTCCATTCAAAAAGGGAAATATATGAAATAATATTTTATTGAGGAATACCACTAGCGGTTTATTCTACGCCCTTAATAGACCACAAGATTAATTTTAATCCCTAAAAATTAGGGATCCTTACAAGGCCCATGCACGGCTCACTTTTTCCCCTAATGTTTTTCAAGTTTTAGCATTTTGATTTCAACTGCAGAGAAGTGATCCTACAACTTATCTACCCTCTCCCAAATGTCTGAATCACCAAAAAAATACCACAAAAATACTCCCTCACACCTTGAACAACCCTTCACGATAATTGCCGCGTATCATTTTTGCCAATCAAACTTGATTCAAATGAATGTTTGAGGGTAACCAATTGATGTGCTCACCTTCGACGATAATATTCTTCACTCTTTCACACCCTCACTTGCTCCGCACGGCCAAATCTTCCTACTCTTCGATCGTGATACCCGGCTGCTAACCCTCTCGATACTTGCACGTATAGAAATGAGCTGAACAGTTTGAATTGTTTTGGTTTTTATACTCTTGGAAAATGTTTTGAGACCCAAGAACTGAAAAACTAACCTAACAATTACCCTACTTTCTTGAACTACTAGCCTACTGCCCCTTTCCTACTCTACTCGCTCTACTAATTTCCCTAGACTATCAACTCACTACACACAATCCAAGAGTGAGGAGTAGTAAGTGCGGATGAGTGTGACTTATCAAAGAAGAGAAATTCACAACTCCCCTACTCGCGTCAATGCTAAGAGCTACTTACCATCACACGAATGCCTCGGTTTGATTCGACCTTCCCCGACAACGGCACCAAAAATGTGTGTACCTAAGAACCAACTTAGGGACTTGTGGAGAAAGAGACTATACCTCGATCCCCCTCAAGTGCATATAGTGGGGATTCACACTTTATTTATAAATCCGAGGAGTATCAAAACCTAGCCGAGTGTATGAAGACATGCATTCAAATGATGGTCAATGCAAATGAACTCTCACAAAGTGCATACAAGCATAAATCTATTCCAAACAAGTCTTAAGGTTCAGTTATGGTGTCACGACATTTGGAGTAGCAGCCAACAGTAAATCGATCTTTTTTCTTAGCTCCGAACTCCAAATATAGTGAATAGTGGGTTTATTTCAAAGCTCTCAAGAAGACGCATCCAATGGTGGTCTTTTCACTCAATTTTGATGCTCTTGCTTCAAGTTATGAGCAAAATACTGAGTCGCGGGAATGACCTTCCTACACTTCAACACTTCCTACACTTTGCACAATCGTTACCAGCAGCAAATAAGCACTTTCATGGATAGACAACACTTTCAAGCACTCTTTCCAAGAATCACACATGCATACAAGCTCACAAAGAAGAAGATATAGGGAGGAGAAGACACAAATTCGAAATTTTGTGCTCTTGATTCTCACAATGGCAAAAGTCACTACAAAGAGTCACAAATTGACTTATATACATGTGCCCTAAAAATGGTCCTTTCACACAATCGACCAGCACTTTATTAACTGAAAGGCTAATTTCCTACTAATTTACAAAGGTAAGCTACAAATCTCTATGAGTATGCATCTAGAGGACTCCTCTAGTGCGTTTACATCGGAAAATATATTACAAAATGGTTATAATACAAGAATGATGTGTCCAAATCGGAAAAATTTTGGGGCCCCTCTTTTTCTCTGCCTCTTTGCTCTTCTTAGCTCTGCAACACTCTCCCCCTCTTTGTCTCTATCGTCCCTTGATAGGATTTACTTCTCGTCTGTCGCTCTGCGCCTGTGGTCAACCACTGCCCGCTTCTGTGGAAGTTGTAATGATATAGTTTTACCAGTGGTCAAGAAACTGATCATAAACTCGGGACCTATTGCATTAGTGGTGGCCTCTTCTTCTTGTTTCCTTGTACTCACCGTGGATAATTTTCCAATTGCTCCTTAAATTTGGGTTGTTGTGTTAAATCGGGCTGCCACGCACGCCACCAGTGGAGGGTATGAAGGTGTGGATCTTCAGCCTTCGATCTGGACCTTCCGAAGACCCAGATGTTGAAGGACCTCCTTAAGGATCATGATCTGCTAGATATCTTCTTGCACTTCTTCATGGATACTTGTTGGCCTTGATCCGTCCTTGTCACCGACATACTTTCCCCTGATGTATGCCCCTACGGGGCTCTGTGCAGAGATGGGTGTTGCATGCCCCTGCGGGGCTTCCTGCAGAGATATGCCTTCAGATGTATTACTTTTAGTGAAGCTTCTTTCTTGGTCTTCTTCTTTTCTTATTTTTTTTGGACTCTCTCTCAACAGTTACATAATAGTTCAAGGACTAATTGAACATTTGAGGAGCGTGAAAATAGTCATGAATCACCATACATGAGTAGAGATGTATCAAGATAAATAGTTTTCAATGCTATTACTACATTACATGCTGGTGATGAATTATTAGTGAATTATGGATGGCATAGACTCCAAGAGAACCTTTTAGCTAGAGAGAGAATGAAAATTTTCTATCCATATTTAATAACTTATATATTTAATTTTATGTTTAAATTTTACTTTTTATTCATTTATGGAATACTAATGATTTTTATTCATGTGTGTAGATTCCAACGTATGATGTTGATGATATTCCTCTAGACTATACACGATTGCCACTAAGACCTCATTTATCATAAGCTTCTATGAGGAGTCTATGCAAAAGTGATCCTGTGGAATATGCAAGGTTGAAAGACCTATATTCAAAAGAAGATAAAGTACAAGATTTCTATGACAATGATGAAGATGATGGCATGGCAAATTTTATTGAGGATTGGTATCAAAATGACAATGAGAGCATTGATATTTCTAAAAATGAGAAATATCTTTGAGAGGAATGTTTAAAGCATGTATATGAAGGAAGTCGTTTGACATGACTAAGTGCAAGCTTACTTATTCTCAATCTTCAAAATTGTTTTGGATGGAGTAATGTATCTGTTATGACACTATTAAGGTATAATTTTATATATATATATATATATATATATATATATATATATATATATATATATATATATATATATATATATATATATATATATATATATATATATATATATATACATGCATATATATATACATATAAATACATACATACATAGACGTACACACACATACATACATACATACATACATACATACATACATACATACACACACACACACATATATATATATATACATGAATGCATACACACATATAAACATACACACACATATGCACACATACACATGTTATGATAGCAAGGTCAAATTATACATACCTGTAGCGAATGAAGATATTTTGTCCATCTTGCCTTTGGAATTGTCCGCACAGTCTTTAGAATCTTATTGACACATCTGCTTCTGCTATTCTAGTCAACCTAATACCTACGCTGCTAACTCTTTTATGAACTTTGGATACAAATATTAAGTATCAGTTAGCTATGGATGTATTAGGTCATTTGGAAAATGGGGGAATCAAATCTATCTGGAAGATTTTGAAGCATGGAAGAATAATTTTAAAGGATGGGTGGAAAGAAAGCGTCCATTCAATGCAGGTTCTTGTTTTTACCTTAGCTAAGGTAAGAAAAAGAACTTGCATTGAATGGACACTTTATGTCTGCCCATCCTTTAAAACTATTCATCCATCTTTCAAAATCTTCCAGATTTGATTCTCCTATTTTTTAAACTACCTAATACCTCCATAGCTAACTGATACTTTATATTTGTAAACAAATATATAAGTATGTATGTATGCATATGCATTATGTGTATGTGCGTATGTGTGTATGTGTGTGTGTATGTGTATGTGTGTGTATGTGTTTGTGTGTGTGTATGTGTGTGTGTGTGTCTATGTGTGTGTCTATGTGTGTGTTGGAAGTAGCCAGAGGCACAGACGACACGGAAGCATGTAACGACAGAGCAGGGAGCCAGTCAAATCGTTTTTCAAAGAATTATGTTTTCAAATACTTTCCAAAAAACCTCCAACAGTGATTTTTATCACTACTGTAACATATGTAACATAGAAAACCCCATTTTGTAATCCATAGCTCCATTTTGTGCAAGCCGAGGAGTCCTCGAGCTTGAGGAGCTTAGGTAGAACAAGCGTATCAATTTTCGTTATTTTTAGACATCGTTTACCCTTCCAAATAGCATCTAGGACCTAATTTTTAACTATGCCGGTCACTAGATGTGAAACCGGTCAAAACTAGTCTAGAAACTACAAAGAGAGCTAGAGAGCTCATTTTTGAGGGTGGTTAGTGTTGGCTAGTGTGAGCTTAGAGCTATTTTGAGCTTGTAATAGTGTTCTTGAGTAATAGAGCTAATTTCCCACCTTCCATTGTGTCTTGCTTGTCTCTTCGTAGTGTGTGTGTATGTGTGTGTACATTTCTATGCTTCTCACCTTCACTCTCACTTCACCTCACATTCACGATCTTCATATCACTCCTATCTCTTCCGCGGATTGACATTAAGGAGGTGAAGCTTCTTAACGTGGTTCTCACCATTGTGCTAGAGCAACACCAAATTTGGCGCCGTTGCCGGGGATCGAGTCTAGGACGAATGTGTGATGGTAAGAGTATAGCAAGAAGTGGCGTTGGAAGGTAAAAATTTCAGTTTTTGTTGTTGTTTTTACTTAGTTTTTAGTGTTTTTCACCTCCCCCACACTCCATCTTCATCACCGCATCATCATCTTCATTTCCAAAAAAATCAGAAAATTCACTATATCCCCCCATTCTCCTCATTTCCCCTCATTTGTGCATGCGAGAGAGTGACAGAGAGCTTTTGTGCTTGTGTGTACTTTTGTTTTCTTGAGTTTTCTTGCAGGTACAGAGCTCCAGTGCATCAGGAAGGTTGCAAAAAGGTAAAAACTTCAGTTTCTGTCAGAAATTTCCGTCTGTGTCAGACCATCGCGATGGTCTGCAAAGTTCGGAATTTGGAGAAGGCGACCACACCAGCGTGAAGAGCACACCTGCGCCTACACGAATCCATAGCTGCATTCACAAAATTTGCATTTTGGTGGACCATCGCGACGGTCTCTGACCATCGCGATTGTGTCACACCATCGCGATTGGCTCATGCCATCGCGACGGCTTGGCCGGACCATCGCGACGGTCTCGGACCATCGCGATTGTGTCACGCCATCGCGATTGGCTCACGCCATCGCGCCGACGGTGCCATGTGGCAATCTAGACCATCGCGACGGTTCATTTTTCGGACCATCGCGACGACACCCTCACACCATCGCGACACTTTAAAAATTCAGACCATCGCGATTGGCTCACGCCATCGCGCTCAGACCATCACGATTGTGCACGTTGACCGTTGACTGACGCCATCGCGATTGTGCACATCGCGATTGTGCACTTTCATGCCATCGCGATTGTGTACTTTCACGCCATCGCGATTGTGCACTTTCACGCCATCGTGATTGTGTACTTTCACGCCATCGCGATTGTCCACTCTCACGCCATCGTGACGGTGCACTTTCACGCCATCGCGATTGTGCACTTTCACGCCATCGCGACGGTCCCACACCATCGCGATTGTCTCAGACCATCGCGATTGTGCACCCCCATCGCAAATTTTAGGGTTTCATTTTTTGGCCAATTTTGGGGCTATTTTTGGGAAATTTTTGGGTGATTAGACTCATAGGAGACCCCTTAGCTCATGTTTGGAGAAAAACCTGTTTGTCAGTTTTTACCCCCCAGGGCCTGAATGGTCATAACTTTTTCATCCGAAGTCCGTTTTTTGAGGTTGACCTAGTTTGGGACTTGAAAGCCAGGGGGCAAGCATTAAAAAGTTGGGCAAAAGGGAAGGGACTTAAAAGGTGTATATACTTAAGTGCTTGATCATCCAACTGTGAATTGGTCTAATATTGGATTTGTCCAGGTCTAGCAAGGGCAATTGAAGGCAACCAAGGCAAGGCAGTGAAGGGCATAAAGCTTGGGAAGCGCGGCTTCTTGGGCATCAGAGCAACCAGAAAAGCTGACTCGAGGTTGGAAGATTACTCAACCCCCTGAGTCAATTCTTAGCTTAGGATAAACGTTAGCATTGTGGATTAAGACGATAGGAACGCCTCAAGTTCAAGAGAGTTAAATTTATCAAGTCTGAGACTAAAGTAAAGGTGTGTGTGACGAAAACCTAAAGGAAAGAGCCTAAGTCTGACGGAACGAGAACTCAAAATTATAACGGAAAGTCGAATTCCTGACGCATACATTAAGACAAGAATCTAAAGAAATCTAAAAAGAATCAAGACAGTAATAACAAAGAATCATTGACGATCTGAGCGAGTACCGAGTGTGCAAGGAAGAAAATTAATGAACCTTAGATCGGGCAAACATATAGGTAAGTCAGACCGACGAAGCCTTAGATCATCAGAGGCAAGTGTAAGAACTACTGCACGATCGTGGGCTCAACAATTGAACACTAGTTATCCCTACGAGAGCTCAGATACTAGCAAATCAGAAATGGCATTTAGCACAGACAGACCAGAAGGAGGGTCGAATGTAGCCTACTTAGAAAAACTAGAAGGACCCTATAGAACGCAACTAGAGTTTCTCCAAACCAACTGATTAGGTGCTCGCATCTATGAGGATGGTTTGCGAAGGCAAGTGGTGCAAATGCACAACCCCGATCAACTCATTGGACTGGAACATCCATTGGTGAAATTCGAGAGAGACGCATACATAGACAAGGAAGGAACGATGTACATCTTAAGTACGCAGCCAAACAATACCAACGAGTTTGGCGTGATTCAACCAGAGACGGAAGCAAAATCTCAAGGAAAAGAACCATTAGAAGAGCCTAGAACACCTAGAGGGAAATCTGTACTAACACGAGTACTAATCCCAGACTGGATCCCTCAGGACAACAGAAGCATAGAGTTGTTTGTAAATAAAGAAACTGATGAAGCCTTTTGGAGATACAAGACCGAAATACTTAGTGAGGTAGGTATCATCACTATATACGAGTTCAAGGACCCGGATACACCTGGAAAGGTTGTATACCTGGATGAGACTTCAGAAAGAGTCTTTGTGGTGCCTGACCGCGCTAAAAACACATACACATGGAGAGGTGAATTGGTATTCCCTCCATCTAGAACAAACATGAATACAAGTCAACAAGGGGCAGGAACATCCTCAGCCCATGGAAATCAAAGAGAGGGAAATAAAGAGAGACCGGAAGTAAGCTTTAATCACCCCATAGGGAGAGATAGAACAACCACGAACACTAATGGAGCGGATAGACAAAGAGATCATGGAATACCAGGTGGTAGAGATGATTTTCCTCTACCTAGACCACGTGAACACGCAAGAATACTAAGACCCACTCAATTAGTAAAATCCATGAAAAATTATTTTGATGGGACAGGAGATCCCTATGACCATGTCGCAGAATTCAAGCAAGTACTAAGAGCAGAACAAGTTGAAGACATGTTCACGCAATATAATGCATTTGGACTAACGTTAAAGAATACAGCTTTAACTTGGTTCCAACCTCTGCAACAAAGGCAATTTAGAGACATCCATCACTTTTTAGAGTCATTCATCACCGAATTCTCTAAAAGTGGGATTAGACATGACACGTCTTCGTTGATTCATAGCTTTAAACAGACCCCTCAAGAAACAGTTAGACTGGCAGGACGTAGGTTTAGACAATATGTTGAACGATGTCCAATGCAAGAGCTACCCTCACAAGCCAAGCAAGTGTCATTGTTTTTAGATGGCTTGTTGAGCTCTAAACTACGCTCCTACGTGTACCTAAAAGAACCCAGAACGCTAGAGCAATGTGTAAGAATTTGTATAGACATTGAGGACAACTTAGGAGACGAGTTGGAACTCTCAAAGGTTTATAAGGACTCAGACTGTTCATCTCTAGCATCCACAAAATTGCCTAGCTCAATAGAAGACCTAGCAGAAAAAGTGGCCCAGAAATTAGGAGTTTCTAGTAAACCTAGGGTGCTAATGAACAAGCGTTGTTACACCTGTGGTGGTGACCATATGGCAAATGTGTGTCCCAATGCACCACAACCACAAGCCAACCCTAGTGGCCAATACTGTACAATTGAGAGAAGATACACGAATCATACGGCTCAGGACTGCCCATACAACAAACAGACCGTGAGACAGAACTACCCGCAAGCATACCCGCAGCCAGGTAGGTATCAAGGCCAATACAATGCTCAGCCCTATTACTATAGGCCTCCTCAGAACTACCCATACCAGGCTCAACAGAGACCTCAACCTGTCTTAGCTCAGCAGCCACCCCCACCAGCGAATGTCATCTCAGTCAAATACGCTGCTGCAGAAGAGAATCTAAGTAGGGCCTTAGTGCCTTCTTCACCTTTGATCACAGAGAGTGACCCACACTCAAACAGTTTTGACTCTACGCATGTAGATAGTCCACCCGCATATTACACAGAGTCACCAGAACACGTGGAGACATATCATTACGATAGTCCACCAGTGGAACCTAGTTGGGAGCCCGACTATGCTAATGTGATGTACGCAAACCCAAATCCATGGCCCCAATTGAGACAACAAAGACCACAGGGCCCTAGAGGACCATGCTTTAGGTGCCAAGGAGATCACTTCATAAAGGATTGTCCACATCCCCCGATATCAGGACAGTCACAGTACTATAACATCCAAGGCTTTTGTGCCGATTGTGGCAAAGAGCATATAATCAAAGATTGTCCTAAAAATCCAGTTAACGCTTCGAATGTGACACCGATCAACGTGATAGGTATTGTAAATAACGCAGATGGATCCAACCCTACATACGTGCCTATCCAAGCTATAACAAGAGCCCAGGCGCTCTTACAAAACCAAAAGCTTAATCAGGAGAAAGTAGTCGGAAGTAGTGAAGTTGCAGAATCTAGTAGTAAAAAGACAAAATCTTGGAAAGATTCTAGAGAAAGAATAAAGAGAAAGTGGAGTAAAAAGATAACGGAGTTGGAAGGAAGTTTGAAGGAATCTAGAGCCAAAATCCAAGAATTGACTTCACAGGAATTGAATCAAGAGAATCCAGCTCAAAAATCAGGATCAGTTTTAGCGGAACCCATACCAGAAAATCTAGACATGATGTTTCGTGCATATCAGGCTAGATTAAAAGAGGGACCTCAGGTAGCTGAAATGAGCAAAAACTACCCTCGAGCTGATCTAGAAATTGAGAGAACTAAATTGTGCATGAAGATGGTAGAACTAGCACAAGCTTTGTTCGAAGCCTCTAGATATCTTAATTGGAATAACATGGCAAAACCGGAATTACATTTTCAAGGACTAATGGAGAGGCTAGAATACTTGATAGAGAGCAAAGAGAAAAAAAATCAGCCTAGGAACCCTATTGTCCCAGAGACACAGGAAAGGAATGCACCATCCCTGTCTCAAGTACCCAACTCAGAAAGTCAAGACGATGTGTCTTCCATACATAGGTACTCACATGAATTTTTGAGAGAGATCCAAGAAGAGAAATAGAGAAAAGAACAAGGAACCCATCCTCCTATTCAAGAAATAGATGACTTGCAGGAACAATTTCCCCAAGACATTCCCTCTATTTACGATGATGTAGAGGAAGAACAACTGAGTGAACACACAAGATTTGAATCTAATTCTTTACAAGAATTACCTCAGTTCACAGGACCTTGGGAAGCAAAGTCTATTAGTATGAGAGCACCCACGATAATAGTGAGGAATGAAGAATCAGTAATCCCTAGAAACACGGAAGTGATCAAGAATACTAAAGTACAATGTAATCTCACTCTAGAGGAATTGTTGAAGGTAAAACCAGAATTGTGGAAACATGTAGCAAATCAATTCCCCGAGCTTGCTACTACTCCCTCACAAATAGGATCACAAGATAAGGTACCAGAGATACCCGTAGAAAAGATTGGAGATGTGAGCGAAGGAGAGGAAGGTAACACTTATCTTCCGATAACCCATCAGGGCTACACCACGAAAGCCATCTTAGATTCAGGAGCCGGAGTAGCCATAGCTACCACCGCTTTATGGAAACGTTGGGGTAAGCCAGCATTGAGACCCACCAGGATGAAGCTACAAATGGCTGATGGACACATAGAAAAACCACTAGGCTTATTAGAAGGCATATCACTCACCACTTGTGGTGTAGAATTTGAGCATACCTTTGCCATTTGTGATTTTAGTAAAAACCATGCTTACGAGATGATATTGGGACGACCATTCATGCGTCAGTTGCAAATTGTAAAAGATTGGGGAACCAATTCTTTGTACTTGCAACATTTAGGAGTGACTACCAAAGTCAATCTTAAAGGCTATTCACATAGAGACGTACCCCCAATACAATGGAATACCATCCATAAGACACCAGTAGAGACGGAATCCGTGCACTCATTAGAATCAGACCCTTCTTGGTTGCATGAGGATACCCATTTATGGATGTGTAAAGTAGCAAAACAAGAGGAAGAAAGGTTAGAAGCCAGGACCTTAGGTGCAGAACAACATCCACGAACCCTTCAAGATCTAGCCTACGCACCTGTAGTATTCCCAGACGAAGAGTTTGAACCCCATGGTTGGGCAGAAATCCTAGCAACCATGGATGTAGCCATCAATGAAGAACAATGGACACCCCACTGTGACGAGGATGGCTATGACATTTCAGTTTTCACGATAGAGCAAATCATGTGCGATGCAATTTTAGAAGAGTGTGAACCGAACACTGATGCATTTGAGGATGCAAGCGATTTTGATTTAGAATCAATTATCATGGACCCACCCTTTGCATCAGAGGAAGAATATTTTTTCGAGGTAGAGACTCACACTCAGAGACACGAGGAAGTTATGAATGAGGTGAGGTTAGCCACAGAAGTGACTAACAAGAGTGAAGGCAAGAAAAGAAAGAAGAAAGAAACCACGAGAGAAAAAGAGGAATCTTTATTTGAAGTTCCCGAGAACTTCAAGAAATATGAAATCGAAGATAGAAGAATCATGGTACGAATGCCCAATAGAAAGGCGAATGACGGACAAGTATATGATAACCGAGAGAAAACCAAGAAAATAATCGTAGCCATAGAAGGAGAAGAAGAAAAATGTACATACATAGGGCATGATTTGACGAAGGAAGAAGAAGAAGAGCTAGTTGCCCTATTGCGCGAATATAGAGATGTTTTTGCATGGAGTTACAAAGATTTGAAAGGAGTAGATCCAGATATATGTTCTCATAGAATCCCTATGACTCCAGATGCAAAACCGACAAAACAGAAACCTTACACATACAATGATAACTACGTTGCGAAGATTAAAGAGGAGATAGATCGCTTGATAGAAGCAGGATTCATTTACAAAATTGAGCATACCGAATTGGTATCCCCCATTGTGGTTGTGCCCAAGAAGAATGGAAAATTGTGTGTGTGTATTAACCTTAAAAAAGTTAATGCCGCCACGATTAGAGATAGTTATCCTCTTCCTATCACAGAACATCTATTGGAAAGAGTTGCGGGCAAGGAAGTTTACAGCTTTCTTGATGGATTTTCAGGCTATAATCAAGTAGCCATTGCTCCAGAAGATCAACACAAGATGGCATTTGCCACTGAATGGGGCATATTTGCATTTCGTGTGATGCCATTTGGCTTAACAAATGCACCCGCCACTTTCCAGCGACTCATGTGTCATGTTTTTAAGGAATTCTTACGCAAGAGTTTGGAAGTTTATGTCGATGACTTATGTGCTCATTCAAATGTAAGACAGACACATATCCCAGAGTTAAGACAAATATTTGACAAATGTCGAGAATATCAGGTTTGTTTGAACCCAGAAAAATGCGTTTTCATGGTCAGACAAGGCAAAATTCTAGGACACATTGTGTCAAAAAATGGAATCTCTACGGATGAAGAAAAGGTGAAGGTAATTGCAGATTTACCTAGACCAACTAATGTGAAAGAGGTACAAGCATTTATGGGCCATTGCGGATATTATAGGAGATTCATACACATGTATGCAATCATAGCCAAGCCTTTGTACTCTCTTCTAACCAACTGTGAATGGACAGATGAATGTGAAAATTCATTCAATGAACTTAAACGACGCTTGTGCGCAGCACCTATATTGACTACACCAGATTGGAGTAAGCCATTCCATGTACATGTGGATGCATCCAATTACGCCATAGGATGCGTGTTAGCACAACCCACGAATGAAGGTAACATAGATCTCCCCATAGCTTACGCGAGCAGACAATTAAACGCAGCAGAAAGAAATTACACCACGACAGAACGAGAAGGATTAGGGATGATCTACGCAGTAAAGAAGTTTAGGCACTACTTGTTGGCCAATAAATTCAAGTTCTTTACAGATCATCAAGCCCTATTGTACTTAGTCAACAAACCATGTAACACAGGACGATTGATACGTTGGTTTCTATTACTCATGGAGTATGATTTTGAAGTCGTAGTCAGGAAAGGAAAGACACATCTTAGAGCTGACCACCTTTCGAGATTAACCTCAGGAGAAGCTCCTCAAGGAGTAGCGGATGATCTACCAGATGCATACTTGTTTAATCTTGAGATAGCACCAGCATGGGCTAAGCCTATAGTCCCTATTCTGACATACGGACCCAAGACTTCTAGGATAAAGATCAAAGAGGGAGAGATTACCAAGTCTCAGAGGTACCAAATAATAGCAGGAAGCATATATAAACAGGATAATCAAAAGATTCTTGCTTGTTGTGTAGATGAATCAGAACATGCGAATTGGTTGCACTTAGCACATGTAGGTGCATTAAAGCAACATCACTCAAAACATCGAACACTACAGACTCTGCATAGATTAGGAGTATATTGGCCTTCGATGGAAGCAGATGTCTATAGGTTGTGTAAAGAATGCCATGTTTGTTGTGAAAGACCACCAGTAGAGCATGCTACACTATATCATGTGTCTCTCACACCAGACTGGAGTGAACAATTAGTGACATACTTGAGGACGAAGACATTCCCTCAAGGCATGACCTTAGCTCGACAACGTAGTCTAGAGCAGGAAGCTCACGACTACTCACTTATTGGCGATAACCTATACAAAAGAGGACGAGATGGATATCTAAGACAATGTGTTCATGAGAGCGATTATCTGAGCATACTAGAGATTGCACACCAAGGTGTTGCAGGAGGTCATTTTGGACCCGATAGGATAATCAAAGCCATCCTCTTTGCAGGATTATGGTGGCCCACTCTTCACATGGATGCTCATACCTATGTAAAGAGATGTGATGTGTGCCAAAGAACTCAGTTTCCTGCTCGCAGAGATGAAATGCCATTGAAACCCATGATGGGCGGACGTGCATTTTCAAAGTGGGGTATAGACTTTGTAGGACCCATTAACCCCCCTACAAAAGGTACACATGCGGAATACATTATTGTTGCCACAGATTATCTTACGAAATGGGTAGAGGCAAAAGCCACGAAAAAGAATGATGCACACACAACTGCAAAATTCTTATTTGAGAATGTCTTTACAAGATATGGATTGCCTATAGAGTTAGTGAGCGATCGAGGCACTCACTTTCTAAACCAAGTCATTGAATATTTGTTACAGGATTTTATGGTGATTCACAAGAAATTCGCACCATATCATCCTCAGGCCAATGGTCAGGCTGAAAGCACTAATAAGATCCTTTGTAACGTACTGACGAAACTCGTGAACAACAAACGTTCAGATTGGGACAAACAGTTACACCACGCTATTTGGGCATATCGAGTGGCCTACAAGACCGTACTCAATGCAACTCCCTTTCAGATGGTTTTTGGTCAGAATGCTGTGCTTCCTTTGGACTTCTTGATACCGACCCTTAAGGTTGCACAAGAACATCAGAGGACCGGCCATGAATTATCAGCAAGAATAATGGACTTGGAACGATTAGGAGAAACCAGGCTAAAGGCAGCAGCAGGAATATATGCAGCGAAGAAGCGACAGAAAGCATATTTTGATGCACATGTGAAAGATAAAGGCCTAAAAGAAGGAGATTTAGTTCTAGTATATACGCTGAAACAACACGCACGTAAGTTAGAAAAGCGAGGTTATGGACCTATGCTCATTAACAGACTCTCAACAAGTGGAGCAGTACAATTAGCCACTTTAGAAGGAGACGTAATGCCTAATTATATTAGTGGCTGTAGAGTCAAGCTATATCAGGAACCTCTTACTGAGGATATGCTTAGATGAATCACGTTGGCAAAGAAGCGTAAGGAGGAAGAAAATAGAATACGAGCGGAAGCTCAGGCAGAAGCAATAGAACGCATTAAACGCATGAAGTTAAGAAGACAAGGACTAGGGAGAGAACATTATAACCATCTGGAAACTACACCCAGATACCCCATGGCCATGTGCCAAGTAAAGTCAAACACTCATCCTAGTATAGTGGATAGGAGACCATTCATTACAGTCAGGCTAGAGCATGGCAACCCTTGCCAAGAGCTCAGGGCTCTAATTGACTCAGGTGCTGCGACTAGTGCGATTAGATGGTCCCACTATAAGGATTCAGGAATAGAAATGCGGCCAATTGAGGCATACCTCATAGGCCTAGGAGGCATGGAAACCCCTTGCATGGGTGAGGTGGACCTTCCTATCCTCATTAAGGATGTGACCATGACAGCTAAGCTACTAGTGTGCCATGATGACGACCTGATAGAACCCCTAATCCTTGGCCAAGATTGGCTATACAATCACTCAGTGGACCTAAATCTTAGACAAGGCTCCTTACAAATTGGAACCTTAGAGCAGAAGCGAGTGATACCGCTTGACTTCCCTAACGGCATTCCGATTGAGGTTTGTAACCCTAGACCCTATGAAACGCATGCGAAGGAAGACCGGAAGATCTTGGGTCAGACCAGTCACGTTATGTCTACACCAACCCACTCGGGCTTGGCTAGGGACAATTGTCAATCACAAGAACGACAGGAGATCTTCCGTGGGGCTTCCTGCAAACTAGAAGGGGCAGCTACCCAACCGCTAGAGCAGATGAACACAATCAGCGGTCAGGTGGGTTGCATCAGCGGCCAAATGAGCACAACACCCTGCGGTGCTCATCCTTCCAAACTTGCTGCGGACTGGCCTAGATTAAAGATAAATAACGAATCACTTCCTAATGGGCAGGTCACGCAAGTGTTGGATCTCCCTTCTTTTCCAAAGCAGAGCGTCCAATGGACCTCTCAAACCCAACCACGAACGAGTCAACCACAACAGAGGAACCCAGACCGACGACACCACCAGACAAGGCAAAGAAAGCAGCAGTATCAACATCACAGAACAAGTGGCACAAAACAAATATGGGTGCCAAAAGGATAGCAACCACAGGCTATTGGCAACACTGCAGACGAGAACAGGACAAAGTTTCAACAGAAGCAGAGTCAGCATCCAAAGTCCCCTCGATCTTCTTCCCCAAGTACAAATACTCGGCAGATTTGGATCGCCAAGAAATACCTTATCCATAGACCCACACCCATGCAGATTTGGGTGCCCAAACAATGTATTATAGCCCAACCCTCTAGCCATGTAATATATACCCCTCAGAAATCTTTCCATCCTTCAATACCACCAAACCCGATACCACTTTTCGTCCCTCAGCAGAAACACACCACCCACTCCAAGACTCTTAGGAAATGGATACCGAAACGTATCCAGACGTCTTCTTGTACCATCGTATCTAACAATTCTCCCACCCCGTTTAAACTCCACCCTTGTACTAATTCACCCTCAACCACACCTTGTATAAATTCATACACCCAAACCCCACATCATGCATAATAAAAGCTCATCAAGAATTGCAGGCATAACCTGACCATGTAGGCGTCTAGAGACCTGCATTAGTTTTGCAAATAATCATTGCATCAATCACTTCACGACACTTGGCTACACGGGTTACACATCGGTTATGGAAAGGGATTGCGGTCTCACCTTAATGGGATCATAATTAATTTCCATACTAATGTGTTAATCTTTTGTAGCAGATCTTTTCCATTAGCTCATCAGTCATCATGCAAACCGAAGCAGGCCCATCAGAGGCTGGCCCCAGTGCACCGATGGCCACTATTGGAGAATTACTAACAAAATCTTATCCTACGGTGCAACCACCAAAGTTTCAAGGTTTTCCAGGACCATGCCAATCAATGATCCTCCTAGAGGATACACCGAGAAGATTCATCGTAACTCTCATTGGTTTCAAGGCCTAGCAGGACCATTAGCAGACGCTGATTTCATATTTGAGGCCAATTTGGCATTTGATCTTCGCACATGGACCAAGTACCAGTTCTTTTCACGAGAATTTGAAGGACTGCAGAATACACAAGATCTAACGCACGTTTGGGCACGAGCGGGATTTACAGAGTATTTTAGTGACCCTCTGCCTAAAGCCGATTTTTACAGATGCTTTTACTTGGTAACCACCTTAATGGCTTCAGAGAACAAGGATCTACCCGGCACTTTCATGTTACCATCCTTGGTAAATGATCCTCCATTTAGAAGGTTCTATTTGTCTAAAGATTTGATTCGCGCAGCTCTAAAAATACATGGAACACACACTCCAACGGAGAAAGAACGGCTAGTCCCAGAGCAGATGAAACGTGGTGACGTAACTAAGTGGGAGGATATTTCAGCCATAACCCCTGAGCTCTCTAAGCCATTACGGATATGCATGCAGCACTTTGCTTTCCCAGCTCAGGATCGTTTTACCATGCCCCACAAGAGAATCTGGTTTGGATTATACTTAGCATGTACTGGACCGCAAACGATTGATCTAGCCAGCTGGATAATTGATCAGCTCTATTTGGCACAACATAGGTGGGAGCGAAAGAAGGTAATCAATGGGTGCTGCGCCCTCACCCAGGATCATATATATGTGCTTGGCATATGATTTACCCATAGAGCATGCCATGACTAGTGAGGAACTGAAAGCATTTAAAGGTACCACTAGGAAGGCTAGAAAGTCTAGCAAAGGCAGAGCCGGAAAGCGGATGAGAGGTACTATCCCGTGCCTACAAGTCCCAGAATCACCCTCACCACAACCATCTCCAGAGCAGTCACCAATAGCAGCCACTCCCACGATACCACCAATTCATATACGGTTATCAAGACCAGTTACGCCGGAGGGCACCACCAGTAATGTTGCACCCCAAGCAGCCACAACCACAGAACCTATCACCACAGCAGCTGAACTTCCCACCACTATTGGTGCGGAAGCTTTCTCTTTTCCAATACCGCATCTAGAACCAGGACAAGCAGAGCCACTGGACCAAACTTTTGATTTTGAGATGCCCGATGCATTCTCCAATGAGTTCCAGTTTTCAGAAGGACAAATGTTTTCTCAAGAATTTGAAAGGCCTAGCTACCCTACCACACCCAGGGATCAGCCACAAGGACAGATCGTGTCCAGCTCTGATGACGAAAGAACAGCAACCGATGACGACGAAGGAGACGACGAAGCTAGCCAGGGAACACATGAATCCCAAGAGCATGAACAGACAGATGGCCAAGGCCAACAAACAGACACACATGGGGATACAAGTACCCATGAAGATGAAACTTACGAAGCAGCAGCTTACACTCTAGCTATCAAGAAGCTGTATAGAACTATGGAAAAAGTTTGGGCACGCAAAAAGCTGACAGAGGAAGAGAGTCAAACAATAATAGAACAAGAACTTGTCACAGGCGGATTCGAAGATGCATACATCAAAGGATTCAAAGAGTTAGTCAAATCAGTAGGCTCCAACGAAGCACTCAGGTACTTGCAACGAAAGCCACTGCCACAGTTTGACCCCCGCAGAGTACGACTACTTTCAAAGCCCGGCGAATACATTCATGTACCAACCGGAGCACAATCTTCAGAACAAGCCAGGGAGGCACGCCTCGTCCCCGAAAGTTCGTTGGCTGTAGAAACCATCTTTGTAGATTCCCCACCCCGCGCTACAGCTGTACAAACCTCAGTAGTCACTGAAGTACCGACCACCCCAACCGCCCCTCTCTCACCGCCCGTCCATCCAGCCTCCCCTCTTCACCCTCCTTCTCCTAGACTAACATCTTCTATCGCCGGTGGCGTAGCAGAAACCGTCGTTACGACCACTCACCCCTCAATTCCTGCACCCATTAGCCCTAGTCTACCCCCTCCCACACCCACCTTTCTATCCAACCCATTCCTCCATCCATCTTTTCCATCCTTCCCCACAACTCCAAGACCCCTTTTCCCATTCCCACTGCCATTAACCTTCTCCCCCGTCTCACCTCCCCGACCCACTGTAACCCCTCTTTCCCCTTTCCACCAAGCTGCTCCAGCCAGCCCCCCTGTAAATTACCCCTCAACCTTTGTAAATCCCGTATTTACACTAGCACGAGCACCCACGATCACACCCATATTCACGGTCACTGCACTAGATACGTCCACTGACATGGACATCTCACCACCCGCTGCACCATCACTCACTTCACTCTCGGCACAAACATTTTTAGGCACATCACAATTTTCAACAATCACTACATCATCCACCTTCCCATCCCCATTCCCCATTCCCGTTGCATCTACACCAACTGCATCTTCATTTAGCACCCCATTGATACTCTCACCCACTGTAGATAATGCATTCCGACAGATGTTCATGTGTATGACGCAAGTAAGAGATGAGTTCACATCTCTTGGTGATAGTTATCAGCAGCTGCAGAGGACAACCAATGACTTACAGTCGCAGCTTAATTTATTGACCATTGAGAATGCCTCTCTGAACACCCGCTACCAGGAATTATGCGAGGCTTATCACAAATTGGAACTAGAAAGCGAAGAAAAGACCAAGGAAGCAACTGCTGACCTGGATAACTTATTAAGAGCCCAGACCTAGCCAAAGACTTGAAGCATATTCAGAGTAGGGCTTACTACGAAGACACCTAGCAGCCGCCAAGGAAGAAAACCAGCGCTTACAGGATCAGAACCGAGAAAACTTAGAAGCAGCGCTCGACCACCCAGACCAACCACTCAGTCCTAGCAGGTTCAAAGCCATTCCTTCAGACTCGATGAGGATGCTGCTAGACGATCATGTAAGATTACTAGATGAATATGACCGCATGAACGAGGAGTTACAGAAACTCAAAGAAGATCACAAATTACTCCAGTTACGAGAACCGACACACCAAGACATACCAGCACCTGTGGACCCCTCTCCTGACCTCCTAGAGGAACTCAACTCATTACGGGCCCAGGTATCGAACCTTGAATCAAGGATTGCAGTATATGAAGCACCACCAAGGCCAGATTCCCCACCTGAGCTTCCAGCTGAGGAAGAAACGGTCACCATTCCGGTGGAGGAAACGTTTGAAGAGGCGTACGAGCCACAACCCATCCCAGGCGGACGCGTCACGACCGAAGGTCAGATGACGTACGAACTTCCGACCCCCGCGTGGATGAAGACTATTGAGGAACTTGGAACAACGCACTCCGCGAGAGTAGAGGCACAATTACATGCCATGGCGATGATAGAAGAAAGAATATTACAGTCTCCATTCTTTGCTCGTTTGGCCCCGCAACGATACATATCTGGGCATGAGCTACAGTATAAACCGTATTTCGTGTTAATGGCCGAATACCAGTTAGCCATTGAGAAAGAGACAGGTAAGAAACCATCGCATGCAACTCAATTCGAGGCGGCTGATTTGCCACTAGATGCACAGAAAGGAAGGATCTATCAACCAGAGTGGCGAAAAGATTTACTACAGCAGTATCCGGAGATGATGAGTACATGGGTAAAGGCACCTTTGCATTTGAAGTACAATCCGTGTTGGGGACCAGTGCCACGACGCCGCTCCTAGACTGCCTTTGCTATTAAGGTACAAAACAATAAGCAGTGCCAAGACTGGTTGAATTACCCCTATTTTAAGCCACCCATTGAGTTACCAACTGTTGGCTACATGATGGCTACAATTCGCCACTGGCTCCCTAGATTAAAGCATATGGATGATATAGCGGCGCATATGACTGTCAAAATTTTTGACATGATGCAAATGATTTTTAAAGTCTTCCGACGCGTCAAGGCACCCCATGTCAACACCCCGGGCTTTGAGCATGGCAATTTCGATCTGGTATATGATATGAGTACAACGCCATCGCTACGGGTGTGTTATGCCTGGCACTGCAGAATAAAGTACCTACCGGCGTGCTACAAGCAGAAAGATGTTCACAACCGGCTTCTGGGAATACCATTCAGAGGTATTCATAAGCAGGCCTACACATTTATTACAATTATTTGCCTGTGAACGAATGGTCTATTCCACACACTATCAGCTCCCGCCACCGCAAGAACCGCAACCAATCGACTGGGAGAAACTCGAGGCAGATCTGGCCCGAGGCATTCGTATCTCCGAGCACACCCTCGCTCAAGACCTCCTATAAAACTATATCCGGCAGACCTCACAGCAAGGTTCTGTCAGGGACGACAGAAGCGAGAGGGAGGGGGGTGTTGGAAGCAGCCAGAGGCACAGAGGACACGGAAGCATGTAACGACAGAGTAGGGAGCCAATCGAATCATTTTTCAAAGAATTATGTTTTCAAATACTTTCCAAAAAACCTCCAACAGTGATTTTTATCACTATTGTAACATATGTAACATATGTAACATAGAAAACCCCATTTTGTAATCCATAGCTCCATTTTG